>CM043704.1:88349372-88759372 GCA_023935145.1 Bretschneidera sinensis | reverse complement strand
CTTGGCTTGGCAGGTTCACCAAGTCTATGAGGAATTTCGGCTACAAACAAAGTAACTTATATCACACTTTGTTTTTAAATCACAAAAGAGGTAAAATCACTGCCTTAATTATCTACATTGATGACATGGTGGCGACAGGTGATGATCATGAGGAGATTTCCAGTTTACAATAGTATTTAGCTTCTGAGTTTGAAATGAAGCAGCTTGGAGATCTTAAATACTTTCTTGGGATTGAAGTAGCCCGATCAAAGCATGGTATTTTCTTATCCTAACGAAAATATATCCTTGATTTATTATCTGAAATAGGAATGCTTGGATGCAAGCCAGTTAATACTCCCATTGAGCAGAATCATAAACTATTTGAGTGTTTGAGTGCATCTCCTACTGATAAAGAAAGACACCAGAGGCTCGTTGGAAAACTAATTTATTTATCTCATACCAGGCTTGATATTGCATATGCAGTAAATGTGGTGAGTCAGTTCATGCATGACCCACACAAACCTCACATGGATACTGTAGAACGCATATTGAGATATTTAAAGTTTGCTCCAGGTAAAGGTTTATTGTTCTCAAATCATGGTCACCTAAAGGTGGAAGGTTATACTGATGTCGATTGGGTAGGATCAGCTGAGGACAGAAGATCTACCTCAGGATACTTCACCTTTGTAGGTGGAAACCTTATGACTTGGAGGAGTAAAAAATAGCAAGTAGTATCGAGATCAAGCGCTGAAGCTGAGTATAAAGGTATGACACTTGGGATATGTGAGTTGCTCTGGTTAAGAATTTACTGAATGACTTAGGCGTCAAACCAAAAGTGGCAATGAAATTATACTGTGATAACAAGTCAGCTATAGATATTGCTCATAACCCTGTTCAACATGATCAGACTAAGCATTTGGAGATCGACAGACATTTTATCAAAGAGAAACTTGAAGCTGGAATCATTATTTTTCCATTCATGAAGTCCAAAGACCAACTAGCAAATGTCATCACTAAAGTAGTAGCTAGCAAGGTGTTTATTGACTCTCTTGTCAAGTTGGGCATGTGCGATATCCACGCACCAACTTGAGGGGGGGGGGTGTTGGAAACAGTCAACCTCAATCTTGTGTAAATAGGAAAGGGTGTTGCTATTATCCTCCTCTAATATTTGATCTCATGTAATCAAGGAGAATCAGCTATTAGATCTCCTATAATTGTGGGGAATACTTTTGTATAAATATACCTCCTTGTAATCTTAATAAAATACAAAAAAATATTTTACAGAGAAAAATGAGTGGGAAGAAGAGCGATAATGGAAAGAGTAGTGAAAGTACTAATATCACCGAGAGAAGGGATGAAGAAGTGGTGCAAACTATTGAGCACATTGAAGAGAAAGTTGATGAAAGTGCTATGATGCTACTTGATTCAGCATCCTCCATTCACATATTCAACAAGAAGAAATATTTTGATTTTATGAAGTAACCTACCTATGATGCCCTAAGATGGTGTCAAGACCCACATCTCTTAATGAGGATGTGATTGTCACCTTCACTTGTACAATGTGTTTTAAAGTCGAGAGACTTGGTGTGCCAAAACAAACAATATTGTGCCAAGTGTCATGTCGGGTCATTATAGTGATATCCAAGCCGACTCTCTAAAGCTTGGCCGATGATTTTAATCGTTGTTTATAAGTGATTGTAATGATTGTTTGTTTTGCCTAAAATTTGAATTTGTGGATTTTAGGGGTAAAATCCCAACATTTTTCATGTGCATATTATTTAGGGAAAATTACACTACACTACTTTTAAGTTTGCTGAAATGACACAAACATACCAAACCTTTTTAAAACCCACGATTTATCCCAAAACATCACTTTACACTATAAAGCAGCCCTAAAATAAATTTTTTTTTGAAAAATTAAAATTTAATTGGAAACTACTTTTCATGATGACAATGATAATCGTATTTTAAATTAATATTTGGCAACGACAATCACTGTCGTAAATTAACATTTGACAACAATATTTGTTGTTAAGATTTTCAACAATGAAAGTATTAATTTGAAATATTTTGTCACCATTTCTAACATTTTGGTGATAACAACCAAATTTGGCACCAAAACTTTAAATGATAGAGGTATAGGGATGAGTTGTGAGACTGTAGTTGTCATCAAAAGTTTTAGCAACGAAAAAAGTACTTTTGGTGACGACATTTCTCATCTCAAGAAATGACTTTTCTTAGTGAAATTAATAAGAAAATGTGACATTAAGCTGGTGATTCCTAACGTGATAAATCAATCAAATAAACCATTTTTCCGTGTCAAAAATATGAGAAAGCATTTCACATGGATTATCATGGTAGTGGGATGTGTTCTGAAGAAATTACGAAAGAGTACTCATCAGGGAGGAGGACGACCCAATGCCCATTTATAAAGGGATGGTAGGAGAGAAGACAAGAAAAAGAGGAGGAAGAGTACCTACAGTAGTAAATTATAATGTGGGTTGAGATTTGAAAGACTGAGAAAGAAAACATTCCACATGGATTAACATGCATGGTAGAGAGAGAGCTTCTTGACAAAATCCATCAAAATTTATTGGTTGGCTTAGGTCTAAACCCAATAGTATAGACCAGTTGAAAATTTCACTGATAATCTTGAGGAACTTCATTGATAACGTCAATATAAATGTGGGAGCCAGAAATTAACATTACTAGTAAAGTTCTTAAGATTACCAGTGGAGTTTCTAGTTGGTCTAAATCCAATGGTTTAGACCCGAGCCAACCAAAAAATCCTCTAAAGCCCATATGTAAGTATTAATACTGATTTTTTGTGGCCCTCTCATCCCACTCCCCTCAGGGGTGGATCCACCACTTAATATTTGAAAAACATATTAATATTATATATATATTTTAAAATAATCCTCACTAATATAAATAAATTATCCTCATAAACATTAAAAAAATTTAAACTTAATGTAAAATTTTCATATATTTCAAAAGTTTTGAATTTATGTATAAATTGCCACAAATTGCTTCATGTGTAAAACTTTTTATTTTATTATAAGAAATAGAAATTTTCTCAAAAAAATTTTATGTGCAAATTATCCAACCTTTTGCGATGAGTGTATAGGAGAAAAACAATTGAATGGTCTGACCACCCTCACGTGTCGCTCGTGTGAGAAAGGATATGGCTTAGATATGCATTTTTTTTGCTAGTATTACCAAAAACTATCACTACTACCGAATTGAAAATGATCAGACCTACCAAACCGTCAAATCACGGTGGTCTGATTCTGTCACAATCAACTGCACACGAAGTTGACAATGTGTGGAGTTGATTCTCTGTTACTATTTTTTAGAGAAAAAAATAGTTGTTAAAAAATTCCTACTTTGATGATGTGGTAGACTGATAGGGAGAATCAAAGACATTGTGGTAAAAAAAATTAAAGCACAATGCTAACTTGTGCCTTAAATGGGACAAATTAGCATTATATATATATATATATATATATATATATATATATATATATATATATATATATATATATATATATATATATATATATATAGCCCTCGCTAAGATTTTTCCCAATCCTCTACCTCCCCCATCTTATTGACGCATACATATATGCAATTGGTCAAGTTAATACAGATATTGATATGTTTTCTACTTAAACAACTCTAGTAAGATTATACCAAGTGAAATCATAAGCATATGTTTGTATGAAAATTAATTTCTTACATATATGTATTGTCCATTAAATATTTCTGTGAATTTGTAGACGTTGGAGATATATCAACATAGAATGGAAGGATCCAGAGAGTGATGTCCTTATCTATATTAATATGTGAGTGTCTCCGTTTTCACATGCGGATCATGCAAGTTTTGATTTATGTTTAATCATTAGATAAGACCTAACGGAAAAACTGAAACTCAAATACTTTTGAAGATTTAGGAGAACAAACTTTAAGCACCCGCTAAAATTTTAATGGTTTTTAAACTTTTAATGCTGATAGTTTTGAAGTCTTAATGATGCAAGGCAGAATAGTGATTATTCTATAAGCTAATTTCGACAGATATTTTACAGGGAAAACACACAAGAGAAACCCTAAAAACATAGAGAAACACCTCTGATGTTTAATTTAAAATTATGCAAATACCAAATAATAATCTTTCCATTCGTGGCCTCCTTATTTATAAGGCCAAAAATAAAAAAGGCAAAAATCCTCTAAAATATAAATTAGGGGAAAAATTATGGAAAACATTAATTCTAAAAAGAAATCGAAAATGGATAGTTTCCTAAAAATTGAAAACTATAAAATTGCAGGCCTAAATGTTTTTTTTTGGCTTAAAAATGACAACACTCAGGAAAATGTCCTAATTTTTGCCTGAAAGCCCGTTTCCAATCAGATTAGGGTCTCCGGGGCCCGATCTGAGCTCGTGGCCTGCTAAACGATGTAAACCGATCTAGGTAGCCCACTTGCCATCTTTGTGCTGATCTGCCAACTTAAGGTATCTCAGTGCCAACAACGTGCTATCTGACAACTCAGTATCATCTGACTCAGATCCTCCTGCATCAGTCGCCTCAGGTTGGAAAGAACTCATCCTCGAGTTCACAATAGCCTCATCAAAATCCACAAAACAAGGACTCAGGTGTTTCACATTAAAGACATCAGGCGGTAACCCAGGAGGAAGATCCTTTGGCATCAGGTCAGAAAACTCTGCTAGTAGTTGCTACACCTCTGCTGGTAAATCTGGATTCATGTCTGCTGCACTATTCTCACAAGGCAGCAGAGCATAGACCACGTCTCCACGCTCAACCTTAGCTAAAAACCTGGACATCGAAAGCAGATTAGTATTATTGGCTACCGGGGCAAGAGTGGTTCCTTCTCGACAAGGTGCCAACACAATCTTCTTCCCTTTGATGCTAAGGGAATATGTATTTTTCCACCCATCATGAATAACACTGTGATCATACTGCCAAGGTCTGCCTAACAATACATGACAAGCATCCATAGACACAGCATCACATGAAGCATTATCAAAATATTTCCTACCAATTGAAAAAGACACTAGGCATCGCCTATCTACTGTTACCTCACTGCCTTTGTTCAGCCACGATAATTTATACGACTTAGGATGACGATCTGTCTTTAACTGCAGTTTCTGGACAGCCTCTTCAGACACTACATTCTCACAACTACCACTGTCAATGATCATCTTACAAACTTTATCGGCAACTGTACAGGTCGTGTGGAAAATATTGGTCCTCAACAAATCGTCCCCTGAATCGCCCTTGGGGGTCAGTAAACTCTTACGAATGACCAGAATCTCATGGCTATCTCCATGCAACACATTTCCATCTTCATCATCGTCATACACAGGCAGTTTCGTCTACCCCGTCGTCCTCAATCAGGAGATTTTTGCCCTTAATAGTAGTAGGCTTCTTGCACTCAGTTGATTTGTGCCCATGTTTACCACATCTGAAACATCTAATATTTGGGTTAGAGTTACCTTGGGGTGACTGCTTTGATCACTTCTGTTCATTGGCCTCTTATTATGCTATTTTTCCACCGCAAGTGCACGCTGGTATGCTTCCGAAACGGTCCACAGCGAGTAAAGGCTAAGGACGTCCTGTAGGGGCTGCCACAACCCCCCAAATACCATGCCACCCTATGCTCCTCTGTCTCGGATAAATCATTCCGAGCTATCAATTGGTAGAACTCCTTCGTGTAATCATCCACTGATCTCGTGCCTTGCCTCAACGAATGAAGTCACTGAAACAAGGTTTGAGTGTAGCTGAAAGGAATGAAGTAACCCTTCATCTTATTCTTCATCCTCTCCCAATCTGTGATCTTGGCCTTGCCTTGCCGATCACGTGAGCGCCTCAACTGCTCCCACCACGCAGATGCTCTCCCCTTAAGTTTGATGGCGATCAGTTTCACCTTGACACGATCTGGGACTTCCTTATACTCGAAAATACGCTCCACTTCATTCAACTAATCGACGAATCCCTCGACCTGTAACGTACCAGAAAACTCGAGCAGATTCACTCTGAAACTGAGGTCTCCATAACGATCTTCCCGACCATGGTGCTCCCAGAATCGAGCAGGGTTGTGATGCGGGTTTTCGAAACTGGAATCGGAGTCGTGATCTTTCATCTTACGATCACCGAAATTCTGTGTCGCTAGACGCTGGGTTAACTCTGCAACTTTCCTTTGTAAATCCTCAATCAATGTTACAATCACGGCGTGGGACTTCCTCATTCGGAACCTGCCCACGACGACCACGACCACCAGCCATGGAACTAATGAAATCTCACCCTAGGAAGATGCTGAAGCTCTGATACCAACTGACGCTGGGCATAATAGCGGTTATTCTGCAGGCTAGTTTCGATAGATATTTCACAGGGAAAACACACAAGAGAAACCCTAAAAACACAAAGAAACACCTCTGATGTTTAATTTAAAAGTATACAAATACCAAATAATAATCTTTCTGTTCGTGGCTTCCTTATTTATAAGGCCAAAGGTAAAAAAGGCAAAAATCCTCTAAAACATCAATTAGGGGAAAAATTATGGAAAATACTAATTCTAAAAAGAAATCGAAAATAGAAAGTTTCCTAAAAACTGAAAACTATAAAATTGAAGGCTTAAATGTCTTTTTTTGGCTTAAAAACAACAATACTTAGGATAATATCCTAAGTTTTGCCTGGAAGCTCGTTTCCAATCAGACTAGGGTCTTCGGGGCCCGATTCGAGCTTATGGCTTGCTAAATGATGTAAACCGGTCTAGGTAGCCCACTTGCCATCTTTGCGCTGATCTGCCAACTCAAGGTATCTCAGTGCCAACAACGTGCTATCTGACAACTCAGCATCATCTGACTCGGATCCTCCTTCTATATGTTTTCATAAACGAACCTTTTTAATCGTTGCGATAGTGACTATTCAAAAAATAAAAATAATCACAATATAAAATTATATTAATGATTTGACATTAATTTTAATATAGGGAATTTGATTTGTTTGAAGGTTTTTATTTATTTATTACACCGAGAGAATAACATTGTGTTTTTTTTTCTTCAAGAGAGAATATATTGTTGAGCCAATGATGATTGAAACCTTTACCCTAAGAGCAGTTAATAATGAAAAATTCTTGTTTAACCTATGTTCATAGAAGATACATGGTACAAGAGTCCATCTTACCATTGAATGAAAAGAAAATATCTCTTTTTGCTCACTCTTATTATGTCAAAAGAAAATAACAATAATCATATTTTAAATAACATTTGGCAATGACAATCACTGTCGTAAATTAACATTCGACAATGATATTTGTCATTAAGGTTTTCAACAACGACAATTCTAATTTCAAATATTTTGTCACCATTTCTAACATTTGGTGATGACAACCAAATTTGTCACCAAAACTTTAGACGTCAAAGGTATAGGGATGAGTCAGGACAATGACTTTAGTCGTCATCAAAACTTTTAGCAACGAAAAAATGACTTTTGATTGTCGTCACCAAAAATGAACTTTTCTTTTTGTAGTGAAAATAAGAAAACGTGACATTAAGCTGGTGGTTCTTAACGTGATAAATCGATCTCTCTTTCATTCTTTCACCAAATAAACCATTTTTCTGTGTAAAATATATGGAAAGCATTTCACATGGATTATCATGTAGTACGTGGGATGTGTTCTGAAGAAAGTACGAAAGAGTACTCATTAGGGAGGAGGACGACCCAAGCCCATTTATAAAGGGATGGTAGGAGAGAAGTCAAGATAAAGAGGAGGAAGAATAAGTACTATACTAAATTATAATGTGGGGTGGGACTTGAGAGAGAGAAAGAGATCACATTCCACATGGATTAACATGCATGGTAGAAAGAGAGCTTCTTGACAAAGTCCATAAGTGTTAACATGGACGCTCTATTGTTTTTCTTTTTCTTTTTCATGACATATATATTTAATTTTTCAGTAATTATATTGGTACCCGAAAAAAATGTACCAATAGGATACATTACAAATCGTGACTCAAAACAATGAAATTTTGAAGGTTAAGATTGTAAAATATAACTTGACAATAAATAAGTGTATCCATATTACTAGTGAACCTTTGAAATTGTTCATTTTGATGGTTCATTCATATGATACCAACAACATTGATATGTTTTTATTTTTGTTTTAAAAATGGCTGTGTAGACATAAATTTTCTTACTATTTATATCGATTTTCTTAACTACTTAATAACTTAAACTAAATTCAATAATTACATAAAATCCGACAAAACTAGATTGAAGCACGTTGTAAATGTATATAGTCATTTAACATTTATGCTAAAATCAATTCAATAAAGTTTTGTTAATTTTCCTGGTAAAATTAAAAGATAATGTTGACCTTTTTGTTTTCTTAAATTTGATGATTATAATCCAAATAGAACTTGAGATATTGCCTCCAGAAGGAAAGCTATGTAATTGTTGGGCTAATCTCATGGACATCAAAATATTGACTTTTATACTATTATAAGTTGATTTATATATATAATTTTAGATGATTGAACACAAATCTATTTACATGAGTTTCTATCATTTTCATTTGAAAATTGAAATGAAAGTTAAGTTTATGGTGAGATTGATTGTCACCACAAATAACATTACTTTTCTTGTGCCGACATACACATTTTGTCTCCCTATAGAAATATATATAGATTTTGATGTTAAACTTCTTGCGATGAGAAAGAAGAAAAAATAGAGAATGTTTTCAAAGAAAGGAGTTTCTGGTATTGTTTGCAATTTAAAAAATAAAAAGATTGATTAGGAAGGAGGCAGGTGTTTGAGCTCGTTGTGCTTGATTATATCATTGATAATGAAATTTGTGTATCTAATTTTGACGGTTATGCTTCGATCCACGGGAGAAAGAGTTTGTGAGGAATGATAAATTTTAGGAGGAAACGCGCACGATCGTTGGGTTGGAATTGAGAAAAAAAGATGGATCTTATGTATGATCAACAATTTTTAGATGTGTAAAACTTTTGAGATCTATTGGTTTTTATTTTTTCTCGAAAATAACTCAATTGAACGAAATTATGTTTTGCAAATTAAAAAAACACAAAATAAACACGTGTAAAACCTTTGAGATCTATTGTTTTTTTTTTCCTTTCCAAAACCTTTTAAATAGAAGAATTTTTTACATAACTCGAGTCTTATAAGCCCCGACCAATCATATCATACCATGTGAGTTTTTATTGCACAGACATGACATGTTATAAGGCCTAATCAATGAGTGCAAGAATTCCCCCCTAAACAGGCTTCCATTGCAATATAAAGAAATAAACCAACCCTATATAGCAAGTAGCAAACAAACAATATAGGAGTATTAACCATCATTTTGTAACTTACAATGGATACTACTCCTAATCATCCTGTTTCGGTTCTTGTAACCGTTACCTTTTTCCTTTTCCTCCTTTCTTCTTCGTTGCTACAAATTAAGGCCGAGGAATCCATTAATAATATAACTCTAACCAAATTAGTGAATGGTATCTGCGAAATTCATACACAGAATTACAAATTCTGCGTGGAAGTCCTTGAATCCGATACCCGAACTGCCTCGGCATCAGATGTGTTAACCATCGCGAAAATCGCTTTGGAGTTGGCGATACAGAATGCAACAGATACGCGTGCGTACATCGGTCAAATGCTTAACAGCAACGAAACCGATTCGATGTTAAGGCCGTCACTACATCGGTGTGACGATTCTTACGGGGTGATAATTGCGTCATTTAAAAATGCATCTTACGATCTAGAAAAAGATCCTACTACAGCAACCTTTGACCCAATGATTACTAGTGATAATGCTGAGCACTGTGAGAAGGCGATGGCTAGTGATGGAGTTCGCATTGAATCTGTTTCGGCTAGAAACCAAATAACTGGGAATTTTGGTTCGTTTGCAAAACATGTTCTGGGTTTTCTGAATGACAATCTTCCCCATCTATTAATATAGAATGGAAGGATCGAGAGACTGATACATAAATATATGGAATTGGTAATGTGATATGTTTTCTACTTAAACAACTCTAGTAAGATTATACCAAGTGAAATCATAGCATGCGTTTATATGAAAATTAATTTCTTACATACCTGTACTGTCCATTAAATATTTCCTTGAATTTGTAGACGTTGGAAATATATTAATATAGAATGGAAGGATTGAGAGAGTGAGGTCCTTATCTATATTAATATGAGAGTGTCTTCGTTTTCACACGCCGGTCACATAAGTTTTGATTTATATTTAATCATTGGATAAAATTTAATGAAAAAATTCAAATTCAAATAATTTTGAAGATCGATGAGAACAAACTTTAACCACCCATCACTACAAGATAAATTGTCAGCGCCGGCGCTTTTTTTTGCATATTCCGGCGCTTAAAAGTGCTGCAATATGAATTTCTGGCGCTTGCGCCGCAATAAGCAAATTTTTTCGGCGCTTATATAGCGGCACTTCAAAGCACCAGTATATAGCGGCACTTTAGAAGCGCCGGTATGTAGCGGCACTTTAGAAGCGCCGGTATGTAGCGGCACTTTAAAAGCGCCGGTATGTAGCAGCCCTTCGAAAGCGCCGGTATATAGCGGCACTTTTAAAAGCGCCGGTATATAAGCGCCACGAAATATACAGTTTCTACACAGCACACGTTTATTTATGTTTTTACATATCTTTGACTTAAATATCAATATTCCATATGCAAATGTTCTTCGATATATTAAATGCATCATCCATAAAGATTCTTTCAGTCAACATAAACGTCTTATTTATACAAAAAAAACAATCATAGTTCATATATAAAATTCATACAAAAACAAGGTAATGGAAATGTAGATAGTATGAAAAATTATTTTAACATCACGAAATCAATCATGAGGTCCTCTATTAACCAAATGCTGTAGTAAAGACTTCAGCTCATCCATTTGGGATTGCATATTATTTATTTGATCATCGTGTCTCGCCGTTATTTGTTGAATTTGTTGCGAATGCTGTTGATTGTTTTCTTCTATTTGTGCTCTCAAACTATTTATCTCTTCAGCATATACCCCATGGTGTCCCATATCATTCCTTATTTGAGCTGAATGTCCAAACACATCAGAGGGTGTAACTCCAAAACCCTGACCTCGAACACGATCGGAACTCTCTTCACCTATAAGTTCGGTGAAGACTTCATTTTGTATTGCTAAATTATTGCTAGCATTAGAGGATCCTGAAGCTGCAACAAGTTCAGCAACACGAGCTTCAGCTGTCACCTACAATTAAGAAACAATAAAAATTAAACTCCCAAAATATTTAGTAGCTAATAACAGCGCAATATACATAAAACAAAATGTGTTTATCATATTTTATAGAAAAACGGGTAGCATTTCCACTATTTTTTCATAAAACCTCCTGCAAAATAAAAACAAATATACAATCCAAGCAATGTACCTAATTTAGACAAATTGTGCAAAGCAACAAAGTATCATCTATGCTTGTCGGTGGTCACCACCATACAAAATCATCCCACTTTTATCAGCACAATTCAAAAAATGTAACTAGGTCACCACCATACATTCAGCTTCCTTTGTTTAGTACATAAAATCTTCACGATACATAAAATTTGTTTAGCGCTAATCTAGTTTGGAAAAAAATGAACAGCATGATCAAGTTCCCAACCTCACCTGCTGCCAATCAAACACATTTACTGATCTAAGATTCAGATCTATATCTAATCAGTAATTAAAGAAATAACTATTGATCATTAAGGCTATGCAGAAAACGGATCATATTTCAAACACAACTCTAATATATATGTCAGGATCACATTGCCCAATAGATTATTCCTAAAGGCACAAGAACCAGACAAATGTATTCCAAAGGCACCAAGCGAGTACTACATGTATACACAACAAAAGAACCATTTACAAAAACAAGAGAAAGCGCCAATGAAGTCTATGAAGTCATCCTCATTTAAAAAAAATAATAATAACATCAAACTTTTGGGTCAAATATTTTATCACCCTTCCTTGATGAAAGCTATATATTTCTTAACTTAATTGAAGGCTCTCTTCTTTCTTTCATTCCACATCAAGTGAAAATAGGAAGGAATTAAAAAAAATTAAGCTTTTTCCCTATTTTTAAAGATGTTCAACTTACCATAAATTGTCGTGATGCATCATCAATAAAAGTTCCATCCTTGCGTTTATGAGTTTCAGCAAAAAACTCTACTCGTCTGGGCTCATTCCCATGTGTCATCTCCTACTATGTATGGAAAAAGATCAAATTGTGACAGTGACATCTTAAATGAAAGATTGGATTAATAAAGCAAATTAACTCACATATTCATCCCGTCATCTAGCAAAACTCTTTGAACCAGACGTGTGAGGACATTGTTGTCTTTCACGTGCCGCTGTCCCTATAGTCGAATATTTCTACACCAATAATAAACCAATTGAATAATCAATCATTAATAGAAAAATAGAAACATTGAGAATCCAAATGACCATTATTGTCTTAAAACAACCTCACTCTGGTCAAAAAACCAGTAGTTCACCAGTTGCTTCCACTGGTTTTGATCTACGCCTTTTGGAACATCATTGCTCAAAACTTGTTGTTTCGTTTTGTTCCTCACGTAGTCCCTTTTCAGCACATATCGGTAGTCCCTCCATTTTTTCCTTATCATCCTCAACAAAATGTTGTCTATCGCCTCAATCGTAGGGTAATGGAACTTCCTCTACCACACAGAAAGGAAATCGATGTCAAATAAGCATTATTGGTGTTAGGGATTATGCATGTAAAACACCACAAATAAACAAAAACAGAAAGAGAGATTGGAGGCAATCAATGGTTATTAAGTTGTTACTTACCCGAATCAATATAACAAGGTCCTTCTTGTAGCTAGAAGGGACCTTATTCCAATCCGTGTAATTAAGCGGACAAAGGTTCCCTCTCTTCGCTACCTTCCCCAACCAACTACTTAACATTTGGCCACCTTTCCTAATAGGTTGATGACGTGCATTGAAGTGGACCACAATTTTTTCTCCACGTTCAAGAGACCACACTCGTGAGGTTCTCAAGACACGTGTCTGCTTCCTCACCCTCCCTTCAGAATCTATACATTGAAGACATAAATTATATAATTAGTATAACAATGTGGTATCAAACTAGTTATAGATAGAATGTATTGTACTACAGAAATTACCAATTATCTCGTATTGCTCACTATCATTGTGCTCACTTCCCGATGTTATTGGATCGGTCTCAGAATCAAGTTGCGTGTCATCATCATCGTCAAGGTGATAGTCATGCTCATTGTGAATATCTTCTTGAGGGTGTGAAGACTCAGCTGCATACTGGTTTGACATGTTATCTCTAACCGATGGAGGGATATTTTTTGACCTATACATCTTGCAATCTGTAGAGATAAAAACATTAAAATGATTATATCTCACACTATCAAAAATGTTATGAAAGTTAACAATAATTAGAAGAACCACACCTGAAAGATAGGAATGGTCAAGGACTCGCAGCAAATGCAACAATCAATTACTTCTGAGTACCTGAGAAGTTATGAGCAAATAAATGATTCAAATTGGATTTAAAGAACAAACAATAATCAATGAAACAACCAAAACAGACATTTACGACAGTCTAAATTAACATTTCACAAACTGTACGCAAAAAAATTCAGGTGTCTTGTTACGTGTGATAGAAAGCAACGGTAACCGGATAGATTACAATAAAACCTTACAAAACTCATTGACACACATGTCCATCACATAAATACACATCCAAATATAATTACACGGAAATGCACATAAGATTAGTTGGTATCTTCGTCAATGTCCATCCTAGCCCAAGTTAAGATACAATCTAATTGATCGTCTACCACTACATTAGAAGGCATGCACTGATTGTAAGTGTCATCATCCTCTTCCTGCCTTTTTTCCCCCATTTCACATAGGTCCCTTGGCTTCGTGATCACAACATGATACCATTCCTTCATTGTTGGGTCTTGCACATAAAACACTTGCTTCGCTTGAGATGAAAGTACGAACGGGTCATCCTTCAATAAATGACCAGTGTGTATTAACCTATTCAAGTTCACAAGAATGCAACCACTTGCATCTTTCTTTAAACCCCTGGGTGAATTAATATCCAACCAATCACAACAGAACAACACAATCTTAAACGTCCCATAGTAATCCAGCTCGATGATATCGTTGAGCACACCATAATACATTTTATCATCCGCTTCAACCATCACTCCCGAATTTTGAGATCGTCTACACCTCTCACGTTCCTTTGTGTGGAATTTAAAGCCGTTGATGTTGAATCCATTGAATCTCCTAATAACATTATTAGGACCTCGAGCAAAGGCAATTAGTTCATCTGAATAATTGTTATCCACCATCCACGGCACCTAAACAATTTCCAACAATTAATATGAGACAACATGTTTTATTTATAACACTTATAGAAATCGAAGACTCTTGTTATTATGCCTAACCTGCCTCATAAGCCATGAGAGAAATTTCTCAACCAACCATTTTTGTTCGAGACTTTGTATTGGTCGATTGGAACGGTTGGTTAGCCTTTGAGTAGCCAAAAATGAGCTGCAATAATTGATGTTTTTATGTAACTGTTAGCCATCACAATGCTAACAACAAGTAATAAAAACTCAATTTAAACACATGATATCATATTAAGTTCATTTATCGATATTAATCTACGAAGGTCAGAAAGTTTATCATTATGGAGCAACACATAACGATGCGCTTGAGCCAATGACATGTCGTCGAGCTCAACACTCACAATCTTTCCCATTATCCGTCCACCAGAGGAAAACATGTATTCATCCAGGAAATTTACAGTATCATTGTTCCTTTGGGGACGGTTGAATCTTATCTCTACACCTTTGAAGTATTGGGAGCAATATGTTAGACACTCTTCCCCATTGTACCCTTCAGCAATTGACTCCTCGGGTCGACTTCTATTACGTACGTAAGCTTTCAAGCGCACTAAATACCATGCGAAGCCAAAAATTATAAAGATTAATTAAGTATCCAATATATAACAAAAAAAACAAAGTGCACAAAATATCTTTGAACATCTAACCTCTCAACAGGATACATCCACCTGTAGTGTACGGGACCCCCAAGTCTAGTCTCGGAGGCTAAGTGAACAATAAGATGAACCATAATGGTAAAGAAACCCGGGGAGAAAATTTTCTCCAAATGGCAGAGTGTCAAAGCAACACGCGACTCCAATAAGTCAAGCTCATGGGGATCAAGGGCTTTAGAGCATAAAGCTTTGAAAAATGATGATAACTCAGACACAACTGCTAGAACATGTCTAGGCAAAGATGCTCTTAAGGCAATCGAAAGGATTTCTTGCATCAATATGTGACCGTCATGACTCTTTAAGTTTAACAGCTTACGATCCTTTAGGTTAACACATCTCGAGATGTTTGATGCATACCCATCAGGAACTTTAAGATTTGCCAAAACTGTCAAGAAATTCTGCTTCTCCTTCGTGGACATAGTGTAGCATGCTGGAGGCGAGTGATCTTTTCCATTAGGAAGAACAACTAAATGGAGGTCTTTCCTAATACCAATTTCCTCGAGATTGCGGCGTGCCTTCTTATTATCTTTAGTCTTACCATCTATATTCAATATTGTTCCAATTAAATTATCACATACATTCTTCTCTATATGCATCACATCTAAATTATGACGTAATAGATTGTCTTTCCAATATGGTAACTAAAAAAAAATGCTTCTTTTTTTCCACACCGTATCTACAACTCCCTCATCCATGGGAATATCCTCATTATCAACATTATCAAGAAATTCGTCCACACCCTCAAAAAGATTATCACCTTCATCCACTAGGACTTGCCCCGTAGAGACACCAACATCCTCTCTTGCCCTCTTCTTAGAAAGCTTCGAGGTTTTACCATAGCTATAGTTTCCACCCTCTAGTTGTCTTAAAACATCGTGCCCAGACGGTGGAACAGAGCAGATCCCAACTCTATGGTGCCATCAAACTGATCCTTTTGAAAACGAAACTCATGGTTTTCTGCTAACCATCGACGATGACCCATATAGCAAAACTTTCCCCCGTGCTTTAACCATACAAAATGTGTAGATTCCCCACAACATGGACAAGCAACCCGACCCTTGATGCTCTAACCAGATAAGTTTGCATAAGCTGGAAAATCATTAATGGTCCAAAGAAGAGAAGCGCGAAGCTTAAAGCTTTGATTGGTGGACGCATCAAACGCATCAACACCATCCCATAATTGTTTCAACTCTTCAATTAGAGGCTGCAAAAAGATATCAATATCATTACCGAGGCTTCTCTCACCAGTAATCACCATTGAAAGGATGAAGGATGTTTGCTTCATGCAAAGCCATGGTGGCAAGTTGTATGGAACCAAAAGAACGGGCCATGTGCTATAGGTTGAACTCATTGTTCGAAAGGGATTGAACCCGTCACTAGCTAAGCCAAGCCTAACACTCCGAGGATCAGCTGCAAAATCGGGATACAATCTATCCAATTCATTCCAGGCTAATCCATCCGCAGGATGTCTTAAAATCCCATCCTTTGTCCGATCTTTGTCATGCCATCTCATCAACGAAGCCGTTTTAGATGACATATATAACCTCTTCAATCTCGGTATTAGCGGAAAATAACGCAATACCTTAGCTGGCTTTTTCTTTTTCGATTGACCATCCATCTCATTCAATGGATCCTCATCATCAACTGTGTTTTTGACCCACCGTGCCACGCCACACGCATGACAAAATTCATCATTCAAATGCTCGCCCCAATACAGTGTGCAGTCATTACGACAAACATGAATCTTCTCATACCCAAGACCCAATCCTTTGATAATCTTCATGGCTTCATAATAATTTGATGGCAATGGTGCACACATCGGAAATGCCATGTTGATAAACTCAAGCAATATAGTCAGAGATTTGCCAGACCACCCATTCAAACATTTGAGGTATAGTAAATATAACATGAAACTTAACTTTGTGAAATTCTGACAACCCAGATAAAGTTCAGTATCGTAATCTTTCATCAAGTTACGATACTGAGTCGTCTCATCAATAGCAGAACGAACTGGATGTTCGACGTCTGAAGGATCACCACAATTATTGAACTCAACCGCACAATGAGCCTGTTGCTCTTCACCATGCTCATTTGAAGATCCCACTTCGATTCTTAAACTTAACGGTTCATTGTTTGAGTTTTCACAAGTAACCTAGAAGGCACCTCGGAGCAAACCCAACACGTCATCTCGTCCCATGAAGCCACCTGAAACACTAGTGGGTTGTGAACTAGTGTGAGGGTGGTCTATATGAGAGACTTTTTCCCCGTGAAAAACGCACTCGATGTAACCGGGACTAAACCCATTATACAATAGATACTCCTGAACAATTTTTGGTTCAAATGAATAACAATTATCACATCTCTTACATGGACAAAAAATACTACCACGAGCATAAGCCTTCTGACACGCAAATCTAATGAAGTTTGCAACACCATCCATATAGGCTTTACTCGACCTCGGTTTATCTATCCAACTTTTATCCATTTTTAGTTGACGCCAATAGACTTTCCTAAAACAATGTTAATCAAGTCAGTATTGTAATATTTTTGGCAAAAGTATGCATAATCACAAACTTCGATTTGATTGGTAAGTGGATGAACTGAAATTGATAACAACAAATTGATACAAACTCATGTTGGCAATTGGTCTCAGCAAATTCTTAATATTATTAATTATTACTGTCTTATTATAAATTAATAACACAAAAATTATTGAAATCATAATAATAATACATTAATAATGATAATAAATATATATAAGTATTTATAATAATTGTGTGTTTTTATAGTAATTTATTATAAATATTTATTATTATTACTATTATTAAAATATGATTATTACTAATTTCATTTTATTATAATAATTTACGAAATTAATAACATATTATTTTTAAAATGAATATTTATAAAATGGACATTTATAAAATGAAAGTAAGAAGTGTATTCATGGAGATTGAAGGAAGCAACTCCAAATCACTTCATAGGCACTCCTCTGATACTAGAAGTAACAGCTAGCCTGCTTCTCTTAACATTAGAAATCCTCCCACGTGATTGTAATTATGTACATCATCATGTCTGATAAAAGAGCTTCACACATTACAATATAATCATATCTGATGAAGACTAATAGGTTTGTAAAAGCAAAATCTCATTTTTTTTTCCTGATGGCCATGAAATCCTCATTGTTCATCAATTTCAGTGCTAATCTTAGCAAAATCATGGCCTAATGATATCACCTTAATCTTTCTTGTTTTATATGTAAGATCCAAACATGTGTTACAACTTCTATAAACTAATTTTGTCAACAGACTCAGCACCACTATTTTATTTGTAATCAACACTCAATTGATCTCTTCCTCAGTATGCCAGATTGCCAGGTAACTCACAGGCAAAAAGATAAGAGCCGTAATGTGACACTTTAAACAACATATCCAATGTTAACATAATTGAAGGATCCATTTCTTATCATCATACATATATCCTCAATAAAACCACAAATTTTATTCTAAATAAACATTTTGTAAAGGTCACCATGGGATGCCACCCAAGTATAAAAGATTAATCTATTTCAATGAAGTCTACTAATCTACTTCAGTTACAAAATAAGTCACATTAATGATTAAACAAAAACCCAAAAGTATTAAGCTACCTAACCTTGATGGCCATATATCTCGCAGAACACTAGCTAAATATATTAAGCTACAATTTTTTTTAACATGCAAAAGTTTTATTTTCTGAGTTAAATACAGACGAATTTCAATAAAAAAGAGCTATAATTTCAATAAAAAAATCTAAACCCAGGTAAAGGAAACTCAAAATCAAGCAAAAAAAGAAAAACTATTGAATCAAAAAGAAAAAAAAAACATACATGCCCGTCTAAAAAATCAGAGCAAGAAACGAGTTTTCCCTCTTTTCAAAAGCCTTGAGGCTCAGAAATCCAGCAAGAAAGAGGACATAAAAAAACTCAGGAGAGATGCTACTCACCGGTGGAGGGAAGAGCGCGGTGGAGAGAACGGCGCGATGAAGGGAAGGGCGCGGTGGAGGGAAGGGCGCGGTGGAGGGAAGGGTGGGCAGAAGAAAAAATCTGGCACTGGAAAATATATAGTGTACATTACCGGTGCTTACAAGCGCTGGAATATGCCCATTGTCAAATACCGGCGCTTCAAAGCGCCACAAAACAAGCGCAAGCGGGTACTATATTGCGGCATTTGTGGAAAGCGCCGGTATAGAAGCGCCGACATTTAACAATTCTGTTGTAGTGCATTAAAATTTTAATGGTTTTTTAACTTTTAAAGCTGACAGTTTTGAAGTCTTAATCTGTTGTTCAATACTTTCATAACCGTTGCGACAGTGACTATTGAAAAATGACAATAATCACAATATAAAATTATATTAATGATTTGACATTAATTCTAAATAGGAAATTTAATTTGTTTGAAGGTTTTTATTTATGTATTACACTCAGAGAATAATATTGTATTTTTTTCAAGAGAGAATAACATTGTTGAGCCAATGAAGATTGAAGCCTTTGCCCTAAGATCGGGTATTAAGATAGCCACTGAGAGGGGTTTTACAGGTGCAATTATCGAATCTGATTATCTTATATATGTTAGAGGAAGCTTATAACTCTAACGTGATTGAAACATAATCAAGTTGGCTTTTGTCCCGAGATCAAGTATACTATGTTGAAGGAAACTATACCTAAGAGTAGGTGAGATAAGCTCGAGAACATTTATGCATCAAAGTCTTTGACCCACAGATTGTGTCTCAGATGGACCTCTACTCTCTAAAGATGAAAAAAGGTATAAGTCTTCATGATCATTTGAATGAATTTAACAAGCTAGTATCTCAATTGTTGAATATAGATGAAACGTGGAAGGATGAGGAGAAAGCATTGCTCTTGTTATCATCTTTGCCAGAATATTACAAACCTTTGGTGCAACCAATATTGGTGGGTAAGTCGACATTGAGTTTAGATGATGTGACCACGTTCCTGCGTGAGAATAAAAGATTGATGGGAAGCGATTTTTTAGGATTAAACTGTATTGATTCAGGAAGAACCAGGAGATGAGCCATATATGCTTGGAAAGATCCGGATGTCTATTTTTTGGGAAATTTTACGGATCAATAAAATGATTTTTCTAGAGAAAGTTATGGCAGTTTTAGTAGATAAAGGTCAAAGAGCAAAATCTGGAATCTCCAGTATCCCACATCGGATTGGAAACATATTGCACTTGTAATGTTTCCCTATATAAGCCCCTCTTCACTTCATATTTAGTAAGCAATCCAAGTGCCATTTTGGGAAAATTTGGAGGACTTCTACTAGCATTCTGGTGGATCTCCAAGGGCTTTGCTACAAAGGGGGGAAGCGCTGCTCAACAACTGCTAGTGGAATTTCTCTCAATGTATAGTCAGTTTTAATTTATTTTTTTTTGAGTTTTAATGCTTAGCACTTTAATTGTGAAATTTAGTTTCATAATCATGAGTAGCTAAAATTTTCATCTAAGGTTGAAGATGAAGCCTTTCCATTGTTTAGCATTATATTTTCTGATATGTTCGTACAATTCTGATATTTTTAGTATTAAATGTTCTATTTCAATTGTTTGAGTAAATTCTTACGATTGATAGTTTTTAAATTGCTCAAGTTGGATATTTCATGTGTTTCATCTAATGGATACATCGAATCATTTTGATTAAATTGGATATCCTTTGTGATTTGTAAATTAAATGGATACATTGGATGGTTTTGGTTTAATTAGGATATTTGTTGTGATTTGTTTAAAGTTGGATTTATGGAATCATTTGATAAATCTCTTTTATATAGAACATGAAGATATATGCTTTACTTTGGTGTGGTGGATTCAGAAACTTTAGTGTTTTTATCATTTGTTTTTAAATCAATTTAGTTTAGTTTATATTTGTTTTGCATAATACAATTCAAAATTTAGAACTAGGTTAAGATAAGGTTAGTTTAGATAAAATTATATTTCCACAACGCAATTCCCTGTGGATTCAACCTCGCACTTGCACAACACTATATTGCAAACGACTCGTGCGCTTGCGAGTAATTTAAAACTCACAACAAGTTTTTGGCGCCGTTGCCGGAGAATTGTTTTGTTTGTGAAATTTTTGTCTGAATTGATTTTATTTTTCTACTAGTTTAGTTAGCATTTTTGTTTAATTTTAATTTTAATTTTAATTTATTTGTTTCTATTTGCAATTGCCTAAAAATAAAATAAAAATAAAAAATATGGATAAATCCAACGCCGGTTTCACAGTCCTTAGAGGACACCCTCAAGGATTTCATGAAGATGACCGGCCAGTCCATCAGTGCAGCTAATACATTCAATGTTGATAGTTGTTCCATCTGTGCTAGCCCTATGTATTTAGCACATAATTGTCCAACTATGCTGGCTTTTGCCGAATATCCTATGGAACAAATGAATGCTTTCAATGACTGTCAGTGGCAATCAAATGGATACTCCGAGACGTACAATCCAGGGTGGTGGAACCACCCTAATTTTTCATGGAAGCAAAACCAACTGATGAATCAGGGAGGAGCCCCTCATCATGCTCACAATCAATACCCTCCTGGATTTCCTCCACCAGTTCTAAGTTATAGTCTCTCAGCCCATCCAGCACCATCACCCACTTACCAAGTTCCCACTAAAGCGCCAGCGTCGGTTTCACAGTCATTGGAGGACGCCTTCAATGATTTTAGGAAGATGACCGACCAATCCATAAGCGAAGTTAGGAGTGCAACAATTGTAAACACCTAAGTGACTACCAAGCCAGAGAGTCAAATGGGTCAAATCGCAAGTCACTTGGGTGAAGGAGAGAAGGGAAAGTTCCCCAGTCAACCCGTGCCCAACCCAAAGGAACAGATTGCGATTGGAAATTCATCAACTCTTACGCACGGGCAGAAACAAGTGCAATCGATTGTCACATTAAGTTATGGAAGACAAGTGGACAATCAAGTGGAAAAGAACCCCGCTCTGCAGCAAAGGCAAGAAAGTGGTAACAAGAAGAAGAGAGATGCTGAGCCATCTATAGCCACACCTTCTATTAAGGATCTTCCTAGGTCGTTTGTACCTAAAGCACCTTACTCTGAGAGATTATAAGCGCCTAAGAAAGAAGGGAAGTCTGAGGACATTTTGGAGGCATGCTTTGCTCAGTTTGGAGAGGATTTGGATTTGGATAAGTTACTTGAGCAAGCGAATGCCATTTTGGAGTCAGCTCCTCGGGAGAGCAGCGAGACGAAAGAGATTGTGGATAAATCTTGCATTGAGGACCCCCTGAAGGCATGCTTTGCTCAATTTGGAGAGGATTTGGATATGGATAAAGTACTTGAGCAAGTGAATGCCATTTTGGAGTCTGCTCCTCGGGAGAGCAGTGAGATGGAGGAGACCACAGCATTTGAGCCCCTCAAGAAGGAACTTAAGCCTTTACCAGACAATCTTAAGTATGAGTTCCTAGGTCTAGCAGATTCTTTGCCTGTGATTATAGCTTCAGATTTGGTTGAAGCTCAAGAGGAGAAATTATTGGACATTTTAAGAGAGCATAAGGAAGCTATCAGTTGGACTATTGAGGATATCAAGGGAATCAGCCCCTCGGTGGTGATGCACAAGATACATTTGGAGGAGAATGCCAAGCCATTGAGGGAGCCACAAAGAAGGCTCAACCCAACTATGCAAGAGGTTGTGAGGACTGAAGTGATTAAGCTGTTGGATATAGGGATCATTTATCCAATCTTTGATAACGAGTGGGTGAGCCCAATTCATATCATTCCAAAGTGGGCTAGATTGACGGTAATGATGAATAAAGATGATAAGTTGGTTCCAACTCGTGTGCAGTCAGGATGGAGAGTGAGTATAGACTACCGTAAGTTGAATGTTGCCACAAGGAATGATCATTTTCCACTCCCATTTATTGATCAGATGGTGGAGTGCTTGGGTGGGCATGATTACTAATGCTAGGTCTGGCTAAAGACGTTAAACTTAGCGCTCATGGGAGGCACCCCAGAGCATATCCTTTCTGTTTGTTTATTATTTTACATATTTTTTTTGTTATTGTTTATTTCTAGTGTTTCTTTTGTTTTCCAGTTTTTATTTTTCAGGGACAACGCGTACTTCAGTTCAAGTTTGGGCGTATGCTATGAGTCATGCTAGTCCAGCTAGTTCTCCATCTCCCAGGTCAGCTCTTTCCATGATATTCACGCATTGGGGACAATGTGTAATTTAAGTTTGGGGGTATGGGAGACCCATTACACACACTTTGTCCTAATTTGTTGTTGTTTTTCTTCATTTAAAAAAAAGAAAAAAAAGAAGTAAATGCATGCTCATGTTATTTTGAAATTTTGGTTGATCTAAACAATTTCTGTGATGTGATGTCATTAGTGAGCTTAAAATTTTGAACACATGATCTGGTGATAAAGTTTTAAAATTTAGTTACTTACTTTCGGCATTTGAGAATTCACATGTTTGATCTAATCTAACACAAGCACATTAGCACAAATTGTGTGAGGTATGACATGTGATTTTAATGTGTACGTTTCCTTGTCTTAACTGAAACTGGATGACTTCTTGGATAAACACTTTGGCATAAAAAATAAAAAAATAAATTTTTTTGATGATCATAAATAAACTTTTCACTGAGTAATTGGATCTCTTGCCTCAATTAGCAGTGAGTGTTCACGTCAAAATATGGGAATTTTGCTTGGTAGCATTAAGGCCAGTTTAATTTCATAGCCTTTTTTACTCGAGTTAGTAAGTCCTTAGGGGTGTATTGACACTTAATGCCCTAAAACCATCTGGTTTGGGAGTCATTGACTCAACACTCGCTGCATGGGTCAATTAGAAAGCTTAAGGGAACTAAACATAGCAGAGCCTTATAATAAAAAAAAAAGGAGAAGAAAATAAAAACTATGTCATTTTTCGTTCATTCTGATGGGAAATTCGGTGAATCTTGAGACATGGAGACCTTACACATTGGAGTTATTTGGAAGCTTCATTTTTATACGCTAATTTACTTTACACAGTGTCAGACTTGTGATACCTTAACCTGCCTTTTGTAAATAATTAGATTTTATCATTTCTATTCATTATGAAGATGGGTTTATCTTTTTAAGCTTGCTCATGAATGAATACCATGGTGATGTGTGCTCCTTAAATTTTTGGATACCATGAGTGATGAACTTATCTTTATGTTCTTTGTTTTTCATTTAGTCTTTTATTTTGTTTTGCTAAGGGACTAGCAAAATGTAAGTTTGGGGGTATTTGATGAGTGCCAATATTGCATATTTTGGCTCCTTAATTTACATTTGTTAGCTTAGGAATTTGTTACTTTGAGTTGTTTTTCGTTGTTTTACAAGTTTACAAGCTTGGAAAGGAGTTTCACTAAATTGCCAGAATTGCTCGTACAGATCAACCATTTTTGAGGATTAAACTGTATTGATTCAGGAAGAATCAACAGATGAGCCATATATGCTTGGAAAGATCCGGATGTCTAGTTTCTGGAGAATTTTACGGATCAATAAAATGATTTTTGTAGAGAAAGTTATGGCAGTTTTAGTAGACAAAGGTCAGGCTGTGCATGATTTCAGCGTGACAGATCAGCCAATTTGAGGATTAAACTGTATTGATTCAGGAAGAACCAAGAGATGAGCCATATATGCTTGGAAAGATCTGGATGTCTATTTTCTGGAAAATTTTACGGATCAATAAAATGATTTTTCTAGAGAAAGTTATGGCAGTTTTAGTAGACAAAGGTCAAAGAGCAAAAGCTGGAATCTGCAGTATCCCACATCGGATTTGAAACATATTGCACTTGTGATGTTTCCCTATATAAGCCCCTCTTCACTTCATCTTTAGTAAGCAATCCAAATGCCATTTTGATGCAATTTGGAGGACTTCTACTAGCATTCTGGTGGATCTCCAAGGGCTTTGCTACAAAGGGGGGAAGCGCTGCTCAACAACTGCGAGTAGAATTTCTCTCAATGTATAGTGAGTTTTAATTTATTTCTTTTTGAGTTTTAATGTTTAGTACTTTAATTGTGAAATTTAGTTTCATAATCATGAGTGGCTAAAATTTTCATCTAAGGTTGAAAATGAAGCATTACCATTGTTTAGCATTATATTTTCAGATATGTTCGTACAATTCTGATATTTTTAGTATTAAATGTTCTATTTCAATTGTTTGAGTAAATTCTTACGATTGATAGCTTTTAAATTGTTCAAGTTGGATATTCCATGTGTTTCATCTTATGGATACATCGAATCACTTTGATTAAATTGGATATCCTTTGTGATTTGTAAATTAAACGGATACATTGGATGGTTTTGGTTTAATTAGGATATTTGTTGTGATTTGTTTAAAGTTGGATTCATGGAATCATTTGATAAATCTCTTTTATATAGAACATGAATATATATGCTTTACTTTGGTGGGGTGGATTCAAAAACCTTAGTGTTTTTATCATTTGTTTTTAAATCAATTTAGTTTAGTTTATATTTGTTTTGCAAAATAAAATTCAAAATTCAGAACTAGGTTAAGATAAGGTTAGTTTAGCTAAAATTATATTTTCACAACGCAATTCCCTATGGATTCGACCTCACACTTGCACAACACTATATTGCAAACGACTCATGCGCTTGCGAGTAATTTAAAACTCACAACAATTCCTAAAGTGATAAATCGATCAAATAAACCATTTTTCCACGTCAAAAATATGAGAAAGCATTTCACATGGATTATCATGGTAGTGGGATGTGTTCTGATGAAATTACGAAAGAGTACTCATCAGGGAGGAGGACGACCTAATGCCCATTTATAAAGGGATGGTAGGAGAGAAGACAAGAAAAAGAGGAGGAAGAGTACCTACGTTACTAAATTATAATGTGGGGTGAGATTTGAGACCAGTTAAAAATTTCACTGATAATCTCGAGGAACTTCATTTATAACGTCAATATAAATGTGGGATTCAGAAATTAACATTACTAGTAAAGTTTTTAAAATTACCAGTGGAGTTTCTAGTTGGTCTAAATCCAATGGTTTAGACCCAAGCCAACCAAAAAATCCTCAAAAGCCCATATGCAAGCATTAATACTGATTTTCTATGGCCCTCTCATCCCACTCCCCTCAGGGGTGGATCCACGACTTAATATTTGAAAAACATATTAATATTATATATATTTTTAAAATAATCCTCACTAATATAAATAAATTATACTCATAAACATTAAAAATATTTAAACTTGATGTAAAATTTTCATGTATTTCAAAAGTTTTGAATTTATGTATAAATTGCCCACAAATTACTTCATGTGTTAGACTTTTTATTTTATTATAAGAAATAGAAATTTTCTCAAAAAAAAAAGTTTATGTACAAATTATCCAACCTTTTGCGATGAGTGTATAGGAGAAAAACAATTGAATGGTCTGACTGTAAAACTTAAATATAATCTAAACATGCTAAAAAATTTAAATAGCATATAAATTAAAGGTGGAATTAATATTGACCGTAAACATACCTCTGGCCATTGAAGCTTTTCACTTACACAATCTACTATTTTCTCGGTATTGGTACGAACTCTCCAATTTGATGGTGCATGATCGAAAGAAAAATGAGTCGTTCCGAGTCTAGGGACCAAACCATGTGTTTATACTTGTTCTCCTATCAAGAACGTCCGTCTGTATTCCATACATTAGTTACCACAATCAATGGGCAGCCAAAAGGTTGAGGCAGCTAAAAGGTTGAATGTTTGGACCATAAACGGATTGGTTACATTCTCCCACTTGGTCCATACGTTTAACCTAACTTAATCCTATTGTTTATATTTTAAGAAGTAAATACATGAATCAGAGCGGTAAGTCCTCTAAGAGTGAGTATTACCATCCATGTATTACGATGTATTTAGTTCCTCAAGTACTATTCTTCATGTGGCAACATTTCTTAATGAATAAACCCTATGTTTATTCTTGGTCCTATACAAACGAATTTTCTCAAAGAAATTAAGGAGTACATGAATATGAGAAAACATCAAAATAAATAATAGTTTCATTAATAAACTGTATGTATACAATTACAAAATGGAACCAAGTCCCATTTTCTCTACATGATCCTTGAATTTCAGAGGTGGAATGCCCTTAGTCAAAGGATCAACGATCATCAATTCAGTATTAATGTGTTCAATGACCACTTTTTTTTTTCTTTTACACATTCTCTTATGACTAAATACTTAATGTCAATGTGTTTACTTCGACTTCCACTTTTATTGTTCTTAGCCATAAAAACAGCAGCTGAATTGTCGCAAAAAAATCTCAATGGCCTGGATATAGAATCCATAACTCTAAGCCCAGAAATGAAACTCCTAAGCTATACACCATGTGAAGTAGCCTCAAAATAGGAGACAAACTCAGCTTCTATAGTAGAAGTAGCAGTCAACGTCTTCTTGACACTTCTAAAAGAAACAGCTCCACTGACCATCAGAAAAATGTACCCTGATGTTGATTTACATGAATCGACACAGCTAGCAAAGTCTGAATCAGAGTAGCCAATCACATCCAGATTGTCTGTCTATCTATATATAAGCTTGTAGTCTTTAGTTCCTTGAAGATACCTCATTACTTTTTTTGCAGCTCTCCAGTGGTCTATACCTGGGTTACTCTGATATCGCCTTAGCATCCCTACAGCAAATGCAATGTCAGGTCTAGTGCAGACTTGAGCATACACAAGGCTTTCAACTACAAAAGTATATAGAATGTTCTTCATGGATTCCCTCTCAAAATCATTCTTCGGGCATTGGTTCAAATTGAACCTATCACCCTTCACAATGGGAGCAACACTTAGTGAACAATCTATCATCCGAAATCTCTCTAAAACTTTGTTAATATAGGTTCCTTGTGACAAACCTAAAACACCTCGAGGTCTATCTCTATGGATATTAATGCCAATGACATAAGATGCCTCACCCATATCTTTCATATGAATTTTTTTAGAGAGAATTTGTTTCACCTCATGCAACAAGCCCTTATCATTGGTTGCAAGTAAAATATCATCCACATATAAAACAAGAAAAAAATTTTACTTCTACTGACCTTCTGGTATATACATTGATCCATGGGGTTTCAACAAAACTGAATGAAGAAATTACTTCATGGAATTTAAAATACCATTGACGGGAGGCTTGTTTTAAACCGTATATGGATTTCTTAAGCTTGCAAACCAAATGCTCACCATTATTAGTGGAGAAACCTTCAGGTTGTTTCATATAAACCTCATCCTCCAGATCTCCATTAACAAATGCGGTTTTTACATCCATTTGTTGCAGCTCCAGGTCAAAATGAGTAACTAATGCCAAAATAATACGAAGAGAATCTTTCTTAGATACAAGAGAGAAAGTCTCCGTGTAATCGATTCCTTCTTTTTGAGTAAATCCCTTAGCAACGAGTCTCGCTTTGTATCTCTCACTGTTGCCTAATGAATCTTTCTTGGTCTTAAAGACCCATTTACAACCAATGGCTTTCGCCCCATTAGGCAACTCTACAAGATCCCAGACTCCGTTGCTTTTCACAGAATTCATCTCTTCCTTCATAGCATCGTGCCACAAGGTTGACCCTTTGCAACACATGGCCTGTGAAAAGGTTCTATGATCATTTTCGGCTCCAAAATTATAGTCAAATTCTTGTAGATACACAATGTAATGACTAGGAATTGCTGATCTCCTGTCTCTAGTAGATTTTCTTAATGTTGTACCAATGTCTCTAAGGGAGTTTGTGGTTCAATTGGTTGTTCAGGAGCTTATGGTATTTCCTGAATTACTTGATCTATTAGAATGTTGTCAGCAGCTTGTTGAACCTCAATGATTGATTGTTCAACACGAGCTTGTACTTGAGGTGTGCTATGAACTATAACCAATCTGTCATTTAATGTGGATGGTTGAGATTCTATATGATTGTGCAGGAACTAAGTTCCAAAACTGATCCCTCCCACCGATAATGTCATTCTCTAAAAACTTAGTGTTTCTCGATTCCATAATTCTAGTAATATGAGTTGGACAATAAAACCTGTAACCCTTGAACCTTTCGGCATATCCAACGAAATACCCACTAATGGTCCTCGAATCCAGTTTCTTCTCTTGTGGGTTATAAATCTTCACCTCAGACGGACATCTCCAAACGCGAATATCTCGCAAACTCAGTGTCCAACCTTTCCATAATTCAAATGGTGTCTTGGGAAGAGCCTTAGTTGGAACTTGGTTTAATATATACATAGTCGTCTTTAGTGCTTCAGTCCATAAGGATGTAGGACGGTTAGAGTTGCTAAGCATACTCCACACCATGTCCATCAATGTTCGGTTTCTTCTTTCTGTAACACCATTCTGGTCTGGAGAACCAGACATAGTGTAATGGGCAACAATCTCATGTTCTTGAAGAAACTTGGCAAAGAGACCAGAAGCTTGTCCACTTTCTGTGTGTCTACCATAATATTCTCCACCTCTATCGGATCTCATAATTTGTATTTGCTTTCCGCATTGGTTCTCAACTTCAGTCTTAAAGACTTTGAAGGCATCCAATGCTTCATTCTTCTTATGAAGCAAATAGATATGCATATATCGTTAGTAATCATCGATAAAAGTGATAAAATATTTCTAACCATGTGCGTCCATGTCTGGACAACATATATCAGTATGAATGATTTCTAATATGTCTGAACTCCTATTAGCACCTTTCTTGGACTTGTTTGTCTGATTTCCCTTAATGCAGTCCACACAAGTCTCAAAATCAGTATAATCTAGAGTACTAAGTACCCCATCATTCCCTAATCTCTTAATTATTTCAATGAAGATATGTCCTAAAATCCGGTGCCATAAAATAGAGGAGTACTCGTTAATATTACACCTTTTAACGCTAGTTTGAACAGGCATTGAACTATAAGTGGCAGCATTTTGCAAATAAAGACGATAAATACCATCAGACAAAATTGAAATATAAGGGTATTTTTCAAAACAATTGTCTGCAACCTTCAACCGGGTCGATTTTGACCCGTTTTCAAAACCTAACTAAATCTTGGCTTCAAGATACCAAAGTCAATGTTTTAAAACCCAAAAATACTAGAATTCAAATTTCCTAATGATTTCTAACGTTATTTTCCATCAAAAAATTCTCAAAAATCAAACTTTGAAATCAAGTAATTTTTTGGGTATAAAACAAAAGTTTTACAGATTGTTTAATACTTCAAGGCAGAGGCAAACAACGCTCTGATACCAAATGTAAAACTTAAATATAATCTAAACATGCTAAACAATTTAAATAGCATATAGATTTAAGACGAAATTAATATGGACCGTAAATATACCTCCGGCCATTGAAGTTTTTCACTTACACAATCTGCTATTCCCTCGGTATTGGTACTTCTAGACTCTCAGAACTCTCCAATTTGATGGTGCATGATTGAAAGAAAAATGAGTCATTCCGAGTCTAGGGACCAAACCATGTATTTATACTTGTTCTCCCATCAAGAACATTCGTCCGTATTTCATACGTTAGTTACCACAATCAATGGGCAACCAAAAGGTTAAACGTTTGGACCATAAACAGATTGGTTACATTGACCACCCTCACATATCGCCCGTGTGAGAAGGGATTTGGCTTAGATATGCATTTTTTTGCTAGTATTACCAAAAACCATCACTACTATCGAATCGAAAATGATCAGATCTACCAAACCGTCAAATCATGATGCTCTGATTTTGTCACAATCAACTGCACACACTGTCGACAATGTGTGGAGTTGATTCTCTGTCACTATTTTTTAGAGAAAAAATAAGAGTTAAAAAATTCCTATTTTGATGATGTGGTAGACTGATAGGGAGAATCAAAGACATTGTGATAAAAAAAAAAATCAAAGCACAATGCTAACTTGTGCCTTAAATGGGACAAATTAGTATTTTCTTATATATATATATAGCCCCCGCTAAGATTTTTCTCGATCCTCTACCTCCCCCATCTTACTGACACATACATATATGCAATTGGTCATGTTAATACAGATATTGATATGTTCTCTACCTAAACAACTATAGTTTTACCAAGTGAAATCATAAGCATGTGTTTATTTGAAAATTAATTTCTTACATACATATATTGTCTATTAAATATTTCCTTGAATTTGTAGACATTGGAGATATATCGATATAGAATGGAAGGATTGAGAGAGTGATGTCATTATCTATATTAATATGTGAGTGTCTCCATTTTCACATGTGGGTCACGCAAGTTTTGATTTATGTTTAATCATTAGATAAGACTTAGTGGAAAAACTCAAATTCAAATACTTTTGAAAATCGAGAAGAACAAACTTTAACCACCCGCTAAAATTTTAATGGTTTTTAAACTTTTAATGCTGACAGTTTGAAGTTTTAATTTTTGAAATCCATCTGTTTTCATAAACGAACCTTTTTAATCGTTGCGATAGTGACTATTCAAAAAATGAAAATAATCACAATATAAAATTGTATTAATGATTCGACATTAATTTTAATATAGGGAATTTGATTTGTTTGAAGGTTTTTATTTATTTATTACACCGAGAGAATAACATTGTGTTTTTTTTTTCAAGAGAGATTAACATTGTTGAGCCAATGATGATTGAAACCTTTACCCTAAGAGAAGTTATTAATGAAAAATTCTTATTTAACCTAAGTTCATAAAAAATACATGGTACAAGAGTCCATCTTACTATTCAATGAAAAGAAAATATCCCTTTTTGCTCACTCTTATTATGTCAAAAGAAAATAACAATAATCGTTATTTTAAATTAACATTTGGCAACAACAATCATTGTCATAAATTAACATTCGACAACTATATTTGTCGTTAAGGTTTTCAATAACGAAAATATTAATTTCAAATATTTTGTCACCATTTCTAACATTTTGGTGATGACAACCAAATTTGTCACCAAAATTTTAGGCGTCAGAAGTATAGGGATGAGTCGGGACAATGGCTTTAGTCGTCATCAAAACTTTTAGCAATGAAAAATGAACTTTTGAATGTCGTCACCTAAATGACCTTTTTTTTTTTTGTAGTGAGAATAAGAACGTGACATTAAGCTGGTGGTTCTTAACGTGATATATCGATCTCTCTTTCATTCCTTCACCAAATAAACCATTTTTCTGTGTAAAATATATGGAAAAGCATTTCACATGGATTATCATGTAGTACGTGGGATGTGTTCTGAAGAAATTACAAAAGAGTACTCATTAGGGAGGAGGACGACCCAAGCCCATTTATAAAGGGATGGTAGGAGAGAAGTCAAGATAAAGAGGAGGAAGAAAGTACTATACTAAATTATAATGTGGGGTGGGACTTGAGAGAGAGAAAGAGATCACATTCCTTATGGATTAACATGCATGGTAGAAAGAGAGAGCTTCTTGACAAAGTCCATAAGTGTTAACATGGACGTTCTATTGTTTTTCTTTTTCTTTTTCATGACATATATATTTAATTTTTCAGTAATTATATTGGTACCCGAAAAAAATGTACCAATAGGATACATTACAAATCGTGACTCAAAACAGTGAAATTTTGAAGGTTAAGATTGTAAAATATAACTTGACAATAAATAAGTGTATCCATATTACTAGTGAACCTTTGAAATTGTTCATTTTGATGGTTCATTCATATGATACCAACAACATTGATATGTTTTTATTTTTGTTTTAAAAATGGCTGTGTAGACATAAATTTTCTTACTATTTATATTGATTTTCTTAACTACTTGATAACTTAAACTAAATTCGATAATTACATAAAATCCGACAAAACTAGATTGAAGCACGTTGTAAATGTATATAGTCATTTAATAGTTATGCTAAAATCAATTCAATAAAGTTTTGTTAATTTTCCTGGTAAAATTAAAAGATAATGTTGACCTTTTTGTTTTCTTAAATTTGATGATTATAATCCAAATAGAACTTGAGATATTGCCTCCAGAAGGAAAGGTATGTAATTGTTGGGCTAATCTCATGGACATCATAATATTGACTTTTATACTATTATAAGTTGATTTATATATATAATTTTAGATGATAGAACACAAATCTATTTACATGGGTTTCTATCATTTCCACTTGAAAATTGAAACGAAAGTTAAGTTTATGGTGAGATTGATTGTCACCACAAATAACATTCTTTTTCTTGTGCCGACATACACATTTTGTCTCCCTATAGAAATGTATATAGATTTTGATGTTAAACTTCTTGCGATGAGAAAGAAGAAAAAATAGAGAATGTTTTCAAAGAAAGGAGTTTCTGGTATTTTTTGCAATTTAAAAAATAAGAAGATTGATTAGGAAGGAGGCAGGTGTTTGAGCTCGTTGTGTTGAACGAGTCTTGCGAAGTCTCTCCCTTCTCGCTAACAGATAGCATGATTATAGGATTTAGTTTATATATTCCAATATATCAGCTCTTGTATTTATCCTTTACTACCAATATATCAGCTCTTGTATTTATCCTTTACTGTTATTATTTCCTTGTATATCGAACTGTATATTTCTTTGCCTATATATATGGCACTATCATGAATACAAAAAACCAAGTTTCAACCGTATTTCTATTCTTTCATGGTATCAGAGCGGTGAAAATATCTCGATCCTTTCATTGCTTCATCTTTCTCTTTATCTCTCATCATATCCGGCGAAAATAATCTCGCTGTCGCTCCGGTCAAATCTGATCTTTACGCTATCCATCACTCTGATAGCCTCTCCACTGTCCTCGTTACGCCTCTTCTAATGGGTGATAATTATGGCTCCTGGAATCGTGCCATTACAATGGCATTACGGGCTAAGAGTAAATATGGCTTCGTCGACGGGTCGTTACCGATGCCGAATGAAGAAAGTGACATCGCCAACTGGGAACGCTGCAACGATCTCGTCGGCAGCTAGATACTCAATTCTGTCTCCCCATAAATTAGGCCAAGCATTCTCTATGCCGACATTGCTGCTCAAATATGGACAGATCTCAAAGAGTGCTTCTCTCAGTCCAATGCGCCCAAGATATATCAGCTGAAACACTCCATTTCTGCTCTGAAACAGAAAGGTATGACTGTTTCCTTGTATTTCACTCAGCTCAAGTCCCTCTGGGATGAATTAAGCAGCATTATTTCGATTATTCCGTGCACATGCGGCAATGGAAAATGCATCATTGAGCAGCAAAATCAGGATCGTGCCATGGAGTTCCTTCAAGGGCTTCATGATAGCTTCTCTGCAGTACGGAGTCAGATCCTTCTAATGGAGCCTTTCCCAACCATTCAACGCATCTACAACCTCGTGCGTTAAGAAGAAAACAATAAGAGTTGAATATTCGATCGGCTCCCGCTGTCGAGTCTGCTGTTTTTCAAGTTTTAAAGCCACCATATCGTGGCCCATCGAAGAGGCAATGTCCTTTTTGTGATCACTGCAATCGGCACGGCCATATACAGGAGAAGTGTTATCAACTGCATGGCTTTCCAGACAAGCAAGGAAAATGGACCGAACCAGGGTCATCTTATCTCGCTGCACCGACCTTTCAACTGACGTCCGATCAGTACAACAAGTTGCTTGCTCTTATAGCAAAAGAAGAGACCGGTGGACCTTCGGCCAACTTAGCAGGTATAGTTCTTTCTTGTATTTCTTCTTGTTGGATCATTGACTCTGGTGCATCTAACCACATATGTACGTTGCTGTCATTTTTTTCTTCTTATACTTCGTTACAAAAACATGTCTTTGTTCAACTATCTGATGGCTCATATGCATCGGTGACTCACATTGGAGTTGTTAAATACTCTCATTCACTTATTTTTTAGGATGTTTTTTATATTCCATCCTTCAAATTCAACTTATTGTCTATCTCACAATTAACAAAGCAACTTAATTGTGAAGTAATTTTCTCTGCATCTCAATGTCTTTTTCAGGACCGTGTAACGAAGAAGATGATTGGTCGGGGTAGTCTTCAACATGGCCTCTTCTACTTGGATGATGTTCCTCATTTAAATTATGTGTTTTCATTTCAGCTTCCAAATAAAATTGACCTCTGGCATTCACGCCTTGGTCACCCTTGTAATTCTTGTTTTCAATTTCTTGTTAAGAATTTTTCGGATATTTCCGCTAATAAAAATTTTATGTGTGATGTTTGTCCACAAGCTAAGCAATCTCGTGATTCTTTCCCGCAAAGTGTATCTCATTCTTCTATGTGTTTTGAATTCATTCATATTGATATTTGGGGACCGTTTTCTGTTCCCTCCAAGAATGGCTCACGTTTCTTCTTAACTATTGTGGATGATTATTCAAGATGCACTTGGATTTATCTAATGAATAACAAGTCTCAAACTTTTCATATGATCACACATTTTTGTAATCAAATTAATCGACAATTCAAATTATCAATCTCTGTTATACATTCCGGCAATGGTGGTATTTTTATTCCACAACTTCAAGTCCTTAGATCCGACAACAGCGCCGAGTTTCTTTCATCAACCTTTCAAAATTGGTTTCACTGTCATGGAATAATCCATCAACGAAGTTATGTCTCCACTCCACAAAAAAATAGGATTGTGGAACACAAGCACCGTCACTTACTCAACATTGCTCGCTCATTATGGTTCCAAGCTAACCTTCCCCTCTCATTTTGGGGAGAATGTAATCTCGCTGCCCGCGTTTCTCATAAATAAACTACCAGCGCCCATCCTCAATTTCAAATCTCCACATGAAATATTATTTGGAAAACCTCCTTCCTATTCTTCTTTACGCGTCTTTGGTTGTTTAGGTTTTGCCAAAAACATGCGTATTAAACATAAATTCGATGCTCGATGCAAACCTCACATCTTTGTTGGTTATCCTTATGGCCAGAAAGGTATCGCATTTACGACCCTTCTACTCATCGCATAACAGTCTTGCGTGATGTTATTTTCCATGAATCCGTCTTTCCGTATCGGGATATTTTGGACTCTCGTCCTCGTGAACTCTCCATTACACCTCTGGATGATGAATGCCTTATCTCTCCATCACCACTATCTTCTGTCTTATCTCAGCATAATTCATCAGAACCAATTGATATTCCTTCCGCACTTCCCACTGATGATAATTTTTGTTTACCGAACGAGTCTTCTTCTTGTCCAATTCCCGCAGCAACTGTAGATTCTGATCGCTCTAAGAGAATTCGGCGACCACCATCTTATCTGAGTGATTATGTATGCACGGTTGCTCCTTCATCTACTTCTTTTCCTTTAGCCAATTATTTCTCTTGGCACAAATTGAGTTCTTCTCATCACTCATTTCTGTCTAATGTTGTTGATCATAATGAGCCTCAGACTTATTCTCAGGCTGTTTGCTCTTCCATTTGGCGTGATGCCATGTCCGCCGAGCTTCGTGCTCTCGAATCCAACAACACATGGTCTATTTGTTCCTTACCACCAGGTAAGACACCCATTGGTTGTAGATGGGTCTATAAGATCAAATATCGTTCTGATGGATCTATAAAACGACATAAAGCATGCTTAGTCGCTAAGGGTTACACACAAATCGAAGGAGTTGATTACCATGATACTTTTGCTCCAGTAGCCAAATTAGTTATTGTTCATCTTCTTCTTTCTATTGCTACCATTAAAAATTGGCCTCTTCACCAACTAGATGTCAATAATGCATTTCTACAAGGTGATCTTTATAAAGGAGTTTTCATGAAACTTCCCCAAGGTCTTTCTCACCACAATGATAATTGTGTTTGCAAGTTGCATAGATCTCTTTATGGCCTTAAACAAGCTTCTCGTCAGTGGTTCTCTAAATTCTCTTCCACTCTAATCCACCGTGGTTTTCATCAATCTATTTCTGATTACAGTCTTTTTACGTATATTCGTAATGAAATCTCTGTATTTGTTCTTGTTTATGTGGATGACATTATTATCACGGGTAACAATGATGCTTTTATTTCAAGTACAAAACAATTTCTTGCCAAATCCTTTTCCATTAAGGATCTCGAGCCTCTACGTTATTTTCTTGGGATAGCAGTCTCTTGTTCTAAGAAAGGCTTATTTTTATGTCAACGCAAGTATACTCTTGACATTTTGAGTGATTCGGGTATTCTCGTGTTGGAAATCACCTTGACAAGATGCCCAGGTGGTGATCTTCCAAACACCAAAGTCTTGAATGACTTGTAGAAAGAATTTCAGCAATCGAACTCAAGAACAGAAAATCAAAGAAAGAAAGAAGACAAGTAATTTATTGTCGAGGTTTGGCAATGTGCCTACGTCCCCGTGAGTTCCTCCGAACTCTCTGCACTATCTCAATGGTTCTTACAAAGTTACAGCAATCCCCTTCAAGAATCCAAGTTCTTGAAGAAACAAGAAGAGAAGGAAGAAGATGAGAACTCAACAATGTTCTCTAATCTAATCTAGACTCTCTCTATCTAATTACAACCAGCCTCACTACAAGAGTCCCTCTTGTGTTTATGTCTCTCTACACAGTTCTCTCTTAGTGTTTACAATGATCTCACAATGTCACAAAACTCTCTTGTATGTGTGTTTTTATATCTTGTATTATCTTATGAAATGAGGCCTTGAGAACCCCTTTTATAGCCTCTTAATTCTTGGACATTCTTGTGAGTCATTATCCTCCCTTTGATCATGTTCTTCCTTTAATCTCAGCCCTACATCACTCTCCAAGTGATGTTGTGCATTTTGGTGTGGTGCACACATGATTGGAGAGGTCTTATGCATGCTGGATCAAGTGTGCAGCCATGTGCTGTGTGGTGCAGTGCTGAGGCAGGCCTGGAAGCATGGCTTGCTGTGTGCTATGGTGCTGGTGCTGTGTGCTGCGGCGTGACCTGATGCTGCAGCCTCCTGATACTGTGCGCACACCTCCTGCTTGTGTGCTGAAACTTACACAGCAGTGTGCCTGACCGTGCCACGCTCAAAACTTAAGCACACACTTGTGTGCAACCTTTTAACTTGCTGAAATTTCATACTCCACTTTGTTTTTGATTTTAACCATCTTTGAACCATGTTTGGACCTGTTCAAACCTTGACCATGTTTGAACCATGTTTAAACCTTAGACAAAAAACCAACAATCTCTACCTTTGTCTAAGCGTTTAAACCCGAGCCATTTGTGCAGAGACCTTCGGGATCCAAACTCATCTTGAGTCATCAATCAACTGACTCCAATCCTAAGTAATTGAAGGCAATGATTGAACTTACTTAGAGGTAGAAACTTGATGCCTAAATCTGCAGGACTTTTCTCCGTGGTCTTCTTGTCAACATGAATGCTTTCTTCTGTACCATTTTCCAGAATGTAATGATACCGAACATCCATATGCTCCGTCCCCTTATGGAACACAGGATATCTCCATAAGTGCCCCGCACTTTGGCTATCCAAAGATACCACCACCTACTCTTTTAGGACCTCCCACTCGTCCAACAACCCTTTGCACCCTATAGCCTCCTTTATGGCTTCCGTAGCCGCTATGCATTCTGTCCTGGTTGTTATGAGTGCTACAACTGGCTGCCACTGAGCCTCCATGTACCTCAGCAACCACTTTATCCCAAGACAACGCTCTTTTCCGGGATTACTCACACATTTGCTGAAAACATCCATTGCCCAAGAAATACTTGACCTGTTTCTCTTCCTTTCCCGAATGATTCTCCTCATCCCAAGGATCTTTTGTGCAAGGCTGAGATCTTTCCTCTCGAACTCCTCACTGAGTTGAGATGTAAACCTTTCCATCCTCTTCCTGCTGTTCCAAACTAACAGCCCATCAATGACATAGGTGAGGATACTCACCATCTTCTCCACCTTGTGTCCAGGTGAGAAAGTTTCTATGAAACCTATGTCTCCTCTTCTTGTGAAGCCATTCGCCACCAGCCTAGCCTTGTTCCGGACTTCATCTCTTGGAGGGCACCCTTCTTTGATCTTGTAAGTGCACTTACATTCCACAACTTTCTGATTTCTTGGAATTTTCACCAATTTCCAGAAGTTGTTCTTCCTCAAAGAATCCATTTCTTTCTCCATAGCTAGCTGCCACTTTGACGAATCCTTACACTCCATAGCCACTGTGTAAGTTTCTTGTTCACTCATCTCTCCTTCTGTCCAAGGAGCTGCTGCATCCGCAGCATCTGCAAACCCACATCTTGAAGGTGGTCCGACCAGCCTTCTTTCCCGATCTCTTATGAGCTGAAAGTCCTTCTGACTTGCTGCAGAATCCTCTTCTTGTTCAGCCTCTTCTTGAGTTTCTTGAGCTTGGCAATCATCCAAGGGCTCTACTTGGTCCAAACCCTCTTGCCTCCTTTGCTTTATCTGAACAAAATCTCCCTTGATGCTATGCTCAACAATTTCTGAATTAGTTTCCTCACTAGCCCCTGCAGGGTTAGTTTTCTCCAAGTAGGGAAATAACAATTCATTAAAGACAACATCCCTACTTATTATGAGTTTAAATCCTTCTTTTTCTAAGGACCACAACCTATACCCCTTAGCCCCATCACCATATCCTAGAAATACACATTTTCTAGACCTAGGGTCAAGTTTATCCTCCTTTTGGTGTGCCATCTAAAAGTCCTAAGGTGGCTTAATTCAGGGGGTTTTCCACTCCATATCTCCATGGGAGTCTTGAGCTCTATTACTCTAGAGGGTGATCTATTCACCAAGTATGCAGCTGTAGCTACAGCTTCTCCCCAAAAATATTTTGGTAACCCGGATCCTATTAGCATGCACCTAACTTTTTCCATAAGGGTTCGATTCATTCTTTCAGCAACTCCATTTTGCTGGGGTGTTTTTGTAACCGTTCTATGTCTTAGAATGCCATTTAATTCACAGAATTTATCAAAATCCTTGTTGCAAAATTCTAAGCCATTATCGGTTCTTAAAGCTTTAACTACCCTACCAGTTTGGGTTTCCAACAATTTCTTCAACACAACAAATTTATTCAAGGCATCCGATTTATTCCTAAGCAAATAAATCCACAGTCTTCTTGAATAATCATCAATTAAAGACAGAAAGTAAAAGTTACCTCCCTGTGTTGGTGTTCTTGCTGGTCCCCAAAGGTCTGAATGAATGTAATCAAGAATCCCCTTAGACTTGTGCACTCTGGTGTTAAAGCTGACCCGGTGTTGCTTCCCAAGAATGTAACTCTCACAGAAATCCAGTTTTTCTACTTTGTCACCACCAAGTAGACCTTCCTTGCTAAGCACTTGCAGGCCTTTTTCGCTCATGTGTCCCAAGCGAGTGTGCCAAAGGGCTGCCTTGTCCAGCTCAGCTATCAAGCTTGCTGCTTGATCATTGGTTTCTGTTTCTCTGATCATCTCATAGAGTCCATCATTTCTTGCTGCCTTGATCACTACCAAAGATCCCTTGGCCACCTTGATCTTTCCTCCCTCTAATTTGCATGTGTACCCCATGGAGTCCAGCTGCCCCAATGAGATCAAGTTCCTCTTCAAGTCTGGAAGATATCTTACATTTCGCAGCAGCCTTGTGACTCCATCAAACATCCTCAATTGGATGTCTCCAATCCCTCTCACTTGGCAAGAATTGTCATTCCCCAAGAAGATTCTTCCCTCATTGATCTCCTTGAAATTCTTGAACCATTCTTTGTAAGGGCACATATGATAGGTGCACCCGGAGTCAAGAATCCACTTTCTGCTGCCTTGCCTCCTGCTCACATTTGAGCATGCAACAAGAACATCATCTTGCTGTTCTCCTTTGGCAACCGAAGCCTCTCCATTGTTGGTATGACTTCTCCTCTCATCCCATATCCTCTTCTTGCAATCTTTCTTGAAATGGCCCTCCTTGTTGCAGTAGAAGCATCTCTTTCCTCCTCCATATCTTGTCTTGGAGTGAGATCTCCCATGGCTTTGCCCTCTACCTCTTGATTTCTCCCGGTAGCTGCCATAAGTGCTACTGCCATTCCGAGCTGCTGGCCTTCCTCTTACGAACAGCCCTTCACCACTTGATGCCTCCTTCATCTTGGCTTTGAAATCATGTGCCCTTATGGCATTGATCACAATCTCCTTTGTCAAAGAATCCCTTCCATACTCAATTGCATTAATCAAATTATCAAAGCAATCTGGAAGTGAATTTAATAAAATGACAGCCAATTGTTCATCCAGAAAAGTAATGCTACAGCTATTCAAATCTTCAACTAGCTTTTTAAAGACATCAAGATTATCTTGCAACTCCTTACTAGGGTCCATTTTAAAAGCAAAGATTCTTTTAAGAAGATAAATTTTGTTAGGAAGAGTTTTGGTAAGAAACAACTTATCTAGTTTCTTCCATATGATAGTCGGATCCTCCGAGTCTCCGCACTCCCTTGTGATACTATCCGACATGTGCAAGAAAATGGTGTTGTAGGCCATCTTCTTCATCTCGGTCCGCTGGTCCTCCGTGACACTTGCTGGAAAAGCATCATCTTCTCCAATAGCCAAGTTTACTTTCTGCTGCATTAGAACCGCCTTGATCTTCCGCTTCCATAGAGTAAAATCCCCCTTTCCATCAAACTTCTCCACACAGAAATTTGAAGCCATCTTTTGCGGACAAGATCCCAGATTTGTGCACTAACCATAACTACTTTCTTTAACCTCAAGAACACAGATCAAAGATGGATCTTTAACACCGTTCTTGAATCAACCTTCAAGAACACGACCGGATCTTGATCTTTAACCGTTCTTGATTCACCCAAGAAGTTTGATCTTTGATTCTTGGAGTCTTGGCTCCGTACCTTCTGCTTTTTGTTTCGATAACCAGCTGTTGTGCTCTGATACCACTGTTGGAAATCACCTTGACAAGATGCCCAGGTGGTGATCTTCCAAACACCCAAGTCTTGAATGACTTGTAGAAAGAATTTCAGTAATCGAACTCAAGAACAGAAAATCAAAGAAAGAAAGAAGACAAGTAATTTGTTGTCGAGGTTCGGCAATGTGCCTACGTCCCCGTGAGTTCCTCCGAACTCTCTGCACTATCTCAATGGTTCTTACAAAGTTACAGCAATCCCCTTCAAGAATCCAAGTTCTTGAAGAAACAAGAAGAGAAGGAAGAAGATGAGAACTCAACAATGTTCTCTAATCTAATCTAGACTCTCTCTATTTAATTACAACCAGCCTCACTACAAGAGTCCCTCTTGTGTTTATGTCTCTCTACACAATTCTCTCTTAGTGTTTACAATGATCTCACAATGTCACAAAACTCTCTTGTATGTGTGTTTTTGTATCTTGTATTATCTTATGAAATGAGGCCTTGAGAACCCCTTTTATAGCCTCTTAATTCTTGGACATTCTTGTGAGTCATTATCCTCCCTTTGATCATGTTCTTCCTTTAATCTCAGCCCTACATCACTCTCCAAGTGATGCTGTGCGTTTTGGTGTGGTGCACACATGATTGGAAAGGTCTTATGCATGCTGGATCAAGTGTGCAGCCATGTACTGTGTGGTGCGGTGTTGAAATGGTGTGGTGCAGCACTGAGGCAGGGCTGGAAGCATGGCTTGCTGTGTGCTGCGGCGCTGGTGCTGTGTGCTGCGGCGTGACCTGATGCTGCAGCCTCCTGATGCTGTGCGCACACCTCTTGCTTGTGTGCTGAAACTTGCACAGCAGTGTGCCTGACCTTGCCACGCTCAAAACTTAAGCACACACTTGTGTACAACCTTTTAACTTGCTGAACTTTCATACTCCACCTTTGGTTTGGATTTTAACCATCTTTGAACCATGTTTGGATCTGTTCAAACCTTGACCATGTTTGGACCATGTTTGAACCATGTTTAAACCTTAGACAAAAAACCAACAGCTCGGATCTCGTCCATCCCCATTTCCCATGGAACAACACCTTCACCTCCTTCCAGACGACGGAAACCCCTTGCCTGATCTGTCACTTTATCGACGCCTCATCGGTCGCCTCTTATACCTTACTGTCACTCGTCCTGATATTCAGTATGTTGTCAACAATCTCAGCCAATTTTTAGAAAATCTTAGTTCTTCTCATCTCAATGCTGCACACCGAGTCCTTTGTTATTTTAAAGGCTCTGTTGGTAACGGTCTTTTTCTCTCTGCCTCTAGTTCTGATGCAGAACAGGTAGACAAAGCAGAACAGATGGCCCTAGACTACCTAGAACGGTTGGACCGCTCCAAATCTAAGGGTACGGTTTATATCGTTTTACATGCCGGCCCGGATCAGGCCCCAGAGACCCTAATCTAATTGAAAACGGGCCACTGAGAAAAATTTGATTCTTTACAATCAGTGTGGCGAGATTTTAGCCAAAAAACGACGTTTAGGCCTCCAATTTAGCAGTTTTCAGTTTTTCGGAAATTTCCTATTTTGTACTTGTCTAATTTCAATTTTCCTTTTTTTTTTTACTTTAACTTTATAAACAAGGAGGCCATGTAATAGTAGGGATTATTATTATTGAACAAAATTAGGGTTTCTTTTCTCTTCGTGAGAGTTTATTGAGGATTATTTCACAGTTCTTCTTCCTAGTTCTTTCTTCCGCTAGCGTTTTACGTCAAGTTCTCTTTCTCTCGTTGGATTTGCCGACTTTGACTGGGCTGGTTGTCCCGTCACTTACCGCTCTACTACTGGTTATTTTACAATGCTTGGTTCTAGTCCAATCTCTTGGAAATCGAAGAAACAACCTACTGTTTCTCGATCCTCTGCTGAGGCCGAATATCGTTATCTTGTTGCACTTACCTCTGAAATACAATGGCTTCATTCCCTCTTATCTGAACTTGGTTTCCCACCATCCGCACCAATATAGATACATTGCGATAACCAGGCTGCCCTTCACATTGCCGACAATCCTGTCTTCCATGAACGTACTAAGCACATTGAAATAGATTGCCACTTCGTTCGGGAAAAGATTCTCTCTAGACTTATCTCTCCTTCCTATCTCCGCTCATGTGACCAGCTCGCTGATATTTTTACCAAACCACTCGGTGCCAACACTTTTCAACGACTACTTAGCAAGTTGGGCATGCTTGATATTTCTCTCCCGGCTCCAACTTGATGGCGGGTGTTGAACGAGTCTTGCGGAGTCTCTCCCTTCTCGCTAACAGATAGCATGATTATAGGATTTAGTTTATATATTCCAATATATCAGCTCTTGTATTTATCCTTTACTACCAATATATCAGCTCTTGTATTTATCTTTTACTGTTATTATTTCCTTGTATATCGAACTGTATATTTCTTTGCCTATATATATGGCACTATCATGAATACAAAAAACCAAGTTTCAACCGTATTTCTATTCTTTCACGTTGTGCTTGATTATATCATTGATAATGAAATTTGTGTATCTAATTCTGACGGTTATGCTTCGATCCACGGGAGAAAGAGTTTGTGAGGAATGATAAATTTTAGGAGGAAACGCGCACGATCATTGGGTGGGAATTGAGAAAAAAAGATGGATCTTATGTATGATCAACAATTTTTAGACGTGTGAAACTTTTGAGATCTATTGGTTTTTATTTTTTCTCGAAAATAACTCAATTGAACGAAATTATGTTTTGCAAATTAAAAAAACACAAAATAAACACGTGTAAAACCTTTGAGATCTATTGTTTTTTTTTCCTTTCCAAAACCTTTTAAATAGAAGAATTTTTTACATAACTCGAGTCTTATAAGCCCCGACCAATCATAACATACCATGTGAGTTTTTATTGCACAGACATGACATGTTATAAGGCCTAATCAATGAGTGCAAGAATTCCCCCCTAAACAGGCTTCCATTGCAATATAAAGAAATAAACCAACCCTATATAGCAAGTAGCAAACAAACAATATAGGAGTATTAACCATCATTTTGTAACTTACAATGGATACTACTCCTAATCATCCTGTTTCGGTTCTTGTAACCGTTACCTTTTTCCTTTTCCTCCTTTCTTCTTCGTTGCTACAAATTAAGGCCGAGGAATCCATTAATAATATAACTCTAACCAAATTAGTGAATGGTATCTGCGAAATTCATACACAGAATTACAAATTCTGCGTGGAAGTCCTTGAATCCGATACCCGAACTGCCTCGGCATCAGATGTGTTAACCATCGCGAAAATCGCTTTGGAGTTAGCGATACAGAATGCAACAGATACGCGTGCGTACATCGGTCAAATGCTTAACAGCAACGAAACCGATTCGATGTTAAGGCCGTCACTACATCGGTGTGACGATTCTTACGGGGTGATAATTGCGTCATTTAAAAATGCATCTTATGATCTAGAAAAAGATCCTACTATAGCAACCTTTGACCCAATGATTGCTAGTGATAATGCTGAGCACTGTGAGAAGGCGATGGCTAGTGATGGAGTTCGCATTGAATCTGTTTCGGCTAGAAACCAAATAACTGGGAATTTTGGTTCGTTTGCAAAAGATGTTATAGGTTTTCTGAATGACAATCTTCCCCATCTATTAATATAGAATGGCAGGATCGAGAGACTGATACATAAATATATGGAATTGGTAATGTGATATGTTTTCTACTTAAACAACTCTAGTAAGATTATACCAAGTGAAATCATAGCATGCGTTTATATGAAAATTAATTTCTTACATACCTGTATTGTCCATTAAATATTTCCTTGAATTTGTAGACGTTGGAAATATATTAATATAGAATGGAAGGATCGAGAGAGTGAGGTCCTTATCTATATTATTATGAGAGTGTCTTCGTTTTCACACGCCGGTCACATAAGTTTTGATTTATATTTAATCATTGGATAAAATTTAATGGAAAAACTCAAATTCAAATACTTTTGAAGATCGATGAGAACAAACTTTAACCAACCATTAAAATTTTAATGGTTTTTTAACTTTTAAAGCTGACAGTTTTGAAGTCTTAATCTGTTGTTCAATACTTTCATAAACGTTACGACACTGACTATTGAAAAATGACAATAATGACAATATAAAATTATATTAATGATTTGACATTAATTCTAAATAGGCAATTTAATTTGTTTGAAGGTTTTTATTTATGTATTACACTCAGAGAATAATATTGTATTTTTTTCAAGAGAGAATAACATTGTTGAGCCAATGAAGATTGAAGCCTTTGCCCTAAGATCGGGTGTTAAGATAACCACTGAGAGGGGTTTTACAGGTGCAATTATCGAATCTGATTATCTTATATATGTTAGAGGAAGCTTGTAACTCTAACGTGATTGAAACACAATCAAGTTGGCTTTTGTCCCGAGATCAAGTATACTATGTTGAAGGAAACTACATCTAAGACTATGTGAGATAAGCTCGAGAGCATTTATACATCAAAGTCTTTGACCCACAGATTGTGTCTCAGATGGACCTCTACCCTCTAAAGATGAAAGAAAGTATAAGTCTTCATGATCATTTGAATGAATTTAACAAGCTAGTGTCTCAATTGTTGAATACAGATGAAACGTGGAAGGATGAGGAGAAAGCATTGCTTTTGTTATCATCTTTGCCAAAATCTTACAAACCTTTGGTGCAACCAATATTGGTGGGCAAGTCGACATTGAGTTTAGATGATGTGACCACGTTCCTGCGTGAGAATAAAAGATTGATGGGAAGCGAGAGCTTATCTAGTGGTAGTTAAACGCTTACCATGGAGAGTTATAATCGAGGAAGGAGTATATGAAGAGCAAACAATGGATCTAGGTGAAAATCTAAATCTAGGCCTGAAGATGACAGTGACAAATAGTGCTTCTATTATGGAAAGGACATATACAATATTATTGTAAGGCCATAAAGGATGATTTAAAAGAGTTGAGAAGAATGAGTGGGAAAAAGAGCGATAATGGAAAGAGTAGTGAAAGTGCTAATATCACCGAGGGAAGGGATGAAGAAGTGGTGCAAACTATTGAGCACATTGAAGAGAAAGTTGATGAGAGTGCTATGATGCTACTTGTTTATAAATTATTGTTTATTTTGCCTAAAATTTGAATTTGTGGATTTTAGGGGTAAAATCTCAACATTTTTCATGTGCATTTTATTTAGAGAAAATTACACTGCACTACTTATAAGTTTGCTGAAACGACACTAACATACCAAATCTTTTTAAAATTCATGATTCATCCCAAAACATCAGTTTGCACTATAAAGCAGGCCCAAAATAAATTTTTTTGAAAAATCAAAATTTAAATGGAAACTACATTTCATGATGACAATGATAATCGTTATTTTAAATTAATATTTGGCAACAACAATCACTGTCGTAAATTAACATTTGACAACGATATTTGTCGTCAAGATTTTCAACAACGAAAGTATTAATTTGAAATATTTTGTCACCATTTGTAACATTTTGGTGATAACAACCAAATTTGGAACCAAAACTTTAGATGACAGAGGTATAGGGATGAGTTGTGATAACGATTGTAGTTGTCATCAAAATTTTTAGCAACAAAGAAAATACTTTTGGTGACGACATTTCTCATCTCCAGAAATAATTTTTTTAGTGAAATTAATAAGAAAATGTGACATTAAGCTGGTGATTCCTAACGTGATAAATCAATCAAATAAACCATTTTTCTGTCACATGGATTATCATGGTAGTGGGATGTGTTCTAAAGAAATTACGAAAGAGTACTCATCAGGGAGGAGGACGACCTAATGCCCATTTATAAAGGGATGGTAGGAGAGAAGACAAGAAAAAGGGGAGGAAGAGTACCTACGTTACTAAATTATAATGTGGGGTAAGATTTGAGAGACTGAGAAAGAGATCATTCCACATGGATTAACATGCATGGTAGAGAGAGAGCTTCTTGACAAAATCTATCAAAATTTATTGGTTGGCTCGGGTCTAAACCTAATGGTTTAGACCAGTTGAAAATTTCACTGATAATCTCGAGGAACTTCATTTATAACATCAATATAAATGTGGGATCCAGAAATCAACATTACTAGTAAAGTTTTTAAAATTACCAGTGGAGTTTCTAGTTGGTCTAAATCCAATGGTTTAGACCTGAGCCAACCAAAAAATCTTCCAAAGCCCCTATGTAAGTATTAATACTGATTTTCTATGGCCCTCTCATCCCACTCCCCTCAGGAGCGGATCAACCACTTAATATTTGAAAAACATATTAATATTATATGTATTTTTAAAATAATCCTCACTAATATAAATAAATTATCCTCATAAACATTAAAAATATTTAAACTTAATGTAAAATTTTAATGTAGTTCAAAAGTTTTGAATTTATGTATAAATTGCCCACAAATTGCTTCATGTGTAAAACTTTTTATTTTATTATAAGAAATAGAAATTTTCTCAAAAAAAAAGTTTATGTGCAAATTATCCAACCTTTTGCGATGAGTGTATAGGAGAAAAACAATTGAATGGTCTGACTGTAAAACTTAAATATAATCTAAACATGCTAAACAATTTAAATAGCATACAGATTAAAGACGGAATTAATATGGACCGTAAACATCCCTCCGGCCATTGAAGCTTTTCACTTTCACAATCTACTATTCCCTCGGTATTGATACTTCTAAACTCTCAAAAATCTCCAATTTGATTGTGTATGATCGAAAGAAAAATGAGTCGTTCCGAGTCTAGGGACCAAACCATATATTTATACTTGTTCTCCTATCAAGAACGTTCGTCCGTATTCCATACATTAGTTACCACAATCAATGGGCAGCCAAAAGGTTGAGGCAGCTAAAAGGTTGAACGTTTGGACCATAAACGGATTGGTTACATTCTCCCACTTGGTCCATACGTTTAACCTAACTTAATCCCATTGTTTATATTTTAAGAAGTAAATACATGAATCATGGCAGTAAGTCCTCTAAGAGTGAGTATTACCATCCATGTATTACGATGCATTTAGTTCCTCAAGTACTATTCTTCATGTGGCAACATTTCTTAATGAATAAACCCTATGTTTATTCTTGGTCCTATACAGATGAATTTTCTCAAAGAAATTAAGGAGCACATGAATATGAGAAAACATCAAAATAAATAATAGTTTCATTAATAAACTGTATGTATACAATTACAAAATGGAACCAAGTCCCATTTTCTCTACATGATCCTTGAATTTCAGAGGTAGCATGCCCTTACTCAAAGGATCAATGATCATCAATTCAGTGTTAATGTGTTCAATGACCGCTTTTTTTTCTTTTACACGTTCTCTTATGACTAAATACTTAATGTCGATGTGTTTACTTCGACTTTCACTTTTATTGTTCTTAGCCATAAAAACAGAAGCTGAATTGTTGCAGAAAAATCTCAATGGCCTAGATATATAATCTATGACTCTAAGCCCAGAAATAAAACTCCTAAGCTATACACCATGTGAAGTAGCCTCAAAACAGGAGACGAACTCGACTTCTATAGTAGAAGTAGCAGTCAATGTCTTCTTGACACTTCTCCAAGAAACAGCTCCACCGACCATCAGAAAAATGTACCCGGATGTTGATTTACGTGAATCGACATAGCCAGCAAAGTCTGAATCATAGTAGCCAATCACATCCAGATTGTCTGTCTGTCTATATATAAGCTTGTAGTCTTTAGTTCCTTGAAGATACCTCATTACTTTCTTTGTAGCTCTCCAATGGTCTATACCTGGGTTACTCTAATATCGCCCTAGTATCCCTACAGCAAATGCAATGTCAAGTCTAGTGCAGACCAGAGCATACATAAGGCTTTCAACTACAGAAACATATGGAATGTTCTTCATGGATTCCCCCTCAAAATCATTCTTCGGGCATTGGTTCAAATTGAACCTATCACCCTTCACAATGGGAGCAACACTTGGTGAATAATCTATCATCCGAAATCTCTCTAAAACTGTGTTGATATAGGTTTCTTGTGACAAACCTAAAACACCTCGAGGTCTATCTCTATGGATCTTAATTTCAATGACATAAGATGCCTCACCCATATCTTTCATATAAATTTTTTTAGAGAGAAATTGTTTCACCTCATGTAGCAAGTCCTTATCATTGGTTGCAAGTAAAATATCATCCACATATAAAACAAGAATTTTTTTTTTTTTTACTTCTACTGACCTTCTGGTATATACATTGATCCATGGGGTTTTTAACAAAACCGAATGAAGAAATTACTTCATGGAATTTAAAATACCATTGACAGGAGGCTTGTTTTAAGCCATATATGGATTTCTTAAGCTTGCAAACCAAATGCTCACCATCATTAGTGGAGAAAACTTCAGGTTGTTTCATATAAACCTCCTCCTCCAGATCTCCATTAAGAAATGCGGTTTTCACATGCATTCGGCTCCAAACTTATAGTCAGATTCTTGTAGATACACAATGTAATGACTAGGAATTGCTGATCTCCTGCCTCTAGTAGATTTTCTTAATGTTGTACCAATGTCTCCCAAGGGAGTTTGTGGTTCAACTGGTTGTTCAAGAGCTTGTGGTATTTCCTGAACTGCTTGATCTATTAACATGTTGTCAACAGCTTGTTGAACCTCAATGATTGATTGTTCAACACGAGCTTGTACTTGAGGTGTGCTATGAACTATAACCAATCTGTCATTTAATGTGGAGGGTTGAGATTTTGCATGATCATGTGCAGGAACTAAGTTCCTAAACCGATCCCTACCACTGATCATGTCATTCTCTATAAACTTAGCGTTTCTCGATTCCACAATCCTAGTAGTATGAGTTGGACAATAAAACCTGTAATCCTTGGACCTTTCGACATATCCAACGCAATACCCACTAATGGTCCTCGGATCCAGTTTCTTCTCTTGTGGGTTATAAATCCTCACCTTAGACGGACATCTCCAAAGGTGTATATGTCACAAACTCGATTTCCAACCTTTCCATAATTCAAATGGTGTCTTGGGAACAGCCTTAGTTGGAACTCGGTTTAATATATACGCAGCCATCTTTAGTGCTTTAGTCCACAAGGATGTAGGAAGGTTGGAGTTGCTAAGCATACTTCGCACCATTGCCATCAATGTTCGGTTTCTTCTTTCTGCAACACCATTCTGGTCCGGGGAACCAGGCATAGTGTAATGGGCAACAATCTCATGTTCTTGAAGAAACTTGGCAAAGAGACCAGGTGCTTGTCCACTTTCTGTGTATCTACCATAATATTCTCTGCCTCTTTCAGATCTCACAATTTGTATTTGTTTTCCGCATTGGTTCTCAACTTCAGCCTTAAAGACTTTGAAGGCATCCAATGCTTCATTCTTCATTCTTCTTATGAAGCAAATAGATATGCATATATCGTTAGTAATCATCGATAAAAGTGATGAAATATTTCTGACCATGTGCGTCCATGTCTGGACAACATATATCAGCATGAATGATTTCTAATATGTCTGAACTTCTATTAGCACCTTTCTTAGACTTGTTGGTCTGTTTTCCCTTAATGTAGTCCACACAAGTCTCAAAATTAGTATAATCTAGAGTACTAAGTACTCCATCATTCACTAGTCTCTTAATTCTTTTCTATGGAAATATGTCCTAATCTCCTGTGCCATAACATAGAGGAGTCCTCGTTAATATTACACCTTTTAACGCCAGTTTGAACATGCATTGAACTACAAGTGGCAGCGTTTTGCAAATAAAGACCATAAAGACCATCAGACAAAACACCATTCCCAACACAATTTTTTTATAAAATAAACTAAAAGATGTGTCTTAAAAATTAAAGGAATATCCAAATGGTACAAGTTCGGAAACAGAAATCAAGTTTTGTGAGAAACTTGGTACATAAAAGGTCCTTTCCAATTTTAAAATAAAGCCACTACTTAAAGTTAAAATGCAAGTTCCAATCGCCTCCACATGTGAGCCCATCTTGTTTCCTGATAAGATGCTTTGCTTACTTCCTACTGGCTTCCTTAGGTTTTGCATACCCTGCAAGGAGTTTGCAATATGGATTGTAGATCCAGAATCAATCCACCCGGTGTTAATATTAACATTAACTATATTAGATTCATAACAAACAAACGAGGTTGGATTACCTTTCTTCTCAAGCCATTTTTGGAATTCGATGCATTCTTTCTTCATATGTCCCTTCTTTTTACAAAAGAAACACTTTTCTTCTTTCTTGATATCAGCTTGAGGTGGTATTTTTCCTTACCCCTTCTGATTAGATTTGTGATTGGCTTGAGATTTGATAGCTTTAGCTTTGTCCTTCCCACGGGTAATAGCCAGCATTGCACTCTCACCCAGTTCCATCACAAGTCTCTCTTCTTCTTGAACACACATGGTCATTAATTCATTGATTGACCATTTGTCTTTATGTGTGTTGTACAAGATTTTGAAAGGCCTGTACTGAGTTGGAAGGGTGTTCAGAATGTAGTGCACCTAAAAGGACTCCAATATATCAACCTCAAGTTTCTTAAGTTGAGCCGCTATGTCACCCATTTGCATTATGTGCTCGCGCACACCATTTATGCTGGTGAGTTTGAGGGATGATAATTTCTTTATCAGGGTGCTCACCAATGCCTTTTCTGAAGTGACAAATTGATCGTCAATGGCTTTCAACAAATCACAGACTTTCTCATGCTGGTAGACAGAACCACGTATACCAGCAGTTATCTTAGTCTTGATAAACATCACGCTGAGCTAGTTGGATCACTCCCATTGCTCATACAACGTGACCGCAGCTGGAGTGCTGTTATCGGTGATTGTAGGTGGTTCGTCCTTTCTAATAGCATAATCTATGTCCATCCACCCTAGATGGAGGAGAATCCTCTCCTTTCATACCTTATAGTTATCTCTCCTAAGTTCAGGTATGTCACAACGGATATCAGAAAAACTAGTGGGTTGAGAAACTGCATAAAGTCCAAAAGCTTATGTAAAGAAATTGCATGTTTTACCAATGTAAAATATGCTAAAATTGAATCTAATTTTCATTAAAAATTACTTGTGGGCTAAATTTTTAATGAAATAAGATTCTTTATACTTTATAATAAAATTTATCAAACTATTTTTACTAAATTCATAATGTATATTATGATTACAGGTTGATGTTTTTTTATCTTTAAACTTTATGATAAAACTATTAAATTAATTATTCCCAACTCCTGTGGGTAAATTAAGAAAAACTAATTTTAATATATTATCCTAATTAATTATATAAACATAATAAAATCCATGTGGGGTAAAATCATTATATTTATATAATTAATTACAATTAATGTCCATTATGTGATCCTAATCCACTTAATATATAATTTTTATATAATTAAAGATATTGTGGCTACTCCTTAAATATTTAAAATTATATGGTTCAATAGACATTTATATTTACTATATTTTAGGCTCTACTTAATGCTTAAGAACAATTATGCAGTAACATAATAGGTAATCACTAAGAGTGCTCCCAGGATAATTGGTCGAGACAAAGCCTCATTAAAAACCAGAATCCTTAGACAGAGTATTGTCCTAGATCATGCGATTTTATGCCTACTACAAATTGTTTATGAATTATTCATAATTTCATACTAATATATTATGAACCTTAATGTGTTATGTACAAATTAAGTTTTATGAGAATAACCTAAGTTTACATAATCTAACAATATCTAAACTTAATAATATGTTATCATATGTAAATAAAATTCTCATAAATAAAACATAAATTGCACAATTAAACGTAATATTATGCACTTAATTTAATTCTGTGCACAAAATAAACTCATTCTAAAAGCATGAATTGAAAAACACAAAATTCATGCGAAATATGAGCATTTAACCAAAATTGCATATATAGAACTAACATTATACATAATCTTAATTTGAGCATGATAATCACAAAAATTACAAATAAATGCCCAACATTAAATTATTTATGTACTAAAACTATTTAAACTTAAACTGCATGCATAACTATAAAAATAAAATTATACATACATAGCAACATAATTTTAAGCACATAAATAAAATAAATACTTATAAGGGTTTATAAAGATTATTTTTGCAAATAATTACAAATCATATGCAAAATTATGAAATCCATAAAATTAGGCCAAAATCTGAACTTCCAAATATATATATATATATATATATATATATATATATATATATATATATATATATATATAGTATTTCTGGAAAGATACCGAATTCTGAATCTGCAAGATATTTTCCTAAACAGCAGAAGTAAAAAATAGTATTTTTTAATCTACTGAAGTAACAGTGGCAATTTTGAAAATGACAGATGAAAAAGGGTATTTTTCAAAACAGTTGTCTTCAACCTTCAGTCGGGTCGGTTTTGACCCGTTTTTAAAACCCAACTAAATCTTGGCTTCCAGGATACCAAAGTCAAATGTTTTAAAACCCAGAAATACTAGAAATCAAATTTCCTAATGATTTCTAACATCATTTTCCATCAAAAAATTCTCAAAAATCAAACTTTGAAATCAAATAATTTTCCGGGTATAAAACGAAAGTTTTACAGATTGCTTAATACTTCAAGGCAGAGGCAAACAACATTCTGATACCAAATGTAAAACTTAAATATAATCTAAACATGCTAAACAATTTAAATAGCATACAGATTAAATGTGGAATTAATATGGACCATAAACATACCTCCGGCTATTGAAGCTTTTCACTTACACAATCTGCTATTCTCTCGGTATTAGTACTTCTAGACTCTCAGAACTCTCCAATTTGATGGTGCATGATCGAAAGAAAAATGAGTCGTTCCGAGTCTAGGGGACCAAACCATGTGTTTATACTTGTTCTCCCATCAAGAACATTCGTCCGTATTCTATACATTAGTTACCACAATCAATGGGCAGCCAAAAGGTTGAACTTTGGACCATAAACGGATTGGTTACATTAACCACCCTCACATGTCGCCCGTGTGAGAAAGGATTAGGCTTAGATCTGCATTTTTTTTGCTAGTATTACCAAAAACCATCACTACTATCGAATTGAAAATGATCAGATCTACTGAACCGTCAAATCACAGTGGTCTAATTCTATCACAATCAACTGCACACGCAATCGACAATGTGTGGAGTTAATTCTCTGTCACTATTTTTTAGAGAAAAAATAATTGTTAAAAAATTCCTACTTTGATGATGCGGTAGACTAATAGGGAGAATCAAAGACATTGTGATAAAAAAAATTCAAACATAATGTTAACTTGTGCCTTAAATGGGACAAATTAGCATTTTCTTTTATATATATATAGCCCCCGCTAAGATTTTTCTCGATCCTCTACCTCCCCCATCTTACTGACACATACATATATGCAATTGGTCATGTTAATACAGATATTGATATGTTTTCTACTTAAACAACTCTAGTAAGATTATACCAAGTGAAATCATAAGCATGTGTTTATTTGAAAATTAATTTCTTACATACATATATTGTCCATTAATATTTCCTTGAATTTGTAGACATTGGAGATATATCGATATAGAATGGAAGGATTGAGAGAGTGATGCCCTTATCTATATTAATATGTGAGTGTCTCCGTTTTCACATGTGGGTCACACAAGTTTTGATTTATGTTTAATCATTAGATAAGACTTAATGGAAAAACTCAAACTCAAATACTTTTGAAAATCGAGGAGAACAAACTTTAACCACCTGCTAGAATTTTAATGGTTTTTAAACTTTTAATGCTGACAGTTTTGAAGACTTAATTTTTGAAATCCATCTGTTTTCATAAACGAACCTTTTTAATCGTTGCGATAGTGACTATTCAAAAAATGAAAATAATCACAATATAAAATTATATTAATGATTTGACATTAATTTTAATGTAGGGAATTTGATTTGTTTGAAGGTTTTTATTTATTTATTACACCTAGAGAATAACATTGTTTTTTTTTTTCAAGAGAGAATAACATTGTTGAGCCAATGATGATTGAAACCTTTACCCTAAGAGCAGTTATTAATAAAAAAAATTTGTTTAACCTAAGTTCATGAAAGATACATGGTACAAGAGTTCATCTTACCATTGAATGAAAAGAAAATATCTTTTTTCACTTACTCTTATTATGTCAAAAGAAAATAACAATAATCATTATTTTAAATTAACATTTGGCAACGACAATCACTGTCGTAAATTAACATTCGACAATGATATTTTTCATTAAGGTTTTCAGCAACAAAAATATTAATTTCAAATATTTTGTCACCATTTCTAACATTTTGGTGATGACAACCAAATTTGTCACCAAAACTTTAGACGTCAGAGGTATAGGGATGAGTTGGGACAATGGCTTTAGTCGTCATCAAAACTTTTAGCAACGAAAAATTAACTTTTGAATGTCGTCACCAAAAATGACATTTTTTTTGTAGTGAAAAAAAGAAAACGTAACATTAAGCTGGTGGTTCTTAACGTGATAAATCGATCTCTTTTTCACTCCTTCACCAAATAAACCATTTTTCTGTGTAAAATATATGGAAAAGCATTTCACATGGATTATCATGTAGTACGTGGGATGTGTTCTGAAGAAATTACGAAAGAGTACTCATTAGAGAGGAGGACGACCCAAGCCCATTTATAAAGGGATGGTAGGAGAGAAGTCAAGATAAAGAGGAGGAAGAATAGGTACTATACTAAATTATAATGTGGGGTGGGACTTGAGAGAGAGAAAGAGATCACATTCCTTATGGATTAACATGCATGGTAGAAAGAGAGAGCTTCTTGACAAAGTCCATGAGTGTTAACATGGACGTTCTATTGTTTTTCTTTTTCTTTTTCATGACATATATATTTAATTTTTCAGTAATTATATTGGTACCCGAAAAAAATGTACCAATAGGATACATTACAAATCGTGACTCAAAACAGTGACATTTTGAAGGTTAAGATTGTAAAATATAACTTGACAATAAATAAGTGTATCCATAGTACTAGTGAACCTTTGAAATTGTTCATTTTGATGGTTCATTCATATGATGCCAATAACATTGATATGTTTTTATTTTTGTTTTAAAAATGACTATGTAGACATAAATTTTCTTAGTATTTACATTGATTTTCTTAACTACTTGATAACTTAAACTAAATTCGATAATTACATAAAATCCGATAAAACTAGATTGAAGTACGTTGTAAATGTATATAGTCATTTAATATTTATGCTAAAATCAATTCAATAAAGTTTTGTTAATTTTCCTGGTAAAATTAAAAGATAATGTTGACCTTTTTGTTTTCTTAAATTTGATGATTATAATCCAAATAGAACTTGAGATATTGCCTCCAGAAGGAAAAGTATGTAATTGTTGGGCTAATCTCATGGACATCATAATATTGACTTTTATACTATTATAAGTTGATTTATATATATAATTTTAGAAGATTGAACACGAATCTATTTACGTGGATTTCGATCATTTCCACTTAAAAATTGAAATGAAAGTTAAGTTTATGGTGAGATTGATTGTCACCACAAATAACATTCTTTTTCTTGTGCCGACATACACATTTTGTCTCCCTATAGAAATATACATAGATTTTGATGTTAAACTTCTTGCGATGAGAAAGAAGAAAAAATAGAGAATGTTTTCAAAGAAAGGAGTTTCTGGTATTGTTTGCAATTTAAAAAATAAAAAGATTGATTAGGAAGGAGGCAGGTGTTTGAGCTCGTTGTGCTTGATTATATCATTGATAATGAAATTTGTGTATCTAATTCTGATGGTTATGCTTCGATCCACGGGAGAAAGAGTTTGTGAGGAATGATAAATTTTAGGAGGAAACGCGCACGATCATTGGGTGGGAATTGAGAAAAAAAGATGGATCTTATGTATGATCAACAATTTTTAGACGTGTGAAACTTTTGAGATCTATTGGTTTTTATTTTTTCTCGAAAATAACTCAATTGAACGAAATTATGTTTTGCAAATTAAAAAAACACAAAATAAACACGTGTAAAACCTTTGAGATCTATTGTTTTTTTTTCCTTTCCAAAACCTTTTAAATAGAAGAATTTTTTACATAACTCGAGTCTTATAAGCCCCGACCAATCATAACATACCATGTGAGTTTTTATTGCACAGACATGACATGTTATAAGGCCTAATCAATGAGTGCAAGAATTCCCCCCTAAACAGGCTTCCATTGCAATATAAAGAAATAAACCAACCCTATATAGCAAGTAGCAAACAAACAATATAGGAGTATTAACCATCATTTTGTAACTTACAAAATGATCACAATCTCCTTATGGCATTGATCACAATCTCCTTTGTCAAAGAATCCCTTCCATACTCAATTGCATTAATCAAATTATCAAAGCAATCTGGAAGTGAATTTAATAAAATGACAGCCAATTGTTCATCCAGAAAAGTAATGCTACAGCTATTCAAATCTTCAACTAGCTTTTTAAAGACATCAAGATTATCTTGCAACTCCTTACTAGGGTCCATTTTAAAAGCAAAGATTCTTTTAAGAAGATAAATTTTGTTAGGAAGAGTTTTGGTAAGAAACAACTTATCTAGTTTCTTCCATATGATAGTCGGATCCTCCGAGTCTCCGCACTCCCTTGTGATACTATCCGACATGTGCAAGAAAATGGTGTTGTAGGCCATCTTCTTCATCTCGGTCCGCTGGTCCTCCGTGACACTTGCTGGAAAAGCATCATCTTCTCCAATAGCCAAGTTTACTTTCTGCTGCATTAGAACCGCCTTGATCTTCCGCTTCCATAGAGTAAAATCCCCCTTTCCATCAAACTTCTCCACACAGAAATTTGAAGCCATCTTTTGCGGACAAGATCCCAGATTTGTGCACTAACCATAACTACTTTCTTTAACCTCAAGAACACAGATCAAAGATGGATCTTTAACACCGTTCTTGAATCAACCTTCAAGAACACGACCGGATCTTGATCTTTAACCGTTCTTGATTCACCCAAGAAGTTTGATCTTTGATTCTTGGAGTCTTGGCTCCGTACCTTCTGCTTTTTGTTTCGATAACCAGCTGTTGTGCTCTGATACCACTGTTGGAAATCACCTTGACAAGATGCCCAGGTGGTGATCTTCCAAACACCCAAGTCTTGAATGACTTGTAGAAAGAATTTCAGTAATCGAACTCAAGAACAGAAAATCAAAGAAAGAAAGAAGACAAGTAATTTGTTGTCGAGGTTCGGCAATGTGCCTACGTCCCCGTGAGTTCCTCCGAACTCTCTGCACTATCTCAATGGTTCTTACAAAGTTACAGCAATCCCCTTCAAGAATCCAAGTTCTTGAAGAAACAAGAAGAGAAGGAAGAAGATGAGAACTCAACAATGTTCTCTAATCTAATCTAGACTCTCTCTATTTAATTACAACCAGCCTCACTACAAGAGTCCCTCTTGTGTTTATGTCTCTCTACACAATTCTCTCTTAGTGTTTACAATGATCTCACAATGTCACAAAACTCTCTTGTATGTGTGTTTTTGTATCTTGTATTATCTTATGAAATGAGGCCTTGAGAACCCCTTTTATAGCCTCTTAATTCTTGGACATTCTTGTGAGTCATTATCCTCCCTTTGATCATGTTCTTCCTTTAATCTCAGCCCTACATCACTCTCCAAGTGATGCTGTGCGTTTTGGTGTGGTGCACACATGATTGGAAAGGTCTTATGCATGCTGGATCAAGTGTGCAGCCATGTACTGTGTGGTGCGGTGTTGAAATGGTGTGGTGCAGCACTGAGGCAGGGCTGGAAGCATGGCTTGCTGTGTGCTGCGGCGCTGGTGCTGTGTGCTGCGGCGTGACCTGATGCTGCAGCCTCCTGATGCTGTGCGCACACCTCTTGCTTGTGTGCTGAAACTTGCACAGCAGTGTGCCTGACCTTGCCACGCTCAAAACTTAAGCACACACTTGTGTACAACCTTTTAACTTGCTGAACTTTCATACTCCACCTTTGGTTTGGATTTTAACCATCTTTGAACCATGTTTGGATCTGTTCAAACCTTGACCATGTTTGGACCATGTTTGAACCATGTTTAAACCTTAGACAAAAAACCAACAGCTCGGATCTCGTCCATCCCCATTTCCCATGGAACAACACCTTCACCTCCTTCCAGACGACGGAAACCCCTTGCCTGATCTGTCACTTTATCGACGCCTCATCGGTCGCCTCTTATACCTTACTGTCACTCGTCCTGATATTCAGTATGTTGTCAACAATCTCAGCCAATTTTTAGAAAATCTTAGTTCTTCTCATCTCAATGCTGCACACCGAGTCCTTTGTTATTTTAAAGGCTCTGTTGGTAACGGTCTTTTTCTCTCTGCCTCTAGTTCTGATGCAGAACAGGTAGACAAAGCAGAACAGATGGCCCTAGACTACCTAGAACGGTTGGACCGCTCCAAATCTAAGGGTACGGTTTATATCGTTTTACATGCCGGCCCGGATCAGGCCCCAGAGACCCTAATCTAATTGAAAACGGGCCACTGAGAAAAATTTGATTCTTTACAATCAGTGTGGCGAGATTTTAGCCAAAAAACGACGTTTAGGCCTCCAATTTAGCAGTTTTCAGTTTTTCGGAAATTTCCTATTTTGTACTTGTCTAATTTCAATTTTCCTTTTTTTTTTTACTTTAACTTTATAAACAAGGAGGCCATGTAATAGTAGGGATTATTATTATTGAACAAAATTAGGGTTTCTTTTCTCTTCGTGAGAGTTTATTGAGGATTATTTCACAGTTCTTCTTCCTAGTTCTTTCTTCCGCTAGCGTTTTACGTCAAGTTCTCTTTCTCTCGTTGGATTTGCCGACTTTGACTGGGCTGGTTGTCCCGTCACTTACCGCTCTACTACTGGTTATTTTACAATGCTTGGTTCTAGTCCAATCTCTTGGAAATCGAAGAAACAACCTACTGTTTCTCGATCCTCTGCTGAGGCCGAATATTGTTATCTTGTTGCACTTACCTCTGAAATACAATGGCTTCATTCCCTCTTATCTGAACTTGGTTTCCCACCATCCGCACCAATATAGATACATTGCGATAACCAGGCTGCCCTTCACATTGCCGACAATCCTGTCTTCCATGAACGTACTAAGCACATTGAAATAGATTGCCACTTCGTTCGGGAAAAGATTCTCTCTAGACTTATCTCTCCTTCCTATCTCCGCTCATGTGACCAGCTCGCTGATATTTTTACCAAACCACTCGGTGCCAACACTTTTCAACGACTACTTAGCAAGTTGGGCGTGCTTGATATTTCTCTCCCGGCTCCAACTTGATGGCGGGTGTTGAACGAGTCTTGCGGAGTCTCTCCCTTCTCGCTAACAGATAGCATGATTATAGGATTTAGTTTATATATTCCAATATATCAGCTCTTGTATTTATCCTTTACTACCAATATATCAGCTCTTGTATTTATCTTTTACTGTTATTATTTCCTTGTATATCGAACTGTATATTTCTTTGCCTATATATATGGCACTATCATGAATACAAAAAACCAAGTTTCAACCGTATTTCTATTCTTTCACGTTGTGCTTGATTATATCATTGATAATGAAATTTGTGTATCTAATTCTGACGGTTATGCTTCGATCCACGGGAGAAAGAGTTTGTGAGGAATGATAAATTTTAGGAGGAAACGCGCACGATCATTGGGTGGGAATTGAGAAAAAAAGATGGATCTTATGTATGATCAACAATTTTTAGACGTGTGAAACTTTTGAGATCTATTGGTTTTTATTTTTTCTCGAAAATAACTCAATTGAACGAAATTATGTTTTGCAAATTAAAAAAACACAAAATAAACACGTGTAAAACCTTTGAGATCTATTGTTTTTTTTTCCTTTCCAAAACCTTTTAAATAGAAGAATTTTTTACATAACTCGAGTCTTATAAGCCCCGACCAATCATAACATACCATGTGAGTTTTTATTGCACAGACATGACATGTTATAAGGCCTAATCAATGAGTGCAAGAATTCCCCCCTAAACAGGCTTCCATTGCAATATAAAGAAATAAACCAACCCTATATAGCAAGTAGCAAACAAACAATATAGGAGTATTAACCATCATTTTGTAACTTACAATGGATACTACTCCTAATCATCCTGTTTCGGTTCTTGTAACCGTTACCTTTTTCCTTTTCCTCCTTTCTTCTTCGTTGCTACAAATTAAGGCCGAGGAATCCATTAATAATATAACTCTAACCAAATTAGTGAATGGTATCTGCGAAATTCATACACAGAATTACAAATTCTGCGTGGAAGTCCTTGAATCCGATACCCGAACTGCCTCGGCATCAGATGTGTTAACCATCGCGAAAATCGCTTTGGAGTTAGCGATACAGAATGCAACAGATACGCGTGCGTACATCGGTCAAATGCTTAACAGCAACGAAACCGATTCGATGTTAAGGCCGTCACTACATCGGTGTGACGATTCTTACGGGGTGATAATTGCGTCATTTAAAAATGCATCTTATGATCTAGAAAAAGATCCTACTATAGCAACCTTTGACCCAATGATTGCTAGTGATAATGCTGAGCACTGTGAGAAGGCGATGGCTAGTGATGGAGTTCGCATTGAATCTGTTTCGGCTAGAAACCAAATAACTGGGAATTTTGGTTCGTTTGCAAAAGATGTTATAGGTTTTCTGAATGACAATCTTCCCCATCTATTAATATAGAATGGCAGGATCGAGAGACTGATACATAAATATATGGAATTGGTAATGTGATATGTTTTCTACTTAAACAACTCTAGTAAGATTATACCAAGTGAAATCATAGCATGCGTTTATATGAAAATTAATTTCTTACATACCTGTATTGTCCATTAAATATTTCCTTGAATTTGTAGACGTTGGAAATATATTAATATAGAATGGAAGGATCGAGAGAGTGAGGTCCTTATCTATATTATTATGAGAGTGTCTTCGTTTTCACACGCCGGTCACATAAGTTTTGATTTATATTTAATCATTGGATAAAATTTAATGGAAAAACTCAAATTCAAATACTTTTGAAGATCGATGAGAACAAACTTTAACCAACCATTAAAATTTTAATGGTTTTTTAACTTTTAAAGCTGACAGTTTTGAAGTCTTAATCTGTTGTTCAATACTTTCATAAACGTTACGACACTGACTATTGAAAAATGACAATAATGACAATATAAAATTATATTAATGATTTGACATTAATTCTAAATAGGCAATTTAATTTGTTTGAAGGTTTTTATTTATGTATTACACTCAGAGAATAATATTGTATTTTTTTCAAGAGAGAATAACATTGTTGAGCCAATGAAGATTGAAGCCTTTGCCCTAAGATCGGGTGTTAAGATAACCACTGAGAGGGGTTTTACAGGTGCAATTATCGAATCTGATTATCTTATATATGTTAGAGGAAGCTTGTAACTCTAACGTGATTGAAACACAATCAAGTTGGCTTTTGTCCCGAGATCAAGTATACTATGTTGAAGGAAACTACACCTAAGATTATGTGAGATAAGCTCGAGAGCATTTATGCATCAAAGTTTTTGACTCACAGATTGTGTCTCAGATGGACCTCTACTCTCTAAAGATGAAAGAAAGTATAAGTATTCATGATCATTTGAATGAATTTAACAAGCTAGTGTCTCAATTGTTGAATACAGATGAAACGTGGGAGGATGAGGAGAAAGCATTGCTCTTGTTACCATCTTTGCCAAAATCTTACAAACCTTTGGTGCAACCAATATTGGTGGGCAAGTCGACATTGAGTTTCGATGATGTGACCACGTTCCTGCGTGAGAATAAAAGATTGATAGGAAGCGAGAGCTTATCTAGTGGTAGTTAAACGCTTGCCATGGAGAGTTATAATCGAGGAAGGAGTATATGAAGAGCAAACAATGGATCTAGGTGAAAATCTAAATCTGGGCCTGAAGATGACAATGACAAATAGTGCTTCTATTGTGGAGAGGACATATATAATATTATTGTAAGGCCATAAAGGATGATTTAAAATAGTTGAGAATGATGAGTGGGAAGAAGACCGATATGGAAAGAGTAGTGAAAGTGCTAATATCACCGAGGGAAGGGATGAAGAAGTGGTGCAAGCTATTGAGTACATTGAAGAGAAAGTTAATAAGAGTGCTATGATGCTGCTTGATTCGACGTCCTCCATTCACATATTTAATAAGAAGAAATATTTTGATTTTATGAAATAACCTACTTGTGATGCCCTAAGATGGGGTCAAGTCTTGATATCCCACATCTCTTAGAGAGGATGTGATTGAGTTGTTTACAAGTGATTGTCACCTCCACTTGCACAATGTATTTTAAAGTCGTGAAACTTGGTGTACCAAAACAGACAATATTGTGCCAAGTGGGATACCAGGTCGTTATAGTGGAATCTGAGTCGATTCTCTAAAGCTCGGGTGGCGAATTTAATCGTTGGATTGTCGGATGTGGACACACTACATCATTTAATGAAGATGAGACTGTGTTGTTTATAAGTGATTGTCACTTGTTTATAAATAATTGTTTATTTTGCCTAAAATTTGAATTTGTGAATTTTATGGGTAAAATCCCTCACATTCTTCACGTGCATTTTATTTAGGGCAAATTACACTCCACTACTTCTAAGTTTGCTGAAATGACTCTAACATACCAAATCTTTTTAAAACTCACGATTCATCCCAAAACATCAGTTTCCACCCTAAAGCACCCCCAAAATAATTTTTTTTTCTAAAATCAAAATTTAATTGGATATTACTTTTCATGATGACAATGATAATCGTTATTTTAAATTAATATTCAACAGCGACAATGACCGCTGTAAATTAACGTTTGACAACGATATTTGTCGTCAAGATTTTCAACAACGAAAGTATTAATTTGAAATATTTTGTCACCATTTCTAACATTTTGGTGATAACAACCAAATTTGACACCAAAACTTTTGACGACAGAGGTATAGGGACGAGTTGTAATAACAATTGTAGTCGTCATCAAAAGTTTTAGCAACTAAAAAATTACTTTTGGTGATGACATTTCTATCTCCAGAAATGATTTTTCTTTTAGTGAAATTAATAAGAAAACGTGACATTAAGCTGGTGATTCCTAACGTGATAAATCGATCAAATAAACCATTTTTCTGTGTCAAAAATATGAAAAAGCATTTCACATGGATTATCATGGTAGTGGGATGTGTTCTGAAGAAATTACGAAAGAGTACTCATCAGGGAGGAGGACGACCCAAGCCCATTTATAAAGGGATGGTAGGAGAGAAGACAAGACAGAGAGGAGGAAGAGTACCTACGTTACTAAATTATAATGTGGGGTGAGATTTGAGAGAGAGAGAAAGATAACATTCCACTTGGATTAACATGCATGGTAGAGAGAGAGAACTTCTTGACAAAATCCATCAAAATTTAATCGCTGGATCGGGTCTAAACCCAATAGTTTAGATCAGTTGAAAACTTTATTGATAATCTTAAGGAACTTCAGTGATAACGTCAATATAAGTGTGGGACCCATAAATTAACATTACCAAAAAAGTTTTTAATATTACCAGTGGTGTTTTTAGTTAGTCTAAATCTAATGGTTTAAACCCGAGCCAATCAAAAAATCCTCCAAAGTCCATATATAAGTATTAATACTGATTTTCTGTGGCCCTCTCATCCCACTCCGGGGCGAATCCACCATGTAATATTTGAAAAACATATTAATATTATATATATTTTTTAAAAATAATCCTCACTAATATAAATAAATTTTCCTCATAAATATTAAAAAAATATTTAAACTTAATGTAAAATTTTCATGTATTCCAAAAGTTTTGAATTTATGTGTAAATTTCCCACAAATTATCTCATGTGTAAAACTTTTTATTTTATTAGAAGAAAGAATTTTCTCAAAAAAGTTTATATGCAAATTATCTAACCTTTTGCGATGAGTGTTATAAATAATGGAATGCACAATTGTATAGGAGAAAAACAATTGTATGGTCTGACCACCCCAGGTGTCGCCCGTGTTAGAAGGGATTTGGCTTAAATCTACATTTTTTTGCTAGTATTACCAAAAATCATCACTACTGCTGAGTTGAAAATGATTAGATCTACCGAACTGTCAAATCATGGTGGTCTGATTCTGTCACAATCAACTACACACGCCGTCGACAACGTGTGAGGTTGATTCTTTGTCACTATTTTTTTGAAGAAGAAAAGAGAAAAAATAATTGTTAAAAAATTCCTACTTTAATGATGTGGTAGACTGGTAGGGAGAATTAGAGACATTGTGATAAAAAAAATTTTGAAGATTTAGAAGAACTCAAACTCAAACTCCTACTTTAATGATGTCAAAGAGAATTAGATAAGACCTAACGGAAAAACTCAAACTCAAATACTTTTGAAGATTTAGAAGAACAAACTTTAACCACCTGTTAAAATTTTAATGGTTTTTTAACTTTTAATGCTGACAGTTTTGAAGTCTTAATTTTTGAAGTCCATCTGTTTTCATAAAGGAACCTTTTAAATCGTTGCAATAGTGACTATTTAAAAAATGAAAATAATCACAATATAAAATTATATTAATGATTTGACATTAATTCTAATACAGGGAATTTGATTTGTTTGAAGGTTTTTATTTATTTATTACACTGAGATAATAACATTGTATTTTTTTCAAGAGAGAATAACATTGTTGAGCCAACGATGATTGAAGCCTTTGCCTTAAGAGCAGTTATTAATGAAAACTTTTTGTTTAACCCGGGTTCATAAAAGATATATGGAATAATGGTCCATTTTATCATTGAATGAAAACAAAATATCTCTTTTTGCTCACTCTTATTATGTCATTCAATGGTGAAATGAACTCTTGTACCATAAATCTTTTATGGACATGTGTTAAACAAAAACTTTTCGATATTAAGATGACCACTGAGATGGGTTTTACAGGTACAATTATTGAATCTGATTGTCTTATGTTAGAGGAAGCTTGTAACTCTAATAATGAGATTATTTCAGAGGGTGTAACCATTGTGGAGCTGGACATTCGCCAGAGTTTGCTAGCTGACATGAATTTTTCAGTTATTTTTACCGGTAGAGATGATAACAAGGTTGCGTACTGTCTTGTGAAACAGACTTTGATCACTGTGCTGTTATTGTTATGTTAGTTGGTGAGTCTACTCCAATGTTTGTGATGATCATTGTGCGTTGGCAATAAAGTAAGTTTTTATTTTTATTTTTTGGTTTTTCAATATATAATATGTTAAATAGAGTTTCCCTTGGCTTGGTTCAATTGGAGAAGCATTTCGTCTTTATACAATAGTCAGAAGTTCGAGTCTCCTCTTTCTTAGTGATTTTGATTTTTGATAACTTCTTATAAATAATAAAAATATATTAAATAAGAAATCTCTATCACGTACGTTACCAATAATAAGTGTCCAAACAATTATTATTCAATGTATTTACTTATGAAGCACACAATAAATCTTACAATTATATGGGTAAATAGTTTACTACGATACTCTTTACTAATAATTACTCATCAAATGATATATTACTTAATTTATTGAGTAAAATGCATGTTTATACAAATTTATTCACTACTAGTTTGACAACAAAGAAATGGATTGTGATTCAAGATGGGATCAAATGCATTTTATTTCTTTTTTAACTGAACTGAAACTAGAGTCAATATCTCAAAAGTACAACTAAGAGCTTCATAACTTGCTAATAAAGTGATACTGAATGTATACATTGAGGCACTTCCATATACAGTAACCAGTAAAATGCCCATACATGTTTGTTTAATATTTTTTTTATGAAAATTATGTTTTTTTTTTCTTATTTTTTCCTAACACAATACTCATATTTTGAAGCTTGAAAAATAAAAATTAAAAAAATAAATAGAAAACAATTAATAACTTTCTCATAAATTAACCATTAAGTTTTTATATGCCAAAGTTCAAATATTCATAACTTGATAATTCAAGAGTGTCCTCCCTTGACTTAGCGAAGTGGTGAAGTGACACCTTCCCCTGCCTAAAAGCAAGAGTTCGAACCCTTACCCCCTCATTTGTAATGATAAAAAAAATAGGTATTAAGATAATTGAAACAATTGTAAATATTTTATATTCAATTACATAACCAAAATATAAAAAAGTTTCTAAGTCAAAAACTGATTTTGAAAAAGGAAAACTGGGTTGAAGGTCAACCCAGTCGACTGGGTCTATATACCAATTGACTGGGATATGGGACAGAAAGTTCCCAGTCGACTGGTGTTGAGGATCCAATCCACTGGTGACTGGGACAAAAAGTTCACAGTCGACTGGTGCTTAGGAACCAGTCGACTAGTACTCTCTCTTAGCTTAAAAAAATGAAATTTCTCATTTGACCCAGTCGACTGGTACAATGACCTAGTTGACTGGTAATTCAAAAAATATGACCGTTTGAGATGTGGGACGTGAGTATTTAATGCCCTAAACCTACCAAGTCAGTGTCAAACGGCCATATTAATTCAAGGCTATATAAACACACTTCAATGAGCATTTAAAACAAGAAGAGAACACATTCAGTTCACAAGATAACTCATTAATCATCAAAAGCTTTGAAATATTTATTGTTGAGCCATTCTTCAAGCTTATTCTTGAAAGAGAGATATTGTTCATTTGTAAAAACATTCATTACAATCTCTCTACCATTTACTTTACAGCAAATCACATTTCTTGTAAAGGGGAAAGAATTGTTATAACTCTTAGAGTGTTTAGAATTAAACATTTATTTGTAAGCTTCCGTGAGGAAGGAATTAGCTTCTGTGAGGAAAGGATTAGATTCCATGAGGAAGGGATTAACTTCCGTAAGGAAAGGAATAGCTTCCGAGAGGAAGGGTTTGGTTGTAAGGTTTGTACAACACCCGTGAAGTTGTACGACTAAAAGTTTTAGTGGATTACTTCAAGAAGGTTCCTTGAAGAGAGTGGGCGTAGGGTTAGAAGGACTCCGATGTTGCTGAACCACTATAAACTGAGTTTGCACTTTCTCTTCCTTGAACTCTACTTAAAGCACATTACTTGTTTGTATGCTTGTGCATTTAACTGTTTTTATAAACTTGCAAGTAATTAGCAAAAAAATTTAAAAATCCAATTCACCCCCCTCTCTTGGGTTAGAACCCCAATCTACAACATGTAATTGCAGTAAAAAGAATCCTTAGATATCTACAAGGAACTCAAAATCTAGGATTATGGTATTCTAGAAAGTCAACTTTTGAGCTTGTAGGATATTCATATGCTAATTTTGCGGGTTGTAGACTATATAGAAAAAACATTAGTGGAACATGCCAATTCTTGGGTGCAATGCTAACCTCTTGGTTTTCCAAGAAACAGAATTCGGTTACACTATCAACCGCTGAAACGGAATATATAGCAGCCAGAACTTGTTGTGCACAAGTGTTGTAGATGAAACAACAGTTAGAAGATTATGGCATGAACTTTAAAGATATACCAATTCATTGTGATAACGCTACTACTATCAAATTAACCAAAAATCCTATTTAGCACTCTAGAACCAAACACATAGAAATAAGGCATCACTTCATAAGAGACCATGCTCAAAAAGGTGATATTAAACTAGAATTCATTCCTTCAGAAGATCAAATAGCTGATATTCTTACAAAACCCTTAAGTGAAGATAGTTTTTGCAAAATCAGACTATTGATGGCCTGATAGACTAAGATAAAATGTATGTTTGATTGCTTCAACATTCATCATATGCATATATGACATCTAATGAATGAGTATACTCTTATTTAATATATTTCTCACTCAAGATGGTATAGATAAACATTTTTGTGCTGAAATCTCAAGTTAGATCTCAAAATTTTAAGTTTTCTGGAGGACCCAGTTGACTGGTATCCCACTGCCTATTTTACCAGTTGACTGGTATAAAGTATCCAGCTGCCTGGTACTACAAGATATTATTTGGAGCCAAAATTTGAAATTCTGATAACCTACCCAATCGACTTGTATAGATCGCCCAGTCGACTAGTATGCCAAAAATTCTCAAATTATGAAGGACCCGGTCAACTGGTTCCCTAACCCAGTCGATTGGTATCGTGATTCTATAAATAGTTTCTTCATATTTTTCAGTTTTTCACGCCATTTTTAAAAACTCTAAGCTTTCTTTCTCTAGAAAATTCATGATTTCAGTCCAAAATCTCTCATAACAACTTCATAAAACCTTCAAACATTCCTCAAATCACCATTTTTCAACTTCTCACAGTTGAAAATTCCTTATTCCTTATAATCTCTCTCTAAAAAGACCCTTTCACAATATCAGAGAGAATCCAAATCAAAACCACAGTTGGAGGACCTCAAACGCCTACAAGGCATCGGTTTACAAAGATCTCGGCATCCGATGCCAAATGGAAAGGTTTATCGGGTTCCTCAAGCAAGAAAGCAAGGTTTGAGCTCCCTGATTCGCTCTTCTGGAGCCCAATCGCTAAGAGCAGGTATAACTCTATAATTCGTAACCAAAAGATCATGATGGGTAGATTTGTTGACTTTAATTCTATCCGTCATGAAAATTTTGATATTTTACCTGCCTTTAAAGCCAATCACTTGACACCACTTGTCAAGATACACCAAAAATACTACCCATACCTCATTCACCAGTTCTATGCCAACCTAGTGAAGCCTAGTCCACTGGCTCTTCATTTCAGAACCAGTGTGATAGGTGTAGAATTTGTGATAAACACTGACCTTCTGATCAATATCCTGAGGATCCCTATGGGAAGGGTCCAATGGAGTCTGGATGGATAGCTGGACAACTTTGACCACTAGGAGGCATGCCAAATTGTTATGGGTGACCCTAAATACATCTTTAGGCCCACTACATTTCACCAATGTAGTGGCATGCCCCTCAATTCAAAGTTTTTCAACCTCATCGTGAGTTGGACCATCCACCCACGACTTGGGAGTCGGGGCTATCTCTCAAAGATAGATGTGGTATTGATCTGGTGTCTCAGAACATGATACTATTTCAATATCTACCTCTTACTGTTCGCCAACATGATAAACGATGAAGCGAACGACTCTGGGTGTCTTCCCTACGGGATGCTTATCACATTGATCCAACAGTATTTTTGAGTCCCCCTAGTCGCCTCTGAGGCTCAAGACATAGACTCGAAGGACATCATCAATGTCTCTTCTTTAAAAAAGATGGGGTTCACGATCCGTGAGGATATGATCTATTCCAAGGCAGGGAGGAACATACGGATTGGTGCTGAGGATGACAGCAGCAACAAGGACAACGAGGTTCATGGTGATACAGCTCCTCCTACTGCGATAGACGCTGATGAGCGAGCACCTAGTCCACAGCATGGTGGCTATGGTGCTAGCCATACTGGATATGATGACTTACTTTAGGCTATGACAAGCCTCCAGTTATCCATGCAGTCCAGATTCCAGAGCTTGAGCTCTTCTATCGATCACATGCATTGCGACCTCCGCACATTCCAAGACTATTTTGAGCTGCACCGAGAGCATATAGAGGGCTCATTGGCTAAGCTCCGGGATCTTCTTTGAGATGGATCTTATTCTCCCACTCGCTGAGCTTTTTCTATTATTGATATGTACATCTGTAGCTCCATGGAGCACAGACATTTTTACATACATTCATATGCTTGTACTAGAAATTCAATTTCTGTGAGTTTATAATGTATGGTAGTTTGTATGTAAATGCTTACTTTTTAGTTATTTAGCTTTTCACTTGTATACATGCTTTCCTTTTAAGATATTTGTTCGTTAAGTTTGAGCATTTTTGTGCTCTTCTCTATGCTTTAACTGATCACGCTTGTGTGCGAACTTCTGATTATTCCCGGGATGTCTTCTCAATTCCAAATCATGATAAGTTTTTGCAAAAAAAAAAAAAAAAAAAAAAAATTGCCCTATCTTAATGTGTGTGATGTTCAAATTGCTTATTTTTTAAGTTTACACCCCATTTTCTGCTATTGTCAAAACAGGGGGAGAAAAATCAATGTATAAGAGAAAATTTTATGTAAACTTAGAATATAGCATATAATGAGGGGAGCATTGCTCCGAACATGTTAGCAAATATAATATTGTCTTACATTGATTGGTTAGGTTGATATAATTGTACATAAATTGCGTTTGAATGCTTAACATGTTGGTTTTTATCCGAAAAATGGAGACTGCCTAAATTTTTCTAAAACCAACACTTTTTTAAAACTATTTTTTCTCTCTTTAGTTTTGTCATCATAAAAAATGGGGAGATTGTTGACCCGTATTTGATTTTAAAATTTTAATAATGACAAAACACTACTCTAATCGCACTAACAATTTTATCTAAGTGTTTAAGTAGTAAAATCATTCAGCACCTAAACAAGATGCAAAAACTCAACACAATTCAGACACCAAAACAAGACAGAAGATCTAGAATAGGCATTAAGGTAATTGAAACAACTGTAAATCTTTTATATTCAATTATATAGCTTGATCTGTTGCTCAATTTACAAAAAACTTTGACAAAACCAAAATACAAAAAGTTTCTAAGTCAAAAACTGTTTTTGAAAAAGGAAACTGGGTTAAAGGTCAATCTAGTCGACGGGGTCCATATACCAGTCGATTGAGATATGGGACAAAAAGTTCCCAGTTAACTGGTGTTAAGGATTCAGTCGACTGGTAACTGAGACAGAAAGTTCCCAGTCGATTGGTACTCTCCCTTGGCCTAAAAAAGTGAAATTTCTCACTTGACCCAGTCGACTGGGTTCTTATACCCAATCGACTGGTTATTCAAAAAATATGATCGTTTGAGACGCGAGACTTGAGCCTTTAATGCCCCAAACCTATCAAGTCGGTGTCAAACGGTCATATTAATTCAAGGCTATATAAACCCACTTCAATGAAAATTTAAAACAAGAAGAGAACACATTCAATTCATAAGATAGTTCATTAATCATCAAAAGCTTTGAAATATTTATTGTTGAGTCATTCTTCAAACTTGTTCTTGAAAGAGATATACTGTTCATTTGTAAAAGTACTAATTATTACTATCTCTCTACCATTTGCTTTACAGCAAATATTATTTATTGCAAAAGGGAAAGAGTTGTAATAACTCTTAAAATGTTTAGGATTAAACAATTCATTGTAACTTCCGTGAGGAAAAGATTAACTACCGTGGGGTGCCATTCAAAATCTATAGTAAATGTAATTATTCAACATAAATATAATTAATTTTTTTTATGGGAACATAAATATAATTAGTGATTAAATCTATAGTAATTAAATGTAATTTTTATTTATAAATAAATTTTATGCACACATTTAATCATATATGTGTATATATATAAAGAAAATTTGAATAAAAATAACAAATAAATGTTAACAATAATGTATATAACTCTATTATATATATCAGATTAACCCATTGATATTAATTGAAAGTGATAATTAATTGGATATCAAGAGTCTTCTAGTTCTAGATATTGGTATAAAAAAATAGAAAAAAAAAAAACCTAACTCCATCAATTCAACAGGAAAAATCATTGAATAGCACGCGTTCCACCAATCATAAAACACCACGTCAATCTTGACATGTTAAAAGGTCGGATCTATGCAAAAATTTATCCGACCGGTTTTGTTTTTTAGTATATAAAACGAAACCAACCCTGTGTCAACAAACATCCATCATTATGGAACGTACAATGGGTATTACTCCGAATCATCATGTTCCGATTCATGTAACCGTTACCTTTTCCCTTTTCCTCCTTTCATCTTCGTTACTGCTACAAATTAAGGCAGAGAGTTCGATTAAGAATTCTCCAAGTAAATTAGTGAAATGTGTCTGCAACCATACCAGAAACTACAAATTCTGCGTGGAAGCTCTTGAATCCGATCCCCGAACCGCCACGGCATCAGATATGCTAACCATCTCGAAAATCGCTCTCGAGTTAGCGATGAAGAACGCAACAGGTACGCGTGCTTACATTGATCAAATGCTTAAGAGCAATGATACCAAATTGACGTTGAAGCCATCGCTAAAGTCGTGCGATTTTTGGTATGAGAGAGTAATTTGGTCATTTAAAAGTGCATATGGGGAACTACAAGAAGATCCTATGACAGCCAACTATGATACATTGATTGCTGGTGATGACGCTGAGTACTGTGAGAAGGCGATGGCTAGAGATGGAGTTTGCATCGAATCTGTTTCGGCTAGAAACCAAATAACTCTGAATTTTAGTTCCATTGGAAATGCTGTTACTGATTTTCTGTGGCGTGCTCTTTCTCCTCCTCTTCCTCCGCGTTATTAATATATAAATATGCTTTTCTTTCTCCAGCTCTTCATCCGCTTTATTAATATATAAATATGATTAATATATAAATATGCTTTTATGTTGTTATATATATAACTTTATAGATTAAAAAATATATATATTTATGAAAATTTGTGATATGGTGTTTCATTTAAATATTTTTTTTGGTAAAATAATTTATATCTCTAGTGCCAATAATTTTATATAAAGAACTATTGAACTCAATATATATTCTTTAGTTTCTGTTGAGGTAAACGAGGTATTCAAATTGGATCAATGATCAATTTTTAGGTATCAATAGTACAAACCGCTTTCAAAGATGAGGTATTTCTAACTTTTGTACCAAAAACAATGATATATTTAATTATAACCCCTCTAAGATGTAAGATATATATCTTTTCGTCATACTCATAATGTATGATATAAATGTATGTATTTAGATTATGATCGCATTGTATTATATGGTTAAGTACGATTCTACCTGAAAAAATTTGCTAGTGACCGAGAGAATAACGTGGTGCCATTAGAAAAAATAACGAACTATGGCTTTTTTACGATAATTTGGTAGAAATATAATGATACAAGTTGTAGTCACAATTTGAGTGAAATTTGGTTAAATATACTAACAGTAATTGAATACCATTTGACATTAAGTTAATTAGTAACGCAACTTAAGCTTACGACACCATAGTCACATATGGTCTTATTTAGAAGATCAATTTCTCTTTTGTGTGTTGGAGCCCTTGTCCGAAATAAGAAAGTGTTTTGAACCTGACTCAAATTCCTCCAATTACACTACGAATTTCACCTTAGCAAAAGCTTGGCAATGGTTTGCGTTTAAGGGTGACCCAATTACCAAGTCTAAAGAAAATCGTACTTTGATTAGATGGAATCTGCTCCCCACTGGTTGTCAAGCTCAACATCGATAGGTGCCATTCAAGATCCGGGTTTGGCCGGAACTGATGATCTAATTGGAGATCATAATGGTCAATGAGTGAAGTGCTTTTGCTAAAAACTTGGGTGTTTGCTATTGACCGATAGAATAACAGCGACAAACTTTGACTTTCTTTAGTTTGCATCAAATCGGATCAGAGACACTATCCAGTAGTAGATGGAGAATGAGACTAGTCTTTCTATCTACGGGACAGGGAAAAGCACCTGCAAATTCCATAGACTAAATCCAATCAGGAATCTCTCCATATCTCACATTTCACAGCATATTAAAAAAAAAAAAAGGCTGCACATGTTTGACTTCCACTTTTGACTGCCTTGACTCGTTACAAGTCCAAAAAATAGAATTTTCTATCCAAACACTAACTGACTAGTGACTACTAGTCCTCCTTTTTACCTTGGAAGCAGGAAAAACCACTTGCAATGTGGGCTGTTCATTTCTTAAGGTCTATTGTTGCAGAATAATGGCTTCAACATTGTTCTGTGTGATTTCCATTTGTAGGCAGAAGATTTTGAGATAGTGGAAGTGAGTTTTTGATGTGGCAAGCATGAAGAATGAAGCCTTCGGTAGTAAGAAAGCAAGATTTGAGCCATTGTATCTTGCAACTTGTTGACATGTAAACTCTTTCATTTTGAGAAAATTTGTGCCACTGCAAAATTAATCTTTCCAAATTACTGTGACTAGACTCGTTTATATACAGCTTCTGCTTTAATAGCAAGATTCATATCACTGCAAAACATGTTTTCGAAAACACACAGGAATTACAAAAAAAATATATATTTCTAAAAATTAAAATCATAAATCTTAAACTAGGAAAACTCTTGATCATATTTTTTTTGGTAATATTTAAAAAACATGAAGGTGACATTCCTATCAATGTTGTGTGACCGCACACGTGACAGATACAAATGTTAACTAATGCCAAATCACCAAACAAGGCCTCACTCCATTGCAACAAAAGAACTCAAACTCAAACACTATTGGTAAAAGAACGAGTCTCAACCATCAAATTAAAACTGACAGTAAACCCTTGTCCAACCATCAAATTAAAACTGACAGTAAACCCTTGTCCATATTATTTTCACTTCATACTCACTTGAATCAAACGCTAGCTATTTTAACATTCTTTCACGGGAAAACACTAAGAAATTCACTACCTAGAATATAAAAAAACGATGAATAGACAAGTATGAAAATAGGATGTCTCATTCTCTCTCCCCCCACGCCGAATAGTTTTATCTTATTATGATCAGTGAAACATCCCATTCTCCCCCTCATTCAGCCCACTGACACACTCATAAGATAAAAATCGCCCTATCATTCCCTCATCCAGTCTATCGAACACACCATAATATCATTCATTAGAAAAAAGAGATAAGTGTCCAAAACCTATAAGACAATAAAAGATGGTTTAGGTTGTATGTGGGTTAAACAAAATGGCATTGTTTGAGCTGACCACTCCAGCTTGTCTCACATATTTACACATTTAAATTTGCAACTATGGGGTAGAGTTGGAGCAAATATAAAAAGCGCATCCCATATGAAACGCACAGTTATAAGCAAAAGATAAACCATGTTATGGCCATAGAAAAAGGTAAAAAAAAACATGGAACAGATAAAGTAAGGAAAAAGCTCTATAACTATGTGGGAATCAGACATAAACGTAAACCAGAAAAATAAATTTAGTAAGACATAAGTGAACATGCTTAATGACAGGAGGAAGGCCTGATCGCCTCATCTCCCACATCTTCTTTTTCCTCAAAGTAAGTAGCACTAGTAAATTTCCAAAGCACATAACTAAAGCAGAGATATGGGGGATTAAGCCTAACAAGATCCAATCCACTTAGTGTGAAGAGAAGTACTTGTGCAGCAGAAGAAGCAGTTTTCTTTTTCCTTTGCGCCGGGGTTTGGGGTGGGAGTGGGCGGAGGGGGCGTTCTCATTACCTGGTAGATAAGCTCTGTCAAACTGTCTCAGCAGATTTCACAAAAGAGAACATGATTTTTATGGTTCCAGGTCATCATTCAATACACAACAGAAGTTTCAGCTTACCTGAGCGAGAAAATCCAGTGTAAGGGGAAGTTTATTCATTTTATTTCAAAAAGGAAAAAAAAAATAGTTGGCGCCCAGGTTAAACCTACTACGTATGTATCTAATCTCTTAACACTCAATTACCCTATACAAACTTAATTAAAGCTACATAACTTCTAACCTTCAGTTTACACTGGATGACACCTCACGAATTTCATCATATGTGCCAGTATCCTCATTAAATGAATACCTGCATTTAAGGAAAAAAGGGGGCCGGGGGGGGGGGGGGGGGTTACACAAAGAGAAAGTATCAGATTCTGGTAATAAAACAGAGTTGATTAGTGCCACAAACAACAGTAATAGAGCAAAAAACAAGTCTTTGAAGCTCCAAAGAATGTGAAAATTACAAGAACATTAGATCAGTCTTGAAACTTAGTTCATGAACAATAAGTACCCACACCATGTATTCACCCTTAACTCTACAGGTATACTACCAGAGAAAGAAAAAAAAGTAGGGTGGGGGATGGGAGACAAACAAAACAACAGATATAAAAAAATGTCTTCTATATGATCCAGAAGTATTAGAAAAACAAACCATCAAAATTCCAAGTTTATCTCAGGTAACACTAACACTAGGTCAGTAGCTTGAAGACTACAAACATTCCACCCTACAGCCATCTCCACCAGGTAAACACCTCGGCAACTCCAAAAAGAAAAATTGATTTTAGATTTTGTTAAGGCTAGAAACCAAGTGAAGAGGCAATCCTCAGATAACAATTCAAGCATTTGACATGCTCTTTGTTATCTATAAATTTGTCACTCAATGTCTGCCTAACATAAAATATTACCTATCTGACCACAATGGAAATTCATGTCACCAGTCAATCCTATTAAAGAAAATGGAATTCAAGCTGGAATCACAGAGGATCTCACAACTGTAGTAACTAAAGTCCTACGTCATGAATTTTCTTATGCTGTTAAAATGGATGAAGTACCAATGATCCCATTGTTTATACTGGAGAACAATAACAAGTTCTTTCAACAAAATTCGAGCACTTAATTCATGATTACCTTTTTTTATTGTTAAAATCCACATACAGGCCTCAAACCCCTGCCCACAAAGTGGACAGGGAAATGTTCTTACCAACGCTCTAAAGCAGGCAGGACTTCGTGATTACTTGCATATGCCATGTAAAAAGCGACTACACTAACAGAGATTAGTAAAATCTACTTAATACTAATGCAAACTAAAATGTTCATTATTGCAATAATTAAAAAAATCACGTGCATTGTCAAACAAGTGAAATTTACAGTCAAACCATTGAACATAACTTTGGACTTGTCCAACACCAATTAAAGTAAATCAAGAGCCAAAAGTTTGCGCCCGGGGGGAGGGGGAAGGATTTTGCAGGTATATTACCATTGACCAGTTGCTGCTGAGCAATATAGTCCTGTGGATGGGTCATAATAATAACCCACACTACTGCTGTAATAGTACCTGGGGAAGGATTTACTGATATTAGATTCGAAACTCCAGAATTCCAAATGGATATATAAAAAAAGTGTTAAATAAATAAATATATATAACAGTGTTTAGAAATATATCATTGATTTGAATTCCGATATATAAATCCAAATAACAATTATTAACTAGAGAAGGATCTACAAAAGTAAAGGGTATAAAATATTACTTGATGTGAAACAAGAAGATACAGAATAATTTTAGTATGATGTAGCAAACCCTCCAGAGTAGTCACTCAACATGTAAATAAATCATATGAAGAAAAGGACCTCAAAACTTTCATTAGGTTACAACATACCCGTTTTGTTTAATCATATGAAGTATGAAAGCCTTATGTCTTCATGAAATTCTACCCTCATTTCTAAGTCAAATTCTCAAAACATGTATGTCAGTTAGGTTTCGAATCCTCCTTTATATAAGTTTTTCAACTGAAAGAAAAAAGACAAAATCCAGAATGTTCAAAACCAACTAATTTATTAATTTTTTTATTCAAGATTACAAGGACGCATCACTGCAGACCAGTGAGTTGCTCCTAGTGGAACTGTGGAAGGGATGAGGATGGGGAAAGGTTTTACCTAAAATGACGTGGGCTGAAATGGTTGAAAAAAACTATTATCAAAGCAAATATAGAGTGTAGTGCCAAACAGAATGAAGTGGAGAAAAATTATTCATGTAAACAACCCCAACTGCTTTGGGATTAAGGCTGAGTTAGTACAAGGAAAAGAAAACAACAATAAAAAATTGATACAAAATGGAAGTAGAAATGTCAATAAACACAAAAATTGTTACTATGATTCAACAGATATGGCATTGTAGCTCCACTAAAGCTTGAGAGTCTATCTGGTTCAACTGAAAGCTAACTGAGTTAAGTGCTTTTGTCAAAATTTCAAGGACCTCTAACATAACTAAACCCGTAATGTTAGACAAACAATGAAAATGACAAGAGACATACCCACTAAACACTGAAAATGATCATCAAATTACAAGAGTATACTTGCCTCCCTTCTGACTATCAAATATTTTGTTGCAAGCATAACTAAGGAAAAGGATATTTAACTGACTGTTATATTTGGTGTGTTCCTTCCCTCCTCAACAGGTATCATTAATAGTCATTAAGAACGAAATTTGCAGCTGAAAATTAATGATTTGTAACCTCTTAAAAATTTAATAAAGAAGCTTTTTTGTTATGGTTAAAAACCACACATGCCTCAAACCCCTGCCCTCAAAGTAGACAGGGAAATGTCCTTATCAACGCTCCAAAGTGGGCAGGGCATTTAATAAAGAAGCTAGTTGTACAAATTGTTCTCTTCGTCTTAATGAGAGAAGATGGTGTAACTATCAAAAAGGAGCATACTGCACATCTTAGCCCCTGAACCAATCCCGCCCACCCCAAGACAGAGGATGCATCTACAACCATAAACTAAGGAAGACGGACCATTAGCTTCTGTCAACCGAACAGAGTAACTCACGCAGAGATCCTTCAATATCGTTAAGCAAAACAAGCAAATATGTAGGGAATATATCAACCACCAAGAGAGACATAGACAGAGAGAGAGAGCGAGAAAGCGTGAGAGAGAGAGAGAGAAGAAGAAGAGTACCCAGAATGCTCATCATATACGTAATCAGATGACCCATCGTCTACAAAATTATCATGCAAGGCTCCAGCTGCAGACGAAACAAAGTATAAGAAGAACTGGGTAAAGCAACAAAGTTATTACTGCTACTCTATCAGAAGTATTCTTTAGGGAAACAAAGATGAAGCTTACTCTCAGAAACAGTCTTTAGAGCATCTGATGACGATTGACTTACTGCATCTGAATTAGGGCCAGAAGCCAAACTACTCCCATCAGAGGATGGATTAGCAGTACCATGTTCATCATCATCCCCAAACATATCATAATCATCAGCACCATTGCTTGAGGTCTCTGTAGCAGTTACAGGTGATTTTGAAGCACCAGCAACAGAGTCAGAGAGTACTAAAGAGCCTACCCCAGGATCAGAATTAGAATTCTGCTTACCAATACTTAAAGATGTTCCCTTCCCCCTTGCTCGAGCTAACCTCTCATATCCTTCTGAAAAAGATGATAAATAAGGAGGATATTTAATAAGCGCTGATAATACATACCAACCCATCTGCACAATCAATTTTTTTATATGTAAAAATTTATTACAAAAGCACCAAAAGAAGGTGCAACAAAAAGCCAACGGCTAATTATAATGAAGGAAATCCACAAAATCTAGAAAATACTCACTATTTACAAAGAAATTCTCTCTAAACTAAAATTGAGTGTTAAACTAACTATCTCTAATAATCCCAATAGGTTTCTCCACACCATCAAAAGCCCTCTGGTTCCTTTCTCTCCACACAATCCAAAAATTGAATGTGAAACCAAACTCAAAGCTTTCTTGACCTCCTTGAGAGCTTTCAAGCCACTCCAAGCCCGGATCTCATTCAACACGGAACCTACAAACACCCAAGAGATTCTCACGATCCTATAACTCATCTCCCACAAACTTCTAGCTAAAGAGCACTCCACCAAGAGATGAAAGACGGACTCGGCTCATTGTTTGCAAATAAAGCACCTATTTACGATCACTTTCCTCCTCCTTTGTAAATTATCAAGAGTATGAATTTTCTCCAACGATGCTTCCCAAACAAAAAAAATTACTTTCTTCGGATTTCTTGAGCACCAAATTGCTTTCGAGGGGTAATTAGGGATACCATTTAAAGATACTTTGTCAAAAAAGATTTTATAAAAATCTTTCACCTTAAATCCTTTGATTGGACAAGGCCTCCATCTTATCACATCCTAACATTACGGGTGAAAGGAACATTCCAAGAGGCTCCATCAATAGAAACAGAGTAGCAAGAAAAAACACTAACTTCTTTATCTCTCACAATGTTAAATATACTACTATATTTATCTTTGAGAGGGGTGTTCCCACACCAAACGTCATACCAAAGACGAGTTCTAGCTCCATTACCAATAGACAGCTCCTATAAAAGCCTCAAATCATCCCACCCTTTCCTAATCCATTTCCAAACTCCCACACCATAAGCTCCCCAAACTTCCTTGGACATCCACCCATCATGCTCCATCTAGAACTTAGCCTCCACCACTTTCCTCCACAAATGGTTTCTCTCAACAAGAAACCTCCAAAGCCATTTACCAAGAAGAGCCTTATTGAATAAAGCTAACGAATTAACACCAAGACCCCTCTTTCCAATGGTTGCTTGACCACACCCCAATTAGCTAAATGGTACTTAAACTCCTCCGTCGTGTTGTCCCAAAGAAATCTTATTTGAATGCCCTTCAATCTATTAACCATTGAGCTAGGCATAAAGAAGAGAGACATGTAATATATGGGAAGACTACAGAGAATGCTTTTTACAAGAGTAAGTCTACCTCCTTTTGAAAGGTAATGATTCATCCATCCGGATAAGTGTTTCTTAAATTTCTCCACAATTGGGTTCCATATACTCTTATCTTTAAACTTTACTCCTAAAGGAAGGCCAAGATAAGTAATCGAAAGAGATCCCATTTTGCATCCCAACAAACTAGCAAGGACACGGTCGTTATCAACTTCGCCAAGGAAATTTAGTCGCTTTTACAAATATTGACTTTAAGACTTGAAACTGCCTCAAAACAAAGAAGAATACATCTAAGGTGTAAAATTTGATTGGTCTCAACCCTGCAAAAAACAATCGTGTCATCAAAAAAAAAGAAGATGAGAAATATTCACACCCATCATTACTACCCACTTTGAAGTCACTCAACAATCCCCTCACCACTGCTTTTGTTAACATCTTGCTGAAGCCCTCCATAACCAAAGTAAATAAGAATGGAGATAAAGGATCTCCTTGTCTAAGACCTCTCAATGCCTTAAAAAATTCTAGTGGGACAACCATTAACCAAAATGGAAAAGGACGTAGAGAAGTTAACATCTTGCTGAAGCCCTCCATAACCAAAGTAAATAAGAATGGAGATAAAGGATCTCCTTGTTTAAGACCTCTCAATGCCTTAAAAAATTCTAGTGGGACAACCATTAACCAAAATGGAAAAGGACGTAGAGAAGATACACTTAAAAATCCGCTTACACCGCTTATCCCCGAAACCCATTCTTTTCAATAAGTAAATAACAAATCCCCAACAAACATAATCATACGCCTTTTCCCTATCAAGTTTACGTATCACCTCTCTTCCTCCATTCTTGAGAAGAGCATCCACTGTTTCATTGGCTATCAAAACAGTATCCAGGATTTGCTTTCCTTCTATAAAGGCATTCTGATGAGGGCTCACCGCTTTTTGCGTTAATTCTTTCAATCTAAAAGTAATCACCTTCGATAATAGTTTATAAATGCACCCCACCAAACTAATAGGTCTAAAATCTTTAATATTAGATGCTTCCACCTTCTTCGGGATAAGAGTAACAAAAGTGGCATTTAAGCTACTCACAAAATCCCCAAAAAATGGAACTCCTCAAACAACCAAATAATGTCTCTCATCAGCACATCCCAATTTTGAGCTAGAAAAGACGTAGTGAAACTATCAAGATGCAGGGCTTTATCTCCATCACAAGCTCGAAGACCTTAGAGAAAGGATGCTCGAAGCAACCTACATCTTCCTCATCGATTTTAGAAAAATTAATTCCATCCAAATTTGGATGACTACCCCAAGACTCTTTATAGAGATTCTCATAGAACCCACTAATTGCCCATTTTATGCTATGTTTCTCTTCAAACACATTCCCGTCAATTTCAATGTAGTTAATAAAATTATATCTTCTATGAGCATTGGCCATACAATGAAAATATTTAGTATTTTTCAACTCCCTCGATTTTTGCCCCCAAGAAGTTTCCTCCATAGAAATAAGCTTCGCCAACTCTTTAGCTTCCACCCTTCTATCCATATCACTCCTCAAAAGACCTTCTCTAAGCTTTTTTGTCATTAAGCTCACTGATTTCCACCAAAAGAGCATTAATAGCGGAGTTACATTACAAAAGACTTCTTTATTCCATCTTTGCACTTCTTTCTTGACTCTTTTCAACTTTTTTGCCACCACAAAACTAGCAAGACCATTAACATAGTATCCCTCCCACCGCTCTTTAACTAGATCCTGAAATCCCTCTGCCTTAAGCCACATGTTTTCAAACCGAAACGGGATTGGACCCCACATTATACCACCACCTTCAAGAGCAATGGGGTAATGATCTAAAGTGAGCCGAGGGAGAAGCTTCTGAATCAAATCCAGACATTGAATTTCCCAGTATGGAGTCACAAGGAAGCTGTCTATCCTTAAGAAAAAAAGAGACTCCCTGAAATTCGACCAAGAAAAAGCACCGCCAAAAAGAGGGATATCAACAAGATTATGGCCCCTTACAAAATCTAAAAAACTCCCTCATCGATCTAGATTCAAGAGACATGCCGGCAAGGGCGAATACAAGGTGCGGGCAGTGGGGGCAACTTCCCCCACTTGATTTTTGAAAAATAAATTAATTTTATAGATGTTTACAAATTTGCCCCCACTTAAAATTTATAATTGCCTCCATAAATTTGAAATCCTAACACCCAAATGCCCAATCACTATACCGGAGACGGTGGTCCTCCACTACCCTCCTTTTCAATTGCTACTTTGGTTGCTTGAGTCTCTTCACTTAAGGTTGGTCTCTCTCTCGGCATAGTAGCTCTGGTTTTATTGCCTCTCAACTGGTTTTGTTAGAAATTAGAAGTTATTGGTAAATATTATATATACGGCTCCTCGTAGTAGTATAATCCCCCCCCCCCCTTGTATCTTAATCCTATCCTTTGATGGATTTTTGAATTTCAAAATCTTTGATGTTAAAAATTTTGAAAACTAGTAATTGTTTTTCATATATGTTAAATAGTACATGTAATGTTTTTATCCTTTTTAAACTTTAAATCTGGTTGTCCTCTTCTTTTTTTTTAATCTTAGGTAGGTGTTGGTCTATGCGTGTACCAGATGTTCCACACTTCTGTGTGATTTTATCTTTGGGTTCTAGCCTTCTAGGTTCTCTCAATTGCACTATCTCATATAGTAGCATTTTTCTTTTTGGTGCTAATTAGGTACAGGGGACTTTGGATCTGAGTATAATGGTAAAGAAAGTTTAAAAACCTTAAAATTAGTTGGTGGGTTTTTGCCTTTTGTTCATGAGATCAAAGGTTTGTCACAAGATAGTTGTTGGGTTAATTCTAGATTCTCAATTGTATCAGTGCCCATCAGAATTCTTTATAATGTTATACTATAAATTATCTAAAATTTTGACCGTCTTTGGTAAGCAAGTCGTTTGTGGGAATGACATCACCACTAACCTAAGAGTTGAATTGCAAATATTTTACCGTTTGGTGAACTATCCATTTTTAACCTTGCATTTTAAAACAGATTAATGGGCTATAACTTATAAAAAAAAAAAAAAAGATTATTGAGAGAAGCAACAGCAATTGCATAAAAACCATGGAGCCATTCTTTAACTGGCACAAAAACCATAAACAGCAAGTTTTATCCTATAGGATCGCAAAACTAAGATGAAGAACACCTAGAACTGGAAACCATCGAATTATATAAGCATAACCTCAATCCGTGAAAGAATCCTAAAGTACATCTCACATATCAAGAGGAGTAACAGCAATTGCATAGCTTTTCCATACTGCAAAAGGTCTGCTGATTCTTCTAATACTGCCTCCATCCCATATTTTTAGTCCACTTTCTATTTGCACAAAGTTTATTGCAAATGTTCTTTTGTCCAAAAGACCCTTCAAAGTTGAAGTGAAATTAAGTACATATGGGTCACACAAGACTTATGTCTTTAATATAAAAAGAAAAGATTAAGGGCATACTTGTAAAGTCAATGATTTTTGTATCTCATTTAAAGAAATTGGACAAACAATACGGGACATCCATTTTAAAAAAGATGGACTAAAAATATAGGACAGAAGGAGCAATAAATAACATTGTAAGAAACAGAAATTAGAGCAAGAAAGATGAAATTAAATATTGCACCAACCTGCCTCACGCTCAAAAACCTCTTGTTTCTCATGATAAACGTCTGCAGAGAGGGGAAAAGTTAAACCAATAAGCTGCACAATATGATTGAAGAAAACCATATCTGCCAATTGGAGATAGGGAAACCTGGTGGCTAGTATAGCCACGTCTATGATACAATAAGAAAGTGTACTTTTCAATTCATTTAAACAGGTAATTTTAACAAAAGCAACACACTCAACTGTATTCACCATTCTGAATCAGCTTGTCGGCATCCTCAGTAAGCTGATCAAAAATACACTTAGTCTCAACTGACATCTTCTCCTTCCTGTTATTAGAAGTCCCCTTCAACCTTCTCAGAGCTTGTAAAACCTGTAAGGTGAAGCAATTTAACTTTAAAAGTTCATGCACGTAATATTTTAACTAGTATCTGGCGGACATAGACATAATTGTAAGGGTTCAAAAATACACAATAAATAATTAAAAATTATAACTTTAAATTAAGCTATGCCAGATAAAGCAAAAGCAAAATGCATAATGCATAATGTTATTATCTGCTTTAATTCCCTAGAGGAAATGAAATACCTACAGTATTTTACTGAAGAGTACAACATTATTCTCTTATAGAATAAATATCAAAATTTGGAAGTTCTCATCAGTATCACAACAATGATTAACCCTGATGTGAATTCAAATTAAGCACCAAGAATAATATGTAATAGTGATCAACCCCTCTACATACAGCTAATCTCAACTCTATTTTCATGCTTACTGAACAGTACAACATTATGCTCTTTTAGAATAAATATAAAAAATTTGGAAGTTCTCAACAGTATCACAGTAAAGATTCACCCCGATGTGAATTCAAATTAAGCACCAAGAGTGATGGGTAATCCTGATCAAACCCTCTACATACAGCTAATCTCAACTCTACTTTCATGCACTTCTTCTGATCTAAGTACAAATGCCAAACTTCTTCCTCCTGTAATTGACAACAGGGAAGAGTAAATATGGATAACAAACTCCAAATTTCAAATGGCAACACTCTTCATTAGGTAATGGTTTTTCAAAAAGCAAAAACATATATTAACTCATGTATAGATAGATTATTCTTACCTGTTCTAAAGAACTGGCAAAAAATCCCTCATTTACATATATAATGTAGCTCTCATTTCAACATTATAAATGTTACCGGTTTTTATTATCATTTATCAATCAGGAATTATGATAATTCAAATCATTCAACATACACACCAAAGACACTTTCAAAGCACAAGACCATGATGCCAACAGCTAAGAACTTCACCAATGCAACAATTTCATACAGCATATGGTACCAACTTACTTCAGGAAGAAAAAAGAACATGCAATGAATATTGCAATTTTTTATGTTGCTCCAGTAGATAAGCCTAACAGAAAGAATAATGATGCAGATACTTAATATTTTTAATAATTCTTCAAAACCCAGAAAACCGAATGTTCTCAAAAAAATAAAAAATAATCACAAGGCAATATAAGTTTACCGTTTCTCTGGGCTCAAGCACATTAGCAATACGCCTCTTCATCATTCCAATGTCGTCTGAAGAAAGATCATGAGCAGCATCTTCATTTTCATTACCATTTTGATTCTCAATATCATCTGGCACTGCTGAGTCCCCTCCAGTGTATTTTGGACATGCTTCAATGCTATCAAGCCATGCATCCTATAAGAAAACACATTAAATTAAAGTTATAAACAAATCGATTCAAGACATTATATAAAAAATTGATTTAAAATTTATGAGATGCACATTGATGCACAACCTACCTTTATTTCATTTTCAACGACATATTCAACAAAATTTCCATCTGCATCAAAATAACCTTCTTCTCTCTCTTTGTCCAGATTGAAAGGGTCTATTTGGATCCCATCCTCAACAAAATTCTCATTATCCTGCAAAAAGAGCTCCCATCATTCCCTATCCTTCTGATGAATCTGACAATCATCTTGATGAAAAAAAAGGCTGCTATTTCAGGAAATAAATAACTAAACTATAAACACATTCACTAACAAAGACATATATTGCCGAATAATAGTAATACAGACTCTAAAATCCAGTAATCCATAAATTCTTTTGAGCAACAACAAAGATAATACTGAATTAGATTTCATTTTCAACATTCTACATAGGGTGAATGGTTGTTGGTGCTAGTTGATCAAAAGCGCTAACAGGATGGGTATGAGTTGGATAAGTGATGGATACAGATCTTTCATGTGACAATTACAAACAAAAGAAAGTTAGCTACCACTTATAGTGCTGAATGATGAGACACAGCAAACACCTTCAGCCAATGTAGACAGGAGATATATATGGCATGGAATACACACATGCAATTCTTTTCTTGCCTATAAATGATAAATGGAAACGCATAAATATACGATGTTAAACAAAAAAGACATCATATATGTTATATTGTCCCATCAAATATATAACAACTTATTGCCATGGTGTGCTTTCTCAATTGAATTTTTTTATAAGTAAATTGTATTAAAAAAAGCGCACCAAAGGGATGCAACCCATGTACAAAGAATATCTATATGAGAGAAACTCCCAAAATCTATTAAATCTATGTCATTTACAAAAGAATGCCCTTGACCCAAAAATTAAGGCATTGAACCACCTTTCCCTAGTTACAAAAATAGGCCTCTCAATTCCATCAAAAGCTCTACGATTCCTCTCATTTCAAACTAACCCAAAGATCGAAAGTAGAATCATAGAGTAAGTTTTCTTAAGGTCTTAGAAACCCTAAACCCACTCAAAGCTCAAATTTCGTCTTTCCCAAAGCCGGCAAAAACCCAAGAAGCACCCACCACCTGATAGGTGATTTCCCACAAAGTTCTCGCCATAGAACACTCCAGCAAAAGATGAAACATGGACTTGCCGCAAACTTTGCAAATAAAACACTGATCCATTAAAACCCTCCTTTTTTGTAAATTGTCTAAAGTGAGAATCTTCTCCCACGATGCCTCCCAAGCAAAAAAACCCACTTTCATTGGAGCCTCGGAAAATTGAAGGACCCATCTGAAGGATCCTCGTCCAAAAGAAATTTGTAAAAAGCTTTCACCTCAAACCCTTTGCTCAGGCTATCCCTCCATATAACCGTATCCTCCTTACATAAATCCAAATTAATGCCATACAAAGTTTTCAAAAACCTTTGCACCCTCCCAATCATGAACATTACAAATTAAAGGCACAACCTACAAAATGTTACCATTAGACATAAAGATGCATGAAGAAATTAGAGCTTCTTTATCCCTAACAATTGCAAAAAGCTTTGGAAATCGGTCTTTAAAAGACGTATTCCCAAACCACGAGTCAAGCCAAAAGTGAGTCAAAAGTGAGTTCTCTTTCCATCACCCACCGAAATAAAAAGACAAGGACATAAAGCCTCCCATCCATTCCGGATCCATTCCCAAACACCAACACCATAAGCCCCCCCTTTCCTTAACATCTATCCACAAGGCTCCAACCTGAATTTAGCCACCACCACCTCCCTCCAAAAGTGGTCCCTTTCTACCATAAATCTCCACAACAATTTCCCAAGAAGAGCTTTATTAAATAAAATGAGGGACTTTATACCAAGGACCCATTTTTTCCAAGGATTGTTTAACAACACCCCATCTCACCAAGTGGTATTTGAATTCCTCCTCGATATTGCCCCAAAGGAATATTTTTTTAATATCCTCTCCACTACACTCGGAATAGGAAAAAGAGGCATAAAATAAATAGGAAGGCTAGATAGAGTACTTTTAATGAGAGTGAGTCTTCCTCCTTTAGAAAGAAAGTGATTTTTCCACCCGATCAACCGCTTTTCAAACCTTTCCACAACAGGGTTCCACACGCTTAGATGTTTAAATTTGGCTCCAAGTGGGAGACCAAGATAAGTATAAAGAAGCGAGCCCACATTGCACCCCAACAAGCCAGCAAGAAACCTACAATTAATGTTTTCACCAAAAGGGATCAAGTCACTTTTACTAAGGTTGACCTTAAGCTTCGAAACCGTCTCAAAACACAAAAGAACACAACGAAGGTGTAAAATTTGAGAACCTTCCGCACCACAAAAAAAAATAGTATCATTGTCAAAGAGATGATGGGGCACACTCACACTCCCTCCTTCTCTTCCTACTTTAAAGCCACCCAAAAGTCCCCCATCACCTGCCTTCACCAACATCTTGCTCAGAGCCTCCATCACCAAAATAAAGAGGAAAGGAGATAAATGATCCCCTTGCCTTAGACCCCTTGATACTTTGAAGCGACCGGAAGCACTTCCATTAACAAGGATCGAAAAGGAAGTCGAAGTGATACACTTGAAGATCCATTTACACCACTTTTCCCAAAAACCCATCATTTTCAAGAGGTAGATCACAAAACTCCAACATACATGATTATAGGCCTTCTCCATATCAAGCTTGGAAAATCATCCCTCCCCCTCCTTGTTTTAAGTAGGGGTCCATCACTTCATTAGCGACCAAAGAGGCATCCAAAATTTTCCAACCCTCCACAAAAGCATTTTGGAAAGGACTCACCACATTAGAGATGACTTTCTTCAATCTACAAGTGAGGACCTTCGATAAAAGTTTATAAATACAATCCACAAGGCTAATAGGCTGAAAATCTTTGACATTGAAAGCTCCCACTTTCTTCGGAATGAGGACAAGAAAAGTAGAGTTAAGACTATCCACAAACTCGACCGACAAATGGAACTCCTCAAAGATTCTAAGAATATCTCCTTTAATAACCTCCTAATTATGCTTAATGAACACCATTGAAAATCCCTTAGACCCGCAGCCTTATCCCATTACACTCCCGAAGATCACAAAGAAATTCCTCCTCATCAAAAGGACACTCTAACCAAATAGCCTCCCTACCATTAATCCTAGTGAACTCCAATCCATCCAAATTCGGTCTACTAGCACAAGTCTCCTTGTGAGACTTATAGAACATACATAAAGCCTCCTTCATACTCTTCTCCTCCTCATATACCGTCCCCTCTACCTAAATAGAAACAATAAATTTGTGCCTCCTATGGTCATTTGCCATCTGGTGAAAATATTTTGTGTTTCTATCACACTCTCTTAGCCAAATTTCCCTAGATTTCTTTCTACAAGAGATTTCTTCCAAAGCTATGAACTTAGATAATTCCTTATCAACCCATTCTCTTCTCTCTTTCCTCCCCTGAAAACCCAAAAAAGACCTCCATCTCGTCAAGCCCACTCACCTCCCCCATTTGGGCATTAATAGTGGAGTTGACATTCCCGAACTACTCCTTGTTCCATCTCTTCAACTCTACTTTAAGATGTTTCAATCTAGAAGCCACTACGAAACTAGCTAAGCCCTAAGCATTACAACCTTCCCACCAACTTCTTGTAAGATCCTGAAAGCCTTCCGCCTTAAGCCACATATTCTCGAAACGGAAAGGAGTCGGGCCCAATGAAAACCCCCCACTTCAAGCACAATCGGATGATGATCAAAAGTGAGCCAAGGTAGCAGCTTCCACACTAGGGAAAAGGGCTTCCTAACTGTCGAAGTGGGTTTCCTAACTGTCGCTCACAAGGAACTAATCAATCCTAGAGAACGAAGGGACTTCTCTGAAGCTCGACTAAGTAAAAGACCCACCCAAAAGAGGTAAACCTATGAGATCATGCCCCTAACAAAAGCCAAGAAACTTCTCATAGAGCTATCCCCATACGAACAACCAACTCTCTAATGAGGATAAAGGACTGCATTAAAATTCCATCCCACCATCCACGGAAGATCCCACCGGGTTCTAACCTCTGCAAGCTCCCCTCAAAAAAGACTCCTCTGACTAGACGCCAACGGGCCATAAACTCTTGTCAACACCTACATTTGAAGATAAACTCTTAAACACACAAAAAATCAAGAAAACCCCACATGAAAATCAATCAAATCCAACACCTTCTTATTCCACATCACCACAAAACCACGTCACCGTCTTCGCTGCCAGGTCTCGAGCTGCTAAATCAACGAGCGGTCCAAACCGAGTCGCGATCCGCTTCGCCTTGGACCCGGGTTTGGCTACAAAGGGGGAAGGAGAAGAGGGCCTTCTTACCTTTTCTGCCCAATCCACCAGCTTTCCTCAAGAGGCTCGTCCCAGGCCCATTCCTCTTGAGAATTCTAAGAAAACCCACGGGTTTTTTAGAAGCCCACCAACCAACACTATTACTAGGCCTAGCTTCATGGCCCAACTTTCTCATTTGTATAAGTTCCATAGAATATCGTTACATCAATCAATTCAAGCAACATGATAAGTCAATTCATATCCTAGAGCATGTGATCCTAACAACACAATTGATTTCACTTTCAGGAAAGTAAAAAGGACTAGTATAGTGAGAAATGTACATGTTTATATTTTATATCAAAAGAAAATCATCCAACTAACAGCAAAATTATTATGAGATTCAAAGATAAAAAGTGATAAACCATAAGCAAAAAAGACAACAAAATGTAGAAGAGTATTGCCCTTTTTTCAGTAGCAGAACCACAATGTTAAAAAAACAAAAACTAGTATCTCTCTATACATTTGGAAATGACACATCACCAGGAACTTTTGAAAAATGTGCATGGGTGTCAAATGAGCTACACTCTGGGCATTTGATACTGCATGAGGAACAGCAGAAGCAGCATTAAAAAAATCCTAGAATGTGAACTCATTGATATATATTTTTTAATGAAAGTGAACTCATTGATATTACAGTGAGCCTACTTCCTCTATGTATAATTTTTGTTTAATGTATGTTAGCAAAACATAAGGGTAAATTAAATTAACCTAACTGGGTTAGTCCATGATTACACTTGTCACACCTGTTTTTTCCTTAATTTATTTGTTTTGTTAATTCAATTAAAACAAAATTAATAAACAACAAAACACTGTAAAAGAAAAATTCTTCTTCCATTTTTGCTTTCTTTGATTCCCTGAGTGGTTCGATTCTTCTTCCATTTCTGGTTGATTCTTGAAGGTGAACAAATTGATTTATAAAGAACAAACATTCAAGGAATTAAAACAAGTTTAATAAACAACAAGGAACAAAACACTGTAATAGAAAGATTCCACATTTTCATTTTGGGTCAAAGTTAAAAATGGTGGAAAGGGGAAGAAAGAACAAAGAGAAAAGGAAGAAGAGAGAGAAGGAGAGGTTTTGCCGGATTGCTTCAGATATGGCCAAATGTGACAAAATCCTATGAGATATGCTTGTATTTGGTCAGAGGAGTAGGTTGTCTATAAGAGCATGGATTATGTTGCATTGCTTTTGTTAGTCCAGCTAATAAGGTGTTGGTTAACTCCCACAACAAGTGCATCCCTTATTTTTAGTTGCCATCACTAAGTTTGGATCCCTAAGCAAACTGTCAATGAAAAGCCGAAGAAAGGTGAAGGTGACATCAAGTTCTTATGCCCTTGCCTGTCTTCTTTCTCTATTGGTATTTTGAAAACCCATATTAGTCGGGTTTAATCAGAAATATTTGTATCATTTCTATATTCGCAATTCGATATAATTGATATATACTATACAAAACACACACACATGCTCCTCATATTGCATGTTTGCAATTTGGTGAAATGCTCAAACTCTCGTGGTCTCTTTTCGGTCTTTGCATCTGTGAAAACAAATGGAGGAATGCCTCATCATCGAGATTGCATTGATCTAGGTTGCATTGTTCCATTCTATATCTACTTTACTTTTATTCTTATCATTTTCTTCGAGAAAACTCTATTCTATATGACATAACTAGAACCAAATTTTTTCATTTTTCATTTTTTATCAGTACACATATCCACACACATAAAAATAGATCAATTGAAAATAGATCTAAATATGCATACATATACTTTTTTTTATAAGAATATATCCATTCACATACGAGTACTCATGCAAATATAAACCAATGATTCATTATGGCTAGATAATAAGAACATCACATTCCTTGCTGACAAATACAAACCAAGAATAGATGAACAACAATGAGTGGTGGGCATTATATATGGATACATATAATAGGTAGGTCAAAGTGATCATGTTATAGATGTTCACGCTCAACATAGAAGCCAACAAGGGACTGACTATTCATGGTATACCCACAGCTCTGGCAAAAAAAATATCAATTCATTGAAAGCTCATAAGAGAAACATAATTAAAGAAAAGGGACTTTTCATGGTAAACCAGTCATAAAATACCAACAGCTCCGTGGCAAAAAATTGTAAATTCATTGGAGACCCAGAGAAGAAACAGAATTAAAGAGAAGGCAACAAAAAAATGGCATTATTTGTCACAATATGATGATACAATAACATTTTTCAAGAAAGGCATATTTATTTGAAAACAAACCTGGTAATTCATTTCAGCAGCCGATACATCATTGAGAATGCCTTCACCTTCTTCACTGATGAGTTCAGCAGTTATCTGACTTCGGCACTTTGCACGCTCCTTGGCAGCAAGATTCGGATCCTTCAAGTCATCTTCAGCATTCCCCTTGTCCACCACTTCATCTCCTGGCTTCACCTTTTTACCCTTGGGAAACCTCACTCTTTTCTGCCTGTACAACCAAATATTAAAATAAAGCAAAACCCAGTATTATATTTATTGCTGGTACATATGATAAAATATGCATACAAAATACATGCTCTCTCTCTCTCTCTCTCTCTCTCTCTCTCTCTCTCTCTCTCTCTATATATATATATATATATATATATATACACACACACACACACATACACAGACACACATATATGTACACATCTATGTGTACAAAACTAAAAATACCCTGTTTGCTACAACAAAAAGTGTATAGACAAAAGTTTTTGCAGTGTTCCATTAATTCAATAGAATCTTTATGCTATTCGTGGGAAGACTATTCAGTACATATCTTCAAATAGCTTCAGCTAAAGGGGGAAAAGGGGGGGATAAAGAAACGAACATTTTAACAACTTAATTTTGTATTTTCCATCAAATTGAACAAATTGAAATAGAGACATAATCGGCTAAAATAAATTTAATTATGATTCAAACAAATAAGTAGAAAACGAATAAGTACGATTGTTTATATTATCTCCACCACAGAAATCATATTACTAAAAAAACAACTCGGAGATATCATTACTAGTTGTTTAGTTGATTTTCCAGGAGAACAAATCAATCCCATTTTCCCGGGAAACAAACAGAGCCAAAAGCATTTGAAAAAAAAAAGAAATAAACAAATACGAAAAATCCTAAAAAAAAAAAAGCGAAATTAGGGTTGAGAGAGGGGATTGGGACTTACACGGGGGGTTTATTGGATTCTTCGTCTTCAAAGAATGGGCGCTTACGATTAGAGTGCGACGATTTCTCTTCCATTGAAACTAAAACTAAATAATGGAGTATGCGACAATTACCACTAACTACTAATCATACACCGTTTTGGCAGTCTTCAATCGGTAATGTACTTTCCAGAGAGAGCGCTTTGAGATAAAAGACGAGCTCTTGCCGATGCCGACTCGGCAATTGGCCCTTTCCGGGTCGGGTTCGGTTAGCCCAGCCTGCAATAATCAACCGTAATGAACAAAATGGGCTTACGCAATCTCTCTTATTAAGTCCGAGGGTGGGTTAGACGCAAGGATGGCAATGGGTCGAGCTACCTCACGGGACGGCATAATTCGAAACAAATTGGGTTGTATCACACGGTCATGTGGTGTGTGGTGTGTGGTGTGTGGTGTTTGGCACAATTTGGTTTTGTCGAGCCTAATTTTTGAAGTACATGGCACGAGACGAGGTATGATTTATAATATTTAATAAAATTTAAAATTATATACAATCTGATGTCACTATATAATGAGTCAAAAAGAGTTAAAGAGTGATAAATTTGAAAATTTAGGATGATAGAAGAAAAATTAACATTATTATCCTATTATTAGCATAATAACACGTGATACTAACTGTTAAGATGTCTACCATAGTATTGGAACAAGCTTTTAGTGCAATCTCTATAATTTTGAATGAACTGCGATTAATACTATAGTGAAAACGTTGCAAACGTTAGTATGCACAAAAGATTGATTAGATGTAATATACTATACAAGTAATATATCAAAGAAAAGTCAATATAACAGATTGAGTGATGATTGAAGAGATCAATAATGAAAAAAAATTTATGACTCCTTCCCCCCAAGAGTATAAACGGTGAAAAGCTAAATAATAATAATATTTGTTATCTTTCTAATTTTTAAAATTTTAAGTTATTTTTTATATTTCACTCATTTGTAAGTCATTTCATTTTTTTTGTTTTTTTAACTTATTTGTTTATTTTATATGTTATTGTTTTTCTAAGTTATTTATTTTGAAGATATTTGAAACTTGTAATTTTTAAATTATTTGCTTATGTTATTTTTTTTGTTCGATTTCTATGTTATTTGTAATATATAACTTTATTAATAAAAAGAATGTTTCTCTATAAAAAGACACGACACAGCCCATTGCCACCCCTAGTTAGATTTTAAATAGAAATATCATTTTACACGAAAATTATTTTAAACAATCGGAACCTTTAATAAAGAATAAAATTATATTTAGACATTTTTTTCCTAGTAAATTATATATTTCTTCTCTAATTTATACTTTTTTACATCAAAATGAAAAATAATAAAAAAATTATCTTTTATCTTTATGTTTCATTTGTCTTTTAGGCTAAGATTGATAAAGTAAAATTGTGGGAGGAAAAAAGAAAAAAGAAAATAAAGATCAGTTCTTTAGAGTATGGTAAAAAAAAATAAGAAAAGAAAAATATGAATATTGATGCTTTTTTTCTCAAATATATAAATTATAAATTTTTTCTTAAAGATTGATTTTTTTTTCTTTTAACTTTTTTATCCTCTTCATCAACCATATTATAGAAAGATCAATATCTTATTTTCTTTCACTTTCTTTTTCTTTTTACATTTCTTTCCAATCATAACTTTAAGTTTTTCCTCGTCATATTCTCTTTTAGGATCTAAATTCTAAACATAGTGCAAGAGACTATAACCCTCATCTTCATTTCCAAGCATGAGCAAATACCGGCTCCTAATTTTGCTCTGTCTTACGTATATCTTCCTTCTTTGGAACTACCTAAAACGGTTCTGTCAGCTAAAATTCAGAGCAGGTGTATGATGAGGACACGGCTAACAAATGGGAGACGGATCCTATTCAAGTTCAAATTGGTCAAGTTACAAGGGCTCAAGCTAAACGGTTTATTCAAGTTCCAATTGGTCCAGTTATAAGGGCTCGAGATAAACGGTTCAAGAAAACTCTCAATTGACTTATTCAACACATTTGGGCTAAGAACCATCTTTGGGGGCCCAAAGATGATGTCATACATGATCCACAACGACGGATTTCCATGATCCAAGGGAACTTCCACTTTGGAATTTCGGGAGGAGACCCAATGACCAGAATTAAAATGGTTATATCTTCTTTACCACAACTCCAAATGGACTGAAACTTGTTGTGATGGAAAGATGACGTCTTGAGCTTCAATCTAGACCTAAGAAAGTTCCAAAAAGGATATCGTTTGGGCCTGTTATGATGGGCCTAAATCCAGCAGGCTGTTGCATCCGAATCTTCTTCCACTTTGAGCTTGCACCTTGCACCTTTTCTTAATTGTTTCCTTCTGAATTTAATTGTTGCATTATAAGGCTTGCATGCCAAGTTAGGTACTTTCTTTATTTGGATATTAGGTTACCAGAATTCTATTTAGGTTTATTTCCTATTTCGTAGTTTATTATTCCTACCAGAATTCTGTTTAGGTTTGTTTCCTATTTCTTAGTTTTCCTTTTTCTAATTGGTTACGAATTCTCATGTATTTAAATAGCCATTGGCTTTTGGAATAAGATAATTCAGATTTGATTCATACTTTTAGAAAGAAATTTCTCTTTGGTTCTTTTAAAACTTCTGAACTTATCGGAGTTTCTGTGGCGTTCATCTTCGACTTATCAATCAATCATTCCATAATTGATTGTGGCGTCTTCATTATACTAAGGTTCTTGCTTCAATATAAGCAACGAGTCGCGGTCTCAGTCTTCATTATACCAAGGTTTTTGCTTCAATATAAGCAACGGGTCACGGTCTCACATAAATCTGCTTCTAGACAATTTTGGAAGTCTTCTTGATCCATCAATTTCTTAGTTCTTGGCGTGGATCATATCAGTTGGTATCAGAGCCTTCTAGTTGCAGGTTTGCTTATCTTTTGTTTTGATTCATAAAAAAAAACATGAAAAAAAAGCGAAATTGAAAAAAAAAACAAATTTCCAGTTTAGGGAAAAAAAACGTGAAAAAAAGTATGTAATATTTAGATTCAATCCTTTCAATTCTTATTTCAATTTCTCATCTTTGTTTCCTTGTATTCTAGCCTTTAAATTAGCCTTTAAATCCGAATTTCTTTGTGAGTTATTGGTGAATTGTTGCTGAAAACTTTGATACTTTTTTGGTTAGTTTTATAAGAACCTATAGAGTATTATTGCAGGTGGAAAAAGGCAAGAGTGGCAAGCACATAAGAGGGGAAAAGTCAATCTGATTTTTGTGTGAAAACACGAGTGAAATTGAGTGACTCATTCTTTGAGTGAAACACGTGAGGGAGTGTGTGAGATCTTTTTTTTTTCTAACGTTGTTTTCGCAGCAAACATGTCAGACGACAAGAACAAAAATAATTCCAGAGATACGTCGGGAAAGGATGATCTGAAGTTGCTCATGGAGGCTTTAATGGGTGAGATGAGAAGAGTATTGCGAACGAAGATGGAACAGGTTCATGAGCGGATAGATTGGGTAGAGAATGCACGTGTGGGGCAGCAACAAAACGCTTCTAATGTGCGTAGGAGGGAGAAAGTTCAACCTAGGGAAGAGAGAGTTAAAGATGAAGAGTATTATGGGAATGGATTTGATGAAGAAGATGATCAGGAATCAGTTGTTAGCCATAGGCGATTTAGTGGTCGAGTTAGAGAAGCTAGGAATCGGGAAGACAATAACTTGGGTAGTATTAAGATGAAGATTCCATCATTTCAAGGCAAAAACGATCCTGAAGCTCACCTTGAGTGGGAGAAGAAGATAGAATTAGTGTTTGATTGTCATAATTATTCCGAGCTTAAAAAGGTTAAATTTGCGGCCATTGAATTTTTTGACTATGCGATTGTTTAGTGGGATCAACTAGTGTTGAACAGGAGGATAAATAGAGAGTGTCCAATAGAGACTTTGGAGGAGATGAAAACCGTGATGAGGAAACAGTTTGTTCCAAGCCATTACTACCGTGAGTTGTACCAAAAATTGCAAAGTCTTACACAAGGTAGTCGGAGTGTGGAGGATTATTGTAAAGAGATGGAAGTAGCTATGATCCGAGCAAATGTAGAGGAGGATCGAGAGGCTACTATGGCTAGGTTCTTGGCTGGTTTGAACCTGCAAATTGCTAATTCGGTGGAGTTGCATCATTATGTAGAGTTGGAAGATATGGTGCACATGGCTGTCAAAATTGAGAACCAACTCAAGAGGAGGGGCAACAATACACAACAAAACCCTAACTCGGGTTCATCTTGAAGGCCGAATTTTGTGAAGCAAGCCATGGCCAAGCCCAAAACCGAGCAAAAGCAAGAAAGTACCAGCCATGGAAATCAAGGTAAAACTGACTCTTCCACCACTAGAAATCGTAATATTTAAGTATTTTAAATACCAAGGCAGGGGTCACATAGCAAGCCAATTTCCGAACAAAAGAGTTATGGTATTGCCAGATAATGGTGAAAGTGAAACCGATGGCGAAGAAGATATCGAATCTATGCCTCCATTGGAGGATGCGAGTGATGAGGAATACGCTGCCCAAGGAGAATTGTTGGTTGCAAGAAGAGCTCTAAGTGTGCAAATCAAAGAAGATGACGAAGTGCAGCGAGAAAACATCTTCCATACTAGATGCCACGTGCAAAACAAGGTATGTAGTATGATTATTGATGGAGGTAGTTGTACTAACGTTGCTAGCACTACAATGGTTGAGAAATTAGGGCTGCCAACGATTAAACATCCTCAGCCTTACAAGTTACAATGGCTCAATAATAGTGGTGAACTGAAGGTGAACAAATAGGTGTTAGTTTCCTTTCGTATTGGAAAATATGAAGATGAAGTTTTGTGTGATGTAGTTCCGACGCAAGCTGGACACTTGTTACTAGGCCAGCCATGGCAATTCGATCGGCGTGTTAAGCATGATGGCTTCACCAACAAATATTTGTGTATAAGAAATCAAAGAACAATCACTCTAGTTCCTTTGACACCAAAGCAAGTTTATGAAGATCAAGTGAGGTTACAAAAAGAGAGTGAGAAAAAGAGAACGAATGAAAACCAGAAAGAGAAAATGAGAGAGGCTGGAAAAACTGAGATAAAAAATAAGAGAACTGATTCGACCATTGAGAGAAAAACAAATTTCTATGCAAGAATTAGTGAAATAAAAATAATGATGATTTTAAATCAGTCAATAATTGTACTTTTGTACAAAGAGGCATTAAACACTAACCAATTTGACTCATCTTTGTCTACTTCTATTGTTTCTCTTTTACAGGAGTTTGATAATATATTTCCCAAGGAGATTCCACATGACTTACCTCCTATTCGAGGAATTGAACATCAAATTGATTTCGTGCCCGATGCTACAATTCAAAACCGATCAGCCTATCAAAGCAATCCCGCAGAGACAAAGGAGCTACAAAGGCAAGTTAGTGAATTAATGGAAACGGGGTACGTAAGAGAAAGCATGAGCCCGTGCACTGTTCCAGTGATTTTGGTTCCTAAAAAGGATGGGATGTGGAGAATGTGCATTGATAGCCGAGCAATTAACAATATAACGATAAAGTATCGACATCATATTCCTCATTTAGATAATATGCTAGATGAACTGCATCGTGCATGTGTATTCTCTAAAATTGATTTAAAATGTGGATATCATCAAATAAGAATGAAAGATGGTGATGAATAGAAAACTGCTTTTAAAACGAAATTTGGTGTATATGAGTGGTTAGTTATGCCATTTGGACTAACAAAGGCACCAAGTACCTTCATGAGATTAATGAACCATATTTTGCGAGCTTTTATAGGCAGATTCGTTGTTGTTTACTTTGATGATATTCTTATTTATAGCACAAACTTAGATGATCATGTTGTACATTTAAAATCAGTTTTGGATGTGCTTAGAAAAGAAAAGTTGTTTGCTAACTTGAAGAAATGCACTTTTTGCACCTATAAGCTTGTGTTTCTTGGTTTTGTTGTGAGTGCACAAGGAATACAGGTTGATGATGAGAAGATCCGTGCAATTAAAGAATGGCCAAGTCCCACGAGTGTAGGTCAAGTTCGTAATTTTCATGGACTTGCTAGTTGTAGCTCGAGGTTTCAACCCAAGAGGGGGGGTGAATTGGGTTTTTAAAAACTTTTGCGGAATTTATACAAGTTTATAAAAACTGATAAGCAACAAATAATTAATACAGGTAATAAGCTGTAAATAAAGAGTTTAAGGAAAGAGGATGCAAACACAGTTATAGTGGTTCGGCAATATCGGATTCGTTCCGACCCTACGTCCACTCTCTTCAAGGAACTCTTTGAAGTAATCCACTAAGAAAACTTAGTCGCACAACTTAGCCGGGTGTTGCACAAACCGTACACAAGCAATTTACAGGAATTGCTTAAACCAAAAAATCCCCTTCCTTTCAGAAGTTTCCCCTTCCTCTCGGAAGTAATCCCTTTACAAAGATGGTGTAAAGTAAAAGGTAGAGAGACAGCAAATGAAAGCTTATTACAACAGAAATGTCTCTCTTTCAAAGTAAAGCTTGAAGAAATGGCTCAACAAGATTATTTCAAAGCTTTTTGTGTTTCAAGAGTATAAAAACTTGATTATATGAGATCAACTCTTTTTGAATATTTGCTTCTTATTTTTGAATGCTTTGCTGAATGGGTTTATATAGCAATCAATTAATATGGCTGTTTTGGACTTTAATTTGAAAAAGATTTACTTTAAAACGTTCAGATTTGGAGTCCAACGGTCATATTTTTGAACTACCAGTCGACTGAGTCGAGATACCAGTCGACTGGGTTCACTTGAAAAATATACGTTTTCAGACCTTCTGGGTATCCAGTCGACTGGTATATATCATCCAGTCGACTGGGGACTTTTTGTCCATTTTACCAGTCGAATGGGTTGATTCATCCAGTCGACTAGGAAATTACTGGTCAAAGTACCAGTCGACTGGGTACCTTCTGACCCATATACCAGTCGACTGGTATATGTACCCAGTCGACTGGGTTGTCTTCCAACCCAGTTTTTCTTCTGTTTTTCATTAAAAACATTTAAAAATAATGGTTTTAGAAAAACCTTTTGTATTTGAGCCATTGAACAAGCTAATACAATGTATTAGTGAGACTTACATTGGTTCTAAACCTTAAGACCTATACTAGATCTTCAGTCTTCACTTGATACTTGATTTGGTTCGAGTTTTTGCACTTTGTTCCTTGGTTGAATGTGTTTGATCCTTAATACAACTTAGTTAAACATGTTAGTTAAATAACAGTTGTGTTTTGCCATCATTAAAATACGGGCGAGGGTCAACAATCTCCCCCTTTTTGATGATGACAAAACTAATAATGTAAAAACAGTTTTAAAAACTAAGTGTTAAGATTTTACAAAAAATTTGGACAGAGTCTCCTCTGTTTTTCGAGTAAAACCACCCTGTAAACAAGCAAACACAGTTTATATTTCTTTCAACCAATCTAGAATTAAACTCAACCAATCAATAAACATTTTTACACAGATATGGAGCAATGCTCCCCCTAAATCTATGCATTGGTTGCGTTTTACTTAGATTTTCTCGTTTTTCTCATTTTTCTCCCCCGTTTTGACAACAGCAATCAAAAGGGGCATAACATAAAAAATAAGCTACTTAGCCAATACAGTCAAATAGGTTATAAGAATACAAAGATGTACACGAATATGTGGCTTCTTTCGAATTTCAGAAGCCTTCCCGGGAAGAACCGGAAGTTTTTCAAGCGTGTAAGCATTTTATAGCAGTTTTAGTGACCAAACAGAGTTTTAAGACAATCTTAATATATCACAAATAGCATAAATAAATGCAAGAAATATGGAAAATAGTATTACATCATCATAGAGAACAAGTCAATACAAGCTGGGCCTCATAGAGCCATAACTAAGAAAAACAAACATGAGATGTCCGTGCTATGTGAAAAAAAAACTGGAAAAGCGCTAAGAACTGATAAAAGAAAGAGACTCATGGTGCGGGAGAGTCCGAGCTGTCACGAAGAAGTTCCCTAATCTCAGCTAGGGAACCCTCGGTGTACTCTCGATGTAACTCGAATTCATCCCCTAGGTGGTCTATGGAGGAGCTCAGCCTCTGGTAATCGGACTGCATGGACTGAAAACCGGACTCCATCGTCATCTGAAGACTGACCAGTACTCGAGCCACCAATGGGAGGTGCTCGGGTATCTGTCTCCATCTCGGCAGCCGTATCAGCATCCTCATCACTGTCACTCGCATCCTCTCGAACCCTTAGGCGCTTTCCGGCCTTTGGATAGAGAAACCTTCACGAACAGTACATCCCATCTTCTTCAGAGATGAGATGTTGATGATATCCGTCAATCCGATATCCTGAGCCTCGGAGGCAGGCAAAGGTACCCGGAAGTGCTGGAGGATGAGCGTAATGAGCATCCCATAAGGAAGACACCCGGAGTCGTTTGCTTCGCCGTTTATCATATTGGCGAGCAGCAGAGGATATATATTGAAGTGGTGCCCAGATTTTAGGCACCAAATCAATACCGTATCTATTTTAGATAGATACCCTCGACTCCCGAGTCTCGGGTGGATGGTCCAACTGACAATCAATTGAAACATCTTTGAGTCAAGGGGCAAGTAACTACATGTGTGAAATGTAGTGGGTCTGTACACATAGTTAGGGTCGCCCCTGACTATCCGACAGGCCTCCTCAACTTCAAAGTTGTCTGGCCATCCATCCAGACTCCATTGAACCCCCCTTATAGGGATTCTCAGAATGCTCATCAAGAGGTCAGTGTTGACCTCAAACTCCACACCGCTTTCTCTGGTTCTGAATCTCAGAGCCAGAGGACTGGGTTTCACCAAGTTCGCATAGAATTGGTGAATCAGTCGCGGGTAATATTTTTCATGAATTCTGACCAGTGGGGTCAGATTTATTGCCTCAAAGGCTGGTAGAATATCGAAATTACCATGACGAATGGAGTCGAAATCAACGACTCTACCCGTCATGATTTTCTTGTGACGGATTATAGAGTTATACCTCTTATGAGCCGCTGGGCTGTAAAACAGAGCCTGCTCCAACTCTGTTCTGGGCTCCTTGCTGGATGACCCTGCTACTCCCTTCTCTTTCGACTCCGAAGCCGAAGGTTTTGAAGACCTTGGCTTTTTGGGCGCATTAGGTCCACTTGTTGTGAGTTTTATACGGATTTTGTCACTCATTTTCGAGAAATTTGAAGTTTTTGGAAAAAGGAAATTTGGTAAAAATGAGAGATTTTAACCGTAGAAAGTTAAAAATCTCTTTAGGAATGAGTAGATCGGTGTGTTTAGAAGGGATTTGGATGGTTTTTAGATCAAAAAGATGAATTTTTCTAGAGAGAAAGCTTGGGCTCTTTGAAAATGGCGTAAAAATGGCGAAAATGAACAGTCCTTTTTATAGAATCGCGATACCAGTCGACTGAGGTCGATATACCAGTCGACTGGGTCCCTTTGAAAAGATGAACAATTTCTTTACCAGTCGACTGGGTAAACGTACCAGTCGACTGGGTCAACTGACAGTGAGATACCAGTCGACTGGGCTATCTTTACCAGTCGACTAGAGGACAAGGGGTATTAAAAAAATTTGGCTCCAAGCAAGATTTGATCTTATAAACGACTGGAGAAGACTTACCAGTCGTCTGGAAGTTTTGACAGAGAGTTACCAGTCGACTGGATCAAAATTACCAGTCGACTGGAAAAACAGGCAGAGACTTACCAGTCGACTGGAGAACATTTACCAGTCGACTGGATCCTGAGTAAAATTTCCAGTCCTGAATTTTTAGCACGATTTTGTTTATCTATGACATTTTTGAGTGAAGGGAATAATTAAACATGGATTAATACTCTATCACTCAATGTTAAACTTGCAAATGATGAAATGAGATGCAATCAAACATGCAGTTTATCAAAATCAAGCAATCCCATCAACTTTCTAATCTTACAAAAACTAGCTTCACTTAAGGGTTTTGTAAGAATATCAGCTATTTGATCTTCTGAAGGTATAAATTCTAATCTTATATCACCTTTTTGAGCATGGTCTCTTAAGAAATGATGTCTAATCTCTATATGCTTGGTTCTAGAGTGCTGAATAGGATTTTTGGTTAGGTTGATGGCACTAGTATTATCACAAAATATAGGAATATTTTTGAGACTCATGCCATAGTCTTCTAGTTGTTGTTTCATCCATAGTACTTGGGCACAACAACTGCCAGTTGCTACATATTCCGCCTCAGCGGTTGATAGTGCAACTGAATTCTGTTTCTTGGAGAACCAAGAAGTTAACATAGCACCTAAGAATTGGCATGTTCCACTTGTGCTTTTTCTATCTAACCTACATCCAGCAAAATCAGCATCCGAATATCCTACTAGCTCAAAAGATGATTCTCTAGAATACCATAATCCTATGGTCTGGGTCCCTTGCAGATATCTAAGGATTCTTTTTACTGCAACTACATGTGATTCCTTAGGATTAGATTGAAATCTAGCGCATATGCATACACTGAACATTATATCAGGTCTACTTGCAGTCAAGTACAGTAAAGCACCTATCATGCTTCTATAATATTTAGAATCTACAGTTTTACCTCCTTCATCAAGATCAAGTTTGGTGGTTGTGCTCATAGGCGTTCCAATTGGCTTTGAGCTTTCCATCCCGAACCTCTTTAGTAGATCTTTGATGTACTTTTGTTGATTGATGAAGATACCTCCTTTTAGTTGCTTGATTTGCAGTCCAAGGAAGTAGGTAAGTTCTCCCATCATGCTCATTTCAAATTCACCTTGCATGCACTTTGCAAACTCTTGACACATAGATTCATTAGTAGCACCAAATATAATATCATCAACATATATTTGAACTATCAAAGTGTCATTTTTGTGAGTTTTTGTGAAGAGAGTTGTATCTATTCTTCCTCTTACAAATTCATTATCAATCAAAAATTTACTTAGTCTTTCATACCATGCCCTTGGAGCTTGCTTCAACCCATATAGAGCTTTAGAAAGTTTATAGACATGATTTGGAAGACTAGGATTTTCAAATCCAAGAGGTTGTTCAACATAAACTTCTTCTTCTATAAAGCCATTTAAAAAGGCACTTTTCACATCCATTTGAAACAGCTTGAATTTATTAAAACATGCAAAGGCTAATAGCTTCTAATCTAGCTACGGGAGCATAGGTTTCATCAAAATCTATTCCTTCATCTTGGTTATATCCTTTAGCAACTAGTCTAGCCTTATTTTTAGTTACTATACCATTTTCATCCATTTTATTTCTATATACCCATTTAGTTCCAATAATTGAATGATCTTTAGGTCTTGGAACTAGTTCCCAAACATTGTTTCTTTCAAATTGATTTATCTCTTCCTGCATTGCAATTATCCAATTATTATCTTTCTCAGCTTCTATAAATGTCTTAGGTTCTACTTGAGACAAATAAGCTACAAAATTGCAAATATTTCTAATGGAAGAGCGAGTTCTTACCCCTTGTGAAGGATCACCAATTACTTGATCAATTGGATGATGATTTACATACCTCCAATCCTTGGGTAGATTTTCCTCTTGTTGACTTGAGGATTGTTGGTCCAAATTTGGAGTTGCCATCCCTTCATTTGTTTGAGTAGAACTCTTTTTTAGGTCAACAATGGGAGTAGGAGTTTCCATTCTTGGAATAAAATCTGCATCATCTTTAAAGGAAACTTCTCCACTACTCATTGGGTTAGATTCATCAATAGTTACATGCACAGATTCTTCTACTACTAGAGTTCTCTTATTGAAAACTCTATAAGCCTTACTAGTAGTAGAATATCCTAAAAATATCCCTTCATCGGTCTTGGAATCAAATTTACCCAAGTTAGTTTTATTGTTATTTAAGATGAAGCACTTACTACCAAAGGCACGAAAATAGGAAATATTGGGCTTTCTCCCTTTCCATAGTTCATAAGGTGTTTTATCAAGCAGGGGCCTTATCAAAATTCTATTTAAAATATAGCAAGAAGTATTCACGGCTTCAGCCCAAAAATATTTTGGTAAATTATTTTCACAAAGCATTGTTCTTGAAAATTCTTCTAGAACTCTATTTTTCCTCTCAACAACTCCATTTTGTTGAGGAGTTCTAGGAGCTGAAAAGTTGTGATTAATTTCATTTTCATCACAAAATTTTGAAAAGCTTTGATTTTCAAATTCTTTGCCATGATCACTTCTTATGCTTGAAATACAAATACCTTTTTCATTTTGTACCTTTTTGCAAAACTTTTCAAATCCTTTGAAAGCTTCATCCTTATAAGCAATAAAAATAACAAAGGTATATCTTGAATAGTCATCAACAATAACAAGAGCATATTGATGGCCACCTAGACTAATGGTACTAATTGGACCAAATAAGTCCATATGCAAAAGTTCCAAAGGTCTAGTAGTTGAGACAACATTTTTTGCTTTGAAAGATATCCTAGATTGTTTTCCCATTTGACAAGCATTGCAAATTTTGTTTTTCTCAAAATTGATTTTAGGAAGACCAATAACTAAATCTTTTCTTGAAACAATTTTTAGCAAGTTCATGTTTACATGACCAAGCCTTCTATGCCATAGCCATTGATTTTCACTAAAAGCAGGAAAACATTTTTCATTATTGGAATGTAAGGATTTCAAATCAACTATATAGACATTTTCATGTCTATGGCTAATGAATTTGATCTTGTTGCTCTTGATGTCTATAACTAGACAATGAGAGGTCTCAAATGTGACTTTATATCCTTTGTCATATAATTGACTAATGCTAAGTAAATTTGGCTTTAGGCTTTGTACTAGCAATACATTATCTAAAGTTGAGAAATCATTACCGACTTTTCCATGCCCGATGATCTTTATTTTAGTATTGTCTCCAATGGTCACAAGTCCACCATCTCTTAGAGTTAGCTCCTTGAATACGCTTTTATCACCGGTCATACGCTTCGAGCAACCGCTAACAAGGTACCAACAGTTACCTTTCTCCTTGGTGTGAAGGCAAATCTACATCACACAAGGATATACAATAGCATTTTTAGGTACCCAAAATTTCTTGGGTCCTTTGGGACGGTTCCTTTTGGGACCCATACTTTCTTAACAATATATGGTGCTCTATGAACATGTTGATGATGCACAATCCTAGCATTATAGTCATAGAAATTTCTAGGAAATTTTACATGTGCATTCCTATAATCCTTAGGATGATAGTTCCTAGGATACATGTTTCTATGGTAAGGAGTATGGAAATGTATGTCATTTCCAGAAAATGAATGATGATGCATTCTAGGATACATGCTAGCATATGTATGCAAGTTATTTCTAGAATAGCCATGATGATGATTCCTAGGATGAGCATGAACAGAATGCATTCTTTGACTATACACATTGTTCCTAGAATGAGCATGATAATGATTTCTAGGATTTGTATTAGCATTTCTAGAATGAGCATACATATAAGCATGAGTATTTTTAGAATACTTCAATTTAGTATGATCATTTAAGTTTCTAGACTTCCTAGGATTTATCGAGGGAGTGCTTTTAACAATGCTAGGAGCTTTTGAAGTAGAAGCTCCATCTACACAAGAGGCTTTCATGAATAAGCTCTCTTTTGTTTTTTGTTTTTCCAATGGAGAATATCCTACACCAGATTTTCCTCCACTTAATCTTTGGGAAGAGAGCACTTCATCAAGTTTTTCTTTACCAAGCATAAGTCTAGATATAGTGCTGTTTAATTCAGAGATTTTATTTTTCAAATTCTCATTTTCATCTTTAAGAAAATCTTGAGACGAATTATACAGTAAAGATGATAATTTTTCTTTTTCTTCTCTAAGAACTATCATTTCTTTAGAAAGAGATGATACTTCTTTCTTAAGAACAGAATTTCTAGAATCAAATTTTTTTAATTCTTCATGCATTTCATTTATGACTTCTAGCAGTTCTTCACTACTAGTAACAATATTATTTTTTGAAGAGGGAGAAGATGTTACCTCACTTTCATCATCGACTGCCATTAAACAGAGGTTGGCAATTTCTTCGTATCCGATTTCTTTGTCTGATGACTCATCTTCTTCGTCATCGCTCCAGGTAGTTGCTACCATAGCTTTCTTCTTGAAGCCCTTGTATGGTTTGCTTAAAACCGGACAGTCAGCTTTTATATGTCCTGGCTTCTTGCACCCATAGCACATCAGTGGTTCCCTTTTTGAGGTGGGATCCTTTGAGTAAGGTTTCTTGCTTTTCTTCAAGAACCTATGGAATCGTTTGGTGATTAAAGCCATTTCACCATCCTCTTCACTGCTCTCTGCTTCTTGTTCTAATTCCTTTTCTTTGTTGCTTGTAGAAGCTTTGAGAGCAATTTGTTTTTTCTTCTTCTCATCATTATTGATGATGGGAGTCATTTCTTCCATCTCGTATGTCAATAATGACCCAAGCAGCGTCTCAACATCAAGCTTGTCAAGATTTTTGGCCTCTTGAATGGCTGTCCTCTTTGGTTTCCATTCTGGTGGCAGAGATCTTAAGATTTTTCTGGTTAGTTCAACTTCCTCAATATTCTTGCCAAGCAATTTTAAACCATTTATAATAGTAGTAAATCGTGAGTGCATTTCAGAAATGGTTTCGTTAGGAGACATCTTAAAAGATTCATATTCAGAAATTAGCATGTAAATTTTAGACTTTTTTACTTCACTTGTTCCTTCATATGTGACTTGCAATTTGTCCCATATTTCTTTAGCAGAAACGCATGCAGATATTTTGTTATATTCAGAAATATCTAATGCACAATGTAGCATGCTTGTTGCTCTGCTATTGAGAGACATCGTTCTACAATCCTCGTTAGTAAACTCAGTTTTGAGTTTAGGCATTGTATGAAGAGTCTCTCCAATAACTATTTCTTTTGAGGGAATTTTAGGTCCCTCTTCTATAATTCTCCATAAATTGTAATCTTGTCCTTCGACGAAGATTTTCATTCTATTTTTCCAATAATTATAATTTGATCCATTGAACAATGGTGGTCTAGTATAAGAGTGTCCTTCAGAGTAGCTATTTGCTGCCATTGGATCAACTCTAGGAATTTAAGCCTAATAAAGAGAACGAAGCTCTGATACCAATTGTAGCTCGAGGTTTCAACCCAAGAGGGGGGGTGAATTGGGTTTTTAAAAACTTTTGCGGAATTTATACAAGTTTATAAAAACTGATAAGCAACAAATAATTAATACAAGTAATAAGCTGTAAATAAAGAGTTTAAGGAAAGATGATGCAAACACAGTTATAGTGGTTCGGCAATATCGGATTCGTTCCGACCCTACGTCCACTCTCTTCAAGGAACTCCTTGAAGTAATCCACTAAGAAAACTTAGTCGCACAACTTAGCCGGGTGTTGCACAAACCGTACACAAGCAATTTACAGGAATTGCTTAAACCGAAAAATCCCCTTCCTTTCAGAAGTTTCCCCTTCCTCTCGGAAGTAATCCCTTTACAAAGATGGTGTAAAGTAAAAGGTAGAGAGACAGCAAATGAAAGCTTATTACAACAGAAATGTCTCTCTTTCAAAGTAAAGCTTGAAGAAATGGCTCAACAAGATTATTTCAAAGCTTTTTGTGTTTCAAGAGTATAAAAACTTGATTATATGAGATCAACTCTTTTTGAATATTTGCTTCTTATTTTTGAATGCTTTGCTGAATGGGTTTATATAGCAATCAATTAATATGGCCGTTTTGGACTTTAATTTGAAAAAGATTTACTTTAAAACTGTTGACCCTCACCCGTATTTTAATGATGGCAAAACACAACTGTTATTTAACTAACATGTTTAAACTAAGTTGTATTAAGGATCAAACACATTCAACCAAGGAACATAGTGCAAAAACTCGAACCAAATCAAGTATCAAGTGAAGACTGAAGATCTAGTATAGGTCTTAAGGTTTAGAACCAATGTAAGTCTCACTCATACATTGTATTAGCTTGTTCAATGGCTCAAACACAAAAGGTTTTTCTAAAACCATTTATTTTAAATGTTTTTAATAAAAAACAGAAGAAAAACTGGGTTGGAAGACAACCCAGTCGACTGGGTACATATACCAGTCGACTGGTATATGGGTCAAAAGGTACCCAGTCGACTGGATGAAATAACCCAGTCGACTGGTACTTTGACCAGTAATTTCCCAGTCGACTGGATGAATCAACCCAGTCGACTGGTAAAATGGACAGAAAGTCCCCAGTCGACTGGATGATATATACCAGTCGACTGGATACCCAGAAGGTCTGAAAACGTATATTTTTCAAGTGAACCCAGTCGACTGGTATCTCGACCCAGTCGACTGGTAGTTCAAAAATATGACCGTTGGACTCCAAATCTGAACGTTTTAAAGTAAATCTTTTTCAAATTAAAGTCCAAAACGGCCATATTAATTGATTGCTATATAAACCCATTCAGCAAAGCATTCAAAAACAAGCAGCATATATTCAAAAAGAGTTAATCTCATATAATCAAGTTTTTATACTCTTGAAACACAAAAAGCTTTGAAATAATCATATTGAGCCATTTCTTCAAGCTTTACTTTGAAAGAGAGACATTTCTGTTGTAATAAGCTTTCATTTGTTGTCTCTCTACCTTTTACTTTACACCATCTTTGTAAAGGGATTACTTCCGAGAGGAAGGGGAAACTTCCGAAAGGAAGGGGATTTTTCGGTTTAAGCAATTCCTGTAAATTGCTTGTGTACGGTTTGTGCAACACCCGGCTAAGTTGTGCGACTAAGTTTTCTTAGTGGATTACTTCAAGGAGTTCCTTGAAGAGAGTGGACGTAGGGTCGGAACGAATCCGATATTGCCGAACCACTATAACTGTGTTTGCATCCTCTTTCCTTAAACTCTTTATTTACAGCTTTTTACTTGTATTAATTATTTGTTGCTTATCAGTTTTTATAAACTTGTATAAATTCCGCAAAAGTTTTTAAAAACCCAATTCACCCCCCTCTTGGGTTGAAACCTCGAGCTACAAAAACGTTCAGATTTGGAGTCCAACGGTCATATTTTTGAACTACCAGTCGACTGGGTCGAGATACCAGTCGACTGGGTTCACTTGAAAAATATACGTTTTCAGACCTTCTGGGTATCCAGTCGACTGGTATATATCATCCAGTCGACTGGGGACTTTCTGTCCATTTTACCAGTCGACTGGGTTGATTCATCCAGTCGACTGGGAAATTACTGGTCAAAGTACCAGTCGACTGGGTTAATTCATCCAGTCGACTGGGTACCTTCTGACCCATATACCAGTCGACTGGTATATGTACCCAGTCGACTGGGTTGTCTTCCAACCCAGTTTTTCTTCTGTTTTTCATTAAAAACATTTAAAAATAATGGTTTTAGAAAAACCTTTTGTATTTGAGCCATTGAACAAGCTAATACAATGTATGAGTGAGACTTACATTGGTTCTAAACCTTAAGACCTATACTAGATCTTCAGTCTTCACTTGATACTTGATTTGGTTCGAGTTTTTGCACTTTGTTCCTTGGTTGAATGTGTTTGATCCTTAATACAACTTAGTTAAACATGTTAGTTAAATAACAGTTGTGTTTTGCCATCATTAAAATACGGGCGAGGGTCAACACTAGTTTTTACAAGAGGTTAATAAAAAACTTTAGTAATATTGTCGCACCGCTTATCGAGGTCATCAAGAAGAATGTTGGATTCAAATAGGGAGACGAGTAAGAGAAAGGATTCCAATTGATCAAAGAAAAATTAACTAATGCTCATTTTCAAGTCCTTGAGCGCATCAATAACAATAGTACAATGTTAATACCATTTTCAATATTTATGATTTACGCCATTTTGATGTAGGTGATGATTTGAGGACAAATCCTTTTCAAGAAGAGGGGAATGATGAGGACACGGCTAACAAATGAGAGGGCGGATCCTATTCAAGTTCCAATTGGTCAAGTTACAAGGGGCCGAGCTAAACGGTTTATTCAAGTTCCAATTGGTCCAATTATAAGGGCCCGAGCTAAACGGTTCAAGAAAACTCTCAATTGGCTTATTCAACACATTTGGGCTAAGAACCATCTTTGGGGGCCGAAGGATGATGCTATACATGATCCACAATGATGGGTTTCCATGATCCAAGAGAACTTCCACTTTGGAATTTCGGGAGGACCCAATGACCAGGATTAAAATGGTCATATCTTCTTTACCACAACTCCAAATGGGCTAAAACTTGTTGGGATGGAAAGATGACGTCTTGAACTTCAATCTTGACCTAAGAAAGTTCCAAAAAGGATATCGTTTGAGCCTGTTATGATGGGCCTAAATCCAGCAGGCTGTTGCATCCGAATCTTCTTCCACTTTAGGCTTGCACCTTGCACCTTTTCTTAATTGTTTCCTTCTGAATTTAATTGTTGCATTATAAGGCTTGCATGCCAAGTTAGGTACTTTCTTTATTTGGATATTAGGTTACCAGAATTCTATTTAGGTTTATTTCCTATTTCTTAGTTTTCTTTTTTCTAATTGGTTACGAATTCTCATGTATTTAAATAGTCATTGGCTTTTGGAATAAAATAATTCAGATTTGATTCATACTTTTGGAGAGAAATTTCTCTTTGGTTCTTTTAGAACTTCTGAACTTATTGGAGTTTCTGTGGCGTTCATCTTCGACTTATCAATCAGTCCTTCCATAATTGATTGTGATGTCTTCATTATACCAAGGTTCTTGTTTCAATATAAGCAACGGGTCGCAGTCTCAGTCTTCATTATACCAAGGTTCTTGCTTCAATATAAGCAACGGGGTTCTTGCTTCAATATAAGCAACGGGGTTCTTGCTTCAATATAAGCAACGGGTCGCGGTCTCAGTCTTCATTATACCAAGGTTCTTGCTTCAATATAAGCAACGGGTTGCGGTCTCACATAAATCTGCTTCTAGACGATCTTGGAAGTCTTCTTGATCCATCAATTTCTTAGTTCTTGGCGTGGATCATATCAATGTGTCCGTTTCCTCTCAACCTCTGCTGCTTATCTTCCTTTTCTGAAACTACTCGAAACGGTTCTGTCAGCTAAAATTCAGAGCTGGTGTGTCCATCTCCTCTCCTCTGCTTCAACTGAGCCTGGGTGTCACAAGGTCGAGGATAGATGATGATAAACATGGTACAAAGAAAACATATCATGAAACAGAGAAACTTTGTAATGTGATACAATAATAATACATCATTTATGATGTAACTTAATTACCATATCAATTTGTCTATTTTGCAACTCAATTCCAGTTGATTGATCCTGATATCATACTTGGCAAAAGAGTCTTCCATTATATGAACAAAGCATTTCAATATCATATGAAGAGTACAAACATTCAAAAATTCTCTAAGGTTCTACGATGCTTATGAATACAATGTGCCCATGATAATTCAACAGTTAAAATTTAAAGATAATTCATATCTATGGTAGTTACAATCACAGACATCGGTACCCACACTTCTAATAAAAGTACCGTAATTTAACCAATTAAAAGTTGTGCATATCTTGTTTAACAAGGAACAAAATCAATGTGATACAATATACACACAAAAGACAGGTTTTTATGCAGTTGAACGTGGCTCTTTCCCACCAAGTGTCTGAACTATAGCTTCCAGGAGTTTAATTTCATTGTCACGTTTAGAGATTTCTTCTTGCTTTGCACGTAGCTCTTCCATGTGCAGTTCAAAAACCTCTGCAGCAAAGAATAAAATTGTTAGGTGAGCACAGGATTTTTGAGGTCAATGTCATCGAATTATAGACGGAAGACGTAAGATTCTTTTTTTTACAAGTAAAAATATATTAAAGCAAAGAAACTCACCAAGAGAGTGCAACCCATTTACAATGAATTTCTATGGGAAAGAAACTCTATAAAATCTAAGAGATCCAATTCATTCACAAAAAAGTTTCTTTTAAACCAAAGTTAAAGGCATTGAACCAACTATTTCTAATTACAGCAAAATTTCGTTCAATGCTCCACCATGTTCAAGACAGCATTTTTGTTTTCACAACCTTCTGGTTGAAAAATAAGGAGCAGGAGCAATCATCAGGGCACAATAACATACCTAAAAGGCTTTTTTTTAGTTCAAGAGATCCTGATATCCCGCACCACACGAGATCCTGAAGTGATGTAGTTTACTATATGATAGAAGCATTCTCATACATGGGTCACAATAAACAATCACAAGTTATTCATTTATTTATCTACTCGATGAACTACAAGAAAAATATTTGTAATTCTTAAAGAACATCAAGCAGCATAGAGCCGTGATTCTAAGATATTATGTCATTACTGATCGTTTGTCTAATCCTAGAAAACCTTCAAGCTCAGAAACAGAATAAAGATCCAACTTTATAGCGAAAAAATCACCCGCTTTCACATTTCTGCAGAATGCAGAGAAGAAGAAGGTGACAAGTTCTGGTCGATCAGAGTCTCCTAAGGCTATTGTTGAAACATTTGTTTGAAGATAAAAGATGCCTAAAACTCGGAACCAATATCCTCCTAACAAAAAAAAGGGGGAACGAAATATCAGGATTAGAAGAAAACTAAGAATTAAGGACATTAGAAGAAGATTTTGGTTTCTAGCAGGCTTCTCATGGCCAACAACAAAAACAGCTAATCCTGATTGAAACTTTCGATGTGTTATTTAAACATTTAAAGCAAAATGTTTCTGGAGAGACATCATTAATGCTATGAATATAATTCACAATTCTTGGTTTCCAATAGGTGGTTACCAAACCAAGAAGCCATTGCATAAAAGGAAGCCAATTCTCCAGAACCCACATATCAAAAATTAAAAATAATAAAAGAAAAAGTATGAAAACTCATAACCTAGTAGAGATTGTATGAATGCTAATGATGTATGACCTTTTGTCCCAGGCAAATCAAGGTCGCACAAAATAGTTTTCAATTATGCAGGAAACTAAATGATTTACGCAGCTATGCCAGCTTAACCAGGTAAATCAGTGCTCAAATAATGCAGTACAAAAACTGATAAAAAAGTACCCATCTGAATTTACAGCAGACATTATCTTTCAGATCAAAAGAGAATATGACACAGATTGAAAAAGATCTCCAATGGAAAACGACTAGCATGCCATCCAAAGGACTCACCATTCAGTTACTTGATGAGGTAACCAATTGAGACAAGAATATGCTGCCAAATTATGACTTCCATAGAAACATACGTACAGCCAGGAAAAGAGAGAGAGAGAGAGAGAATGATTCTGAATGCTGCATCCCTTAAATACTTCTTGTGACAAAAGATGTGTTAGGGATATCATGTTCAAAGAATTTATAAAAATCAAATGACATAGTGCTAGTAGATGAGATCAAGGCTGGGCTTCAGAGAAGTGTCAGGCTAAGTAATACTAACATATAACAACTTGAAATGCAGTTCATATACACCAGTAAGCATGTTAGAGTTTGCTGGTCAAGAAAGAGCAATTGTTTTTGATATACACGAATCAATCATCCACAAGCAAGGAGAGAGAGAGAAGAATATTATTAAAAATAAAGCGGGCTCATTGTAAATAGCCTTGGGCTTTTTAATAAAAAGTTTATTTATCAAAAAAAAAAGAAGATAAAGCAGTTTGAACTATCGGAGAAGTGCAATACAGATACTGCAAGATCACAGACTACCTGCCAGTTGGAAGAAAAAGTCCAGTAGATAGCGATAAGACCAAACCAAGTGTTGTGCAGCTACGAAATATCATATTAACAAGCTGCGAGTTACTGGAATGAAAATGCTGAGATGATCAAAGATAAGTTAAGGGAAGAACATTCGGAATGGTTTGGTCATACACAACGCAATATAGGCTTATGAATACATTAATGCAACTTGTTCAGGGTACCAAAAGGATTAAAGGTGGACCAAAATTACAAGGGATGAAGTAATGAAAGAAAAATTTGATCTACAGAGGTCCTAGAGAGGCTATACCTTATACTAGAACGTTGAAAGGAAAAGGGCTTATGTAGCTGATCTAATTAGCGGGGAATACCTCGGAAGTTTGATACCAGTTGGCCACTATATCTTGCATTGCCATCATCTATGAGGTGTCACAACCACTGGATATATAAATTGCATACTTATAAATAATTACATGTAAAATCAACAGCAATTGAGAAAAAAAAGAATCGTAGGAACAAAATTTAGTTAATAGAATAGGCTTCTCACAAAGCACTGTAAAATAAAAAGTGAAATGATAAATTAAAGTTATTTAAGAACCACCTAGTTATAGCCAACAAATTGTTGACAACCAGATCATCATCAAATTCACCCACAAAAGCAAAACCAAGCAAACAAGAGTTGCATTGTGCCAAAAAAATCCATACTAACAGACAGCTTGTTGTATTCTATTATTTTCTGATATGAAATGGACTTATTTTCAGTTGTGTCACATCGAATCTCCAATCTATATCATCTTGTCATATTTTTAAAAAAATAATAATAATTAAAAGCCTTATCGATTAGATTTGTAGATTAGCAAATTTCTTGTTGACATCCATTTGATGTTGATTAAGTGGGAAGACATTTCAGAGAAACAGAGGAAGGGAGACACACAGAGAGAGAGAGACAGATGAAGGATCGATCTAGAAGATATTATTCGTGACAAGGTGACACAGGGTCACCCCCCACTGAGCTATTTGGTGACTTATAAATTCAATTGGAGGTTCCGATTGCAACACTTTTGTTTCAGTTCAACCTTATTTCATTTTCTGGAGGGGGTATGTACTTTATTTGAACTTTAAATTAGCAAATTTCATATGATGCATGACATGAAATAAATTTGCAAAATAGGCCCAATGCCCTTAAAGTAGGATCTTTTGGGCCCTAGGTCAGAAGCATTAGTTAGGTTGAGCCTATATGCAAGCCCTAACACATATGACAGGAAGCTTAGGGTTAAATTATTCCAGATATGTACATATGGATCATTAAACCAGGAATATTAGCACTAATTCATTCAATAAGACGTGCACGTATATTTTAGACCTTTTTTTTCACCAAGACTTGTGTCCAAAATTTTGAGCAAAAGGCAAGTCAGATGCTACATACGCATCCATGCTTGAAACTTGTACCTTAGTGCAGTCATTGGCAACATAGCTTATATCATAGGACAAGTTGAATTTCATAGAATAGATGGTGAAAGACGTCTGCTTAGAGAGGCTAGAAGTTCCTAATTCACATTCTTAAGAGTCTCCATATTAGAACTCAACTGTTGGCCGCAGTTTTTCAACAATCTACAAAAAGAATATCATTACTACAATACTTTCTTTAATAAATTTTAATACATGTTCATGACATAACTACTGTAACAAGGAAGTTAAAGCCGAAAGGCCCCCTCAAAGCGCAAAGTCTCTTCATTGCCAGAGGCGCTAGGTGCCAAAAAGGCACTCGCCTTAGTGAAGGGAAGTGCAAACTATAAATATATATAAACTGAAACATAGTTTAATGTGGCTCCAGAAATCATTAACATAATTATTCAAGTGCAAAGCTTCAACTAAGCCTATAAAAGAGTACGAACCAAAGAAGAACGGAAGAAAACGATGAAGAGGAAAACCAAAAAAAGGAAGAGAGAAAGAAAGAAAGAGAAGTACTGGTAAGAAACATGTAGTGGAAAATGAAGAAGATATTTTATGTTTTATTTAATGTTAAAATCCAGCTTTTTGATAGAAAATTGTGCTCACATGCATGGCACATGATCAAGTCAGCGACGTTAGCCTTAATTGCTGACGGAAGTGATCACAGGATACTTAAGTGAAACATTTTAAAATACAGGGACTTGTCTCTTTTGTGCCCAAACCACAGGGTATTTTATTTTAATTTCCCAAATTTATAAGGTTCATGTCTTTTTAAGGGGTCAATCCTAGATTTTTTATTTAAATTCATTATTCCAAAGAGTAGAACTTGGAATTCACATACTTCTGGTGTTTTCAAGCTCTCTTGTTACTTCTTGAGCACGTAATTCAGTAGCTTTCTGTGCAGCCTCAGCCTGACGTCTTTCTGAACGTGCACGAGCAGCAGCCATAATAGCGGCATCTAGTTCTCTTTCCAGAGTCTCTACCCTTTGTTCAAGAACCTACAAAAAAAAGGATAGCCTGAAATGCTTAAGGCTCTTTAAACCACTTTGGTATTTTGGTAGCACATTCATATGAGCATGTAACAATAGGAACAGAAACATGCCACAAATTGATATGTTGACATTGTAAATATGCCTTATCACAAGAGATTACATTCTTAAAGCGGAATATAAGAATAACATATAAGTTCGCATGCTTGCACTTGCACAGACCTGTTGGGTGTTGTCCTTCTCCTGAAGCCTCACCCAGCTCCATAATAACTTTTTTCCTTATATGTTATACACTCAATTTATGATCTCTAGGAAGTCAGTGCCTTACAAGTGAAAGCTCTCCTTTCAGATTTAAGTTTCGTTTGTTAGAATAGATAAAATTAATATTATGTTAAACATGAATAATGAAGAATTTTTAGACTTCATTGAGAAACTATCTAGTAGCTAATTTTTTGTATTTGGGTAGCACCCCTTTGGTGCTTAAGTTTTAATATACCTGGTTTTATTCATAAAAAAACATGATGTTAAACATGTTAATATCTGTTCAATACCCTCTTAAGCCTTACAGCATTGAATCTGAATATCTAACTTTTCTATATCATTATAAATTTTCCTTTTTCCATGGGAGATCTTTACAATTGCATTAATAATGATTTTAAAAAAAATGTTTTTAGTGTGTTTATTACTTTTCCATATAGGTGGAGAAGTCTATAGATATGCAATTCTAACAAAAAGGTTTTACTTATAAAAAAAATATTAACGAAAATGTTATTATGGTATCCAAATCTGGATCCAAAAAATTCAAGGGGTTAGCGTGCTATACTCTCCCCAGTTTGGGCCTGTAGGGCCAGGTCCCAGGGTGGGCTTGGTCTTGGAGGATTCTGGGCTATCAAAAAAAATCTGGATCCAAAACCAGCAGTTATAACCATGTGCGGCACTGAGTTGCTACTATCCAAATTTTGAGTTAAGAACCGCCAAAAGGAAAAACCTTATTTCCCTTGCCTGCCGGAAACTGCAATTCATATAACACTGAGGAAATTCATCTAACATTATCAATTATCTTTCATTTACTCAATAAGTACATACTCATTTAATTCAATATTGCACATATGAGAGTTAATTAATTGCTTATAAAAAAGAGTTAATTGCATAATTAATTCAACTTCCACTAACAGAAAGAACCATCTTTTACAATGTACAAATTAGTATGTGTTGAATGTTGTACCCTGCAAAACATATTTGTAGCTGTGACTAACTCTAAATGCATCTATGCTGGGAAAGACTGATGCGGGTTAACTCAAGGAGAACTTTGGTGTTCATTTTGTTCATTAAAAATACATAAAAAGGAGTTTCATGATTTATGAAAATAATATGATAAAATAGAAAAGTATGATCAGTGAGAGATCAAAATCCAAAAATGATTATAAAAAAAAAAAAAAAGTGGTTCAGATAAAAAAAATTATTTTCTCCAAGAAAATTAAAAATAAATAACTCTATATACAACCGCTTTCGATCAATAATTCATTCTTAGTTGCAGACATTAGCTTAGTGCTCAACAATCAACATCAATGTGTTTATGACTATACAACAGATAAAAATCCAGCTCCCTAGCTTTATAAAGCCATGTCAGTGAGAGAAAGAAAGGGAGCTAGCTGTTCTTATCGCTTTTGTATCTCTATTCTGTTCTCCAACATTTTTCAAGGCCTTTCTTTTTTTTTCTTTTCTTGAGAGTATCAGATTTTCTCTGTTTCTTAGTTTTCAGTTCTAGTTCTACACATCTCTCTGATATCTGATATTGGACTTACTGGTTCATATCTCGTGATAATTCATTCAACAGAAAATTGGCAAAGGGAACTCGGATCACATTACTTCTACATGCATACTCAAAAGCAACAAAGAATAAAACCTTAAATCTCTTTCTCTTTAGTTGCAAACCACAGCAACGAATCAACTAATAGTGTAGTCAAATTAATTTCCAAGCATTAATAAGAATTTCAAATTGTGAAGTTGGTCAATTCCTTGAATACAACCAAATAAAAAATACTAGTAAAAAAAAAGACCATGAGAATTCGATAAATATAATAGGCTAACGCATGAAATCAAAAATTAAACGATATGGAAATACAATTTCAGCAAAATGCGCATAAGAAGAATAGAAGTGCAAGATGAAATTAAACCAACTTGGTTAATGTTTAATCACGAACAGAGCAGACCCGTAAAAAACAAGCACACACATAAGAACTTAAAGTAATAGCTATGAAATTCATTAAATTAACAAAAAAGTAATACTTTAATGATCAAGTAAAATAGTATCGCAAGATCAGGTTACCCGCGAAAAGAAGCGAGACAAAAAAGAAAAGGACAAACCTTGATGGTTCGGGCTTGTTCAGAGCTGAGAGAGGCTTTAGCAAAGGTCTCTTCATCAACAAATACGGCTTTCTTAAGAAGTAACCTTTGGAGTGAGTCCAAATTGGCAACCATCTCCATCAGATTCGTTTTGGCTCCACTCCATCTCTCCTCGCTTCCTTTGCCCTTCTCCTCCATAATTTTCGCCTTTCTGCACTTTGAGAACACTAACGGTAAACGCTTTATTGGGCTTTCCATAATAATTTATTAGGCCTTTGTTGGGCTGTAGTGGTTTGGAGGGCAAGAAAAAAGATTGAAAGAAAAAAGCGGGTGCGTTTAATTGTTGAGCTATCTCCGGGTTTTGTAGTACCTGGGAGCCGGTTTTCGGGTCAAATAAAAAAAAATAATTTGCTTCGTTGGTATATTTTATAGTAAAACATATATTTTTTTAGTAAAATTATATTTTTAGTAATAAAAAATATTGATGGTAAAATAATAAAAAAAAATTATTATAAAAATATGTATTTTATCATTCAAAATATAAATTTTATAACAAAAATATATTTATACCACATAAGGCAAAAGAAAAATTCAAAGATATCGGAGTAGCCAGCTTTTATTAATAGTGCAATTGAAAGTTTGAGCATTTTCCAAAAAAATAATAATAATAATTCAAGATGCTTTTAGTTGTAAAAAATGTTTTTTTATTTTAATTTTTTAATATTTTTCACAACACTTTGCGCATTTTTTACATGATTTTAAAAATAATACTTCTTTTTTCAACATAATATTGAAAATGATAAAAATAAATAAAAAAATATATTTTTTATTGTAAATTAATATTTTTTTATTCAATATTTTATATTACTATTATAAATTATTTTTCAGTTTAATTTAACAAATGAACTCTTTAGTTCGATTCAACTCAAACTCAAGTTACATTCGAACCGATCCGAATCGAACTCGATCTCATTAAAATGATATTAAGTCAAACTTAAGTATAAATTTTCAAACTCAACTTGAGCTTTATTAATCTATCAAAGACTCGTGTTTTTAAATACTCGATTCGACTCGTGATTCATCTAGATATATGGTCAAAACACCTAAAACAATCATGCATGCTTGACAAACAACAAAAGAAAAAAGAATTGTTGTGAAAGCTATCCTCCTTCCTTTGGTGTTATGTGTTGTGATAATTGGATCGGTTTGGTTTAAATCCATATGTATTAGAACTTTGGATCAAATTTCCTTTGTTTCAAACTATGGAATATCGACACGAAACTTAATCACTTTGCTTACTGTTACCTCTTTTTTTTTTATTGGATATATCGATCAATAATTATTAATTTATTGGTTTAATAGATAATTAAATATGATTAAACATTTAATTTATAAAAATATATATAATAATTATAAAATATTAATTATATTATAATGCTAACTAGGCCAAAAGGCTACAGCAGCTAACATTGTTCTTACGTAGGATCTGTAACTCTGAAAAGTAAACTGCATGTTGTCTTGATGCTGCAGTTTAATCACTTGCCCGACCCTGAGTTCTCTGCTTTTAATGATTTTGTATTTTTGTCCCATCCGTCAATAAGTCAATACATTTAAATTTTGTTACTAGTTTTAAGGTTTTCTTTATATTTTAAAATCAATTATTTTATAATTTACGTTTTAAGTGTTTAATAAAAAAATTTATATTAATTTCAATAAAATTTATATTTGTTCATACAAAAAATTTGATCAAAATTAATATCGACACATAAAATTTTGATAATTTTTTTAATATATTTAATAATCAATATTTTATGTACATTAATATCAATTTAATTAAAATTATCAGTAAAAAAAATTATTGAACATATCCAAAATACAAAAAATAAATTAATCGTTTTTAAAATATAAGATAAACATTAAAATACAAAATAAAACATAAAAATATTTAATAATAATAACCTTTAATTTTAATCGTATTCTTTGACAAAATCTATCATTTTTAGTTTTGCACCAACATTCAATAATCTCTTCATATTAATCTCATCGTCCGTGTACTTGATCAAATGATAGTCAAATGGTTGTTTATTAGGTAAAACCATGCGCTACATCACAAAGATGAACAGCTTTACTAATACGCTATTGATGATCATCTTTTTGGTGTGTCATTTATACGAAAACTTGGCATTCCCATTGCAAACGAATGAGTAGATAGAGAATAAGAAAAAGAAAAAGAACCAAGTGTTTTTATCTCTTTTAAGACGAAGACCAAGTTTTTTTTATTTTGAGATGAAGACCCAATTTTTTATTTTTATTTTGAGATGAAAATCCAAGTTATATAAGGGACCATCCATGCACCTTCATAAAATTTTCAGGGACCGAGTCTTTATATGAAACAAATATCAATCAAAGGCAATAAGAATGAGAAAGTGTTAAATTATAGACTTAATTACAAAAAAATACTTTATGGTTGATTTCATTTTTTAAAAATATTTTGTGTTTTTTGTGATAAAAAATATATTGTGATATGTTTCTGTTTGTAAAAAATATCATGTATTTAACTAAAAGAAACATATCACATAGTATTTTTGTTTACCGAAACATATCACGGTGTATTTTTTGTTGCAAAAAAAATCTTAAGATATTTTTTAAAAATGAAAACAATCACAGAATATTTTTTATAATTAAACTTAAATTATATCAATAAATGACATATATATATATATACACTAATAATTTTTCATAAAAGTTATAGTGATGCATACGTTAAATATGGAATTAAACTTGTATGAATGGATGGAAAAAGCTATAATTACATATAGAAAACAATAGAGTTCACTATGATATTGGTTTTATTTTAAAAAAGGAAATATTTGCAAAGTCTATAAAGAGAGATTGTTATCTTTATCAACCATTGTGTGAATATTTTTATACATTAATCATACACAAATATTGGTTTATATCATATTATCGAAGAAGATTCGTCTCACTGTAACGTAACAAGAAAACTCATTGAGCTTTTTTTTTAGAAAAATTGACGATTTTATTTCGTAGTTGTCATGAAACCCATTATAAATTCTTATAAGAATCTAGATTGATATATTGTTTTGATCGAAAATATTGCATGAGTTAATGTTTTTGACTGCTTTTTTAATCGTTACTCTTAATTCTTAATTGAAGTGTTTGAGACTGTTTGATTGTTTTCTTTTCTTTTTCCGGGTCGCAATATGATCCAAAGCAATGGGATTTATTTTTGGCTAAATTATTGGTTTTGATCATGTTTGTTGTGTTAAATTGTTCTAACTGCGTTTTGTCACCTTTAAGTAGAAGAAGTAGGTGAGAATTCGATTGCTGTCTCTTCGTCTTCAGAGCCTCCTCTTTGCATCCTTTGTTTTCGGGTCATATATGGGAAGAATCCTTGTCACGCACGGACATTTGGGAATTCAAAATCTAACTATGTTAATGACATTGTAAATCAAATTAACATGATCATTACAATGATTTTATGTCGATGCGTAAAAACTTTTTAAGTCAATTTCATAAATTAATAAAAGATGCAATGGAATTTAAACGTTTAATCTCACATGTCAAAAACACAAATAGATCGATTTTAGGTTAATAGATCAATTTTCAATTAAAATTGGTACAACCGCATAAGGGTTGTTTGGTTGCTGAAAAAATCGAGCTGACATGACCTGCTAATTAACAGACATAATAATGAAAAAAAGTAAACTAAATTGCTAACAGAGATATGCATAACGATGCCAAAATGATAAATATATAAATATAATAAAATAATTAAAAAAAAAAATCCTTGAATGCTACCTACGCAAATCACAAGTATTTTACTGATATTCACTTTTTTGGTCTTTTTATTTTCTAAACACGTGTAAAAGGCATAATTTCATACTGCCCCCAAAACGGGCGGCACATGTACGAATAAAGGGCAATTAGGTTCTTACCCGTGGGGTATAAGCATAGACATGTCTTCCAACTATCGGTTAGAATATGGGAGGAAATGACTGATTATGAGAATGAAACCGTGGGCCCAAAAAGGGTACTTGCTTTCTGGCTAAGGAAACGTTGAAGAGGATAGATATTTGCTGCTTTTGTCAACCTACAGTTCAAAGCATATGGGGCTTCATTTCAATGAACCTTAATTACCCCTCTGAGATAAACGAAATACCCACCATATCCATTTCTTTGGGACTAAGACACTCATGAATCCCATTGTTTAGTACATTCTTAAAGTGTTATTCCAAAAAATAAGGTTTAACAAAAACAATTTTTTTTGCTTTAAAGTTACACTTACAAGTATCTATTTTTTTAAGATAGAAATATTTGTCTGAACTGAGTTTTGTGGATAGTAGGCAACATTGATTGTTCGATCGAGTGAGATTCATCATATTGGATGGTTAATGTTATATGTGATTTACAAAACTTAGTTTATCCATTATATCGAACGGTCGATGTTAAACCAATCCACGTAAAAATTTCTCTCTCTAAAATGTGATTTTTATACCAAAATCAACATATAGTCGCATCTTTTTATAATTTAATGAGAATAGAGGTACATTTGATCAATTATAATTATAGTCTCTATTTTTTATGATTAATACGAGAAAAAATGAAAAGAAAAAATGATTTTTTCTTTATATCTTTCATGGATAAAATGATAAAAAAAATAAAAAGAATTAGTCCATTTTACTTTTCACTCTTGACTTAAGATTAAAAATTAGAGGAAAATTTTCTTTCCTGTCACATTTCATTATACCAATCAATAGAACATTTTTCCAATTACTTTTTTTATTCCCATTTTTCCTCCAAACAATCAAATTAAATTTAGCACATGTTAAATTTACTTGTCCTTGTAAAAGCAGAGAGAGATTAAATCAACGTGGATTAGTGCGAGGAGAGAAGAAATTAAATCACATTTTATTATGTTAAAAAAGGAAAAGATTATGCAATTTAACAAAATTAAGTTAAAAAACGAGTTTCATGAAATTTCTAAACTTCAAAATTTCCAAAATCCATTCATAGTATTTGACTTGCATATATTTTTTTTCAAATGAAATTGTTAGGAAAGCTTGCATTCTGAACTCAAAGTGCATTTTTTAGAGGTTAAAATGCATTATTAATTAACTGGTTTAAGTTTTAAGATTGGATTTCCGAGTCTCGATCCCACTAAATCGAAAAAATTTATTAATAATAATAAGAAAATTAAACAGTAATTATATCAAAAAATTAAAATATCAAAGTGACTACTTAGGCAATGTTTGGTTCTCATTTTAAGCCAGTTTGAAGTAAGTTAACTTAAATGGGTTCAAGATAAAATTTATCTCGAACTAATTTAAGCCGACTTGTTTTAAGTTAGCTTAAAATGAGAACTAAATATGGTATTACTTTTCTTATAATAACTAACGAATTTTTTCAGTTACGTGTGAGTTACCACATAACTGATCCATTGAATCACCATTTTTATTTATTGCTAATCCGATTCCTATCACTATAGTTTATTATATTAAGAAAAAGGAAAGAAAACATACGAATGTTAAAAGGCATTCAAAGCAAAGATATTGCTTTGAACTTTAGGAGTAAGAGAAGCATTACTTTTGAACGTAGATGCTCAAAAACTGTTTTTTTCTTTCCTTCATGGAAAATGCTCTATAACTTAAAACGCATATATTGTAAAGATAAAACATATGCGTGTCAATTTACATAAGATAAAGATGGTATAATATGTAAAATTTAGTAAACATAATTTTAATAAATCATCGACATTAGTAATATTGTTCACATTTCAATCGTTAATTAATGGAGAAAATATCGAGTAATTAGTTGGGAGAAATTTTACGATATTCCTGTGTTGAAGAAATTCTTGCACTGAGAACCGTTGATGGGAGAGGAGTGGTGGGCCCTACATGCGCTTTATTGCATCTTACGATTCTCCCCACTCCAAATGTAAGATTTCATATTACGCTGGAAAGATTTAATTAGAATTATTACACATAAAAAAAAATGTGCTTAAGAAAAGTTACATGTAAATATTATTTCGTGATTTTTAAAGTTTGTTATATTTTTAGAGTTGATATATACAATTAATCTTATATATAATTATTTTATTTTCTCCTCCCATGTATGTGTTTTTTGATTGAATTTTTAGAAGAAAAAAAGACTTAAGAAATTTTCACGAGTTAGTACTAAGTATTAAATTTTTTTCATATCTTTTTGTATTCAGTTAATGTATTTGGATGATTTGATGTTTTGAATTTCCACTTTGATGCAAAACCACGACTATTTATAAACTCAAATTTAAACCGTCAAGAAAAAACTCAGACCCAAAATATATATAGGGTCTGAAATTTCAGGAGTGCTGCCTCTTACCCTAGCCCATTCACCAGAAAAGAAGACCCCGTGATCGTCAGAAGATCTATAGATTTAGACCCGTAAAGTATACACCAACTCTAACAATTTTTTAAAATATATTCAAGTTTTTTCCCTGACCGTTCACAAGAAAACGAAACCCAATAATCGTCAAAAAATTTACAAATCTAAACCCGTAAAATATACATTAACTCTAACAATTTTTTAAACTGTATTCAAGTTTTTTCTAGAAATAAGAGTGCAGATAAAACTTGCCCTCTGAACATGGATTTTTCAAGAGCCTAACAAATTTATCGGTGTTAGCTTTAACATTTTGGTTTCAAATGGATCTTCATGGAGTATCATAATAAAAATTATTTAATAAGACCTAAAGACATGTACAAAGATGGTTTTAATTTGTCACCGTTCACCTAAAAGAAACCTTTGGATAGAATATTTATGATCATTTAATTGGAAATTAATTATGAATGATACCTCACCTTAGGTGAAAATGAAGTTGGTCAATGCTAAACAGATAATTTCCCATTCATTTTTTTGCCAAATTAGTGAAAAATAAAAAGAAAAAACACATGATATTGTCAAAGCATATCCTGTTAAATGACAAAATTATCTCTAATTACAGAGGAAAATATTAATAAAAGTATGAGGGTAATTTTGACATTTCAGAAGATTTTGGTCTGGAATTAATAATTCCTGTTCTTGTGAAAAAGGAAAAAAAAAGAAAAATAGTAAGAGTGAAAGGTCAAGCGTGTGCTTTACAAAAGCAAGTTCAAGGCAGATTCAGAGAGCATTAGCAAAAATAAGAAAAGAAGGCAGAGTGCATAGCATACTCAAAGAAAGGGTAGTTTGGTCCTTTTGAAAAAACAGAAACCAAAAGGTGAACGCTATGAATTACTATCTGTTAACCGTTATAGGCGGAGAGAAATGGTGGAGTTTGTTGTGAACTTGTAAATTGCTGTGGAGGGTAAGATATGACTAACAGAAAAATCGAAGGTAAATTCTCAAGCTGTGTCCACGCTGGAACCCAAATCCTTGTAGACACATGCTCATTCAACATTGGCCAAAGTGACTCCCACTGTGGTCCCCACACCATAGAGCGTGCAATGCACGCATAAAAAACCAGTGACAATATTAAATATTTTTTTTCTTCTCTTATTTAAGTTGTTGTGAAAAGGTTTAAGTAAATTATTTATTATAATAGTGTTTAGGACTCAGGTATGGTGTCTTTTGTGTGTCTTTTGCTCTGTGGTTATTTTAATCGAATCATATATTCCTCTCTCTCTCTCTCTCTCTCTCTCTATATATATATATATATATAAATATATATTGTTCCAAAATGTATACTTCCTACCCAGCGACTCTTCTTCTTTTCCTGCTTTAATGGCGTGAGACCGTGTAGAGGGAGTGTGTATCTACGGTCATTCAGTAACTGTATGTAAATTCTTCAATCTTTGCATGCTTCACCAAACTACTCACAAAGAAAATCTAAAACCCAAACGAGGTGATTTTCTTTGTGAAGCGAAATGGAAAATTGAAATATAGCATCACCCAAAGAAAACCTTATCCATTTTCAATTACTGAGATGATAACTGATAAGAAGTGGTAATTAATCACCTCTGGATGTTTGATGTTTAGCCTCTTTTGAATCAAATATCTGATGTGGGTATTTTGATTTTGGGATTGATTTGATTGTTTCTTGTCTCAATCTTTTTGTTGTGTTGGTTATTGTTTTTCTTGTTGTTTGGTTTGGACATTTTGATGTTTGAGAGAGTTGTGACTGAGAAGAGTATTAGAGCAAACATGAAGGGTGATGAGGAGCTTGAAATGTTGTTGGATGAGATCCCTCATGCAACATCACACAATCTTCATCATCAGAATCAGAATCATCTGCATCATCAACATCTTAACAATCATGTTCATGGTGGTCATCGTACTGGGGCATTTGCTACACCAACACGGACAATTCAGGGCATGTATGGTGTCTATGGTGATGAGCAATCAAGTCATTGTAAGTATAGATGTGCGTCTCCTGTAAGTGGGTTCTCTTTGCAGTCAGATGGCTCTTCCTCAAGTTTATTCTCTAACGGGCAATCTTTATCTGACAATGGATCACCACCCCCACCTCCATTGGAGGAGCTTAAATCTCACATGCCTTGTGGTAATTCTCATAACCCAGATGGATTATGGTTGGATTTGAAAATACCCGATTCACTTATTAGGAAAAAGGCCAACGAGAGCTTGATTGATGAATTGGGTTTTAGTCAAAATCTTAGTAAAATGTATATTTCTAGTGAACAAGAGAATGCTTCTAGTTTCAGAGATTTTTCACGAAATTCGAATGGGTTTAAGTTTCATGATCAAATCAATGTTGATACATATGGGGCTTCTGGCAATCTGAAGAAAGGATATTCTGATCATGTGAGGATTCAGTCTCCCGTTGGAAGAAGTGTTGTGAATTTTGATGGTGAGATGAGTATGGCATTCCCTGGATTGCAGCAGGAGTATAGAGCGAATAGCTTATTGGGTTCACGATTGCCCCCTGGTCATTCGGATAATTTCTTTCCACAGCAGGATTTGAATTGCTACAATGGTCCAATGAGTTCTCCATGGCAGAAAACAGAGGAGCAGATAAATAACTATCAACATAGAGGAGGCCTGTTATCGAATCTAACTACTTCTTTAAATAGACTTTCTGTGGCTGATGCTTTGTTCTACCAACGAAATGGAATGAATTGGAATGAAGAAAGAGGTGTATTGAATTCGACCAATTCCCCTCAATTGGCTCAACCTAGGCCTCATTTGAGTGTTGAAAATCTGCTGCATTGTGGCTTGCCACTATCTAATGGGAGGGCTAAAGTACCTTCAAACATTAGAATCAGACAAGGGGGTCTTGAGGCTTTGACCAGCGATGATAGCTTCATCATTCAAGGAGAGAGTTTAAATTATTTAATCAACAAGGGACTCGATTATTCGAGGGTTCAAAATAAGGGTACCTTAAACGAGATTGGTGTGAGTAAGCGTCTAGAAAGACGGTCACAACTTAATGGTCAGCCTCAAATGGTAGGAATTTGTGGAAATGCTCGTGGCACTAAGTTATGTAGCTCATTCTCTCTGCCACCTAAATATAACTCCTTGGCAGAAGCTCGTGGGTATATTTATTTAATAGCAATGGATCAGCATGGCTGCCGATTCTTACAGAGAATGTTTGATGAGGGTACCCAGCAAGATGTGCAAATAATATTTAACGAGATCATTGACCATGTAGTTGAACTTATGATGAATCCATTCGGGAATTATCTTATGCAGAAGTTACTGGATGTGTGTACTGAGGAACAAAGAACACAAATTCTGCTAACAGCTACTGAACAACCAGGGCAGCTTGTGCAAATCTCTTTAAACACTCATGGGTAAGAACACACATTACATTACAATATTACATGTTAATTAGCTTAAGCTGGTTTTTGACATTGTCTTTCCTTCTGTCAGCACTCGTGTGGTTCAGAAGTTGATTGAGACTCTCAAAACTAGGCAGCAGATTGCACTAGTTATATCAGCCCTTGAACCAGGTTTTCTTTCTCTTATCAAGGACCTGAATGGAAACCATGTTGTCCAACGATGCTTGCAATGCCTTGGCAATGAAGATAACAAGGTACATCTTCTTAAGTTTAAAAGTGTTGGTAACAAGGTTGTAACCTCTTTCATTTTATGTTTGTCCATCAATTTCTTACTCCATATTTTTTGTACGCTTAAGTTTCCCAATTCTCATGATCACTGATTATGTTTTTCAGATTAATTAAGATGGTAGATCATTATCAACAAAATTACATCATAAACCTCATTGGATGTTTGTAACCTTGTATCTTGAGTTCATCTTGCTTTCCTCATATTTTTATATAATTTCTCCCCTGATGCAATATATATCGAGCATATCCATTTTGTCATAACAATGGATAGAAATTAACGTTTTGATGAAATATGTGCTTGTCTAATATATGTACATAGCCTTTTGTACTTGCTCGAAGAAAAGAACTATGGGCTTCTGGTGGCTTAAATATAATTACTTCAGTTGAGCAGTTTCCTCCAACTTTCCACGATCATTGATATTTGATTCTGATGTGACTGTTAGCAATCGTATAGTTGCAAAGGCTTGAGCAAATATTTTACATAAAAATACCACCTAGGGATACACCTAACGACCACATAGACGCTGTTCATGTTGGCAGCTGATTTTTATGGGGAAATAACTGATAACCAGCTGACTCTAATAAGGAGGGAACAATGTCACCACCTTGGCATCAACAAAGAACTTGTTCATAGAGGTGAATTTTAAACAATGGTTCCTGTGGATAGGAAATAGATTTCGAAGAGTGAAATATTCTTTCTTGCTTGTTTGATTGGAATTCTTTTAACTTCCACTTAATCAAGGAGTACATCGTTCAAGATGGTAACATATCCTATTAGAATTGGTGCCAAGGATGTCCAATGACAAATTATGGCATTCTCAGCATGCCTTTAAAGTGCATGTGTTCAGGTAATTTAGTGTTTATGCTGGTGCAGAAGTTTGGGCAAGGAGCACAATGGAGAAAACAATATGGTTCTGGGGTTCCGATTACTCTGATGAATAGAGGTTTTTAGGCATAACAACCGAGTTAGCATCAATGATCATCAAGGTTGCTTGACAACAGATTTCTTTGACAGTTTGTCACTGGCAGAAACCTGGAAAAATGATTGGTTGATTAGTGGATAATTAATCTTCTGAAGAGGTGTGGTATGTGAATGCTGGATAACAAGTGACATTGAGACCCTATTACCAGAAGAAAAATTAAAAGGAAATAAATAATCCTTCATTAAAGTTGATAACTTTTTCTGATTTTACAAATTCACAATTCTGAATGTGTGGTATATTGCCCTTGACTTTGGGTAAGCAGGCCACCTTGCTCCAAAAGTAATTAAAACTTAAAAGAATGGATATCATTTGCAACTATAGATCTTTAAAGTGAGATCAGTGTGATCATACAGAATAAGGGACCCTTTGCTGTCCAAGTACATGACCATTGACTGGGAGAAGTTCATCGAGCATTTTTAATCTAAGTTGAACTGGTATTTGCCCTTCTGGTTCATAGAAGTTATATAACTGGTTCGAAGAAGAGTTAGAAAGGGGTCAGCCTGTATTAGAAACTCAAGGAGCTTCTTTACTCTTAAATGACACATGATTTGGGCCGCCTCTTTCTGTTGTGCTCGACAGATGCTTGGTTGGGGAATTCATTCTTTCAGTTGGGTTTCTAGTGTAAAAAATGTTTGTCTGACCCTTTGGAAAGAGTCCTGATGGAGTCGGCTAACCAATTGGGCACAGACTTCATTAGATGTAGAACAAAATGAAATCGTTTGATACCATTTAATGTAATTTTTAGGTGGCATCAAGATTGGGGCACTCTAAAAATTCCTCATGAAGTAGATGCCTGGATATTATAAAATGTGTGAAATGAGAATGCACTTACTCTATTATTGACTAAAAAGGGGAAAAAATGCTTTTGAGTTTCTAGTTTCACGTTATCTAAGAAGCTTCTCATCAATGTCTGAAGTTTTACTCTGAAAAGCTGTCCCTGCATTTTCCCTAATCATTCATTTTCTCACCAAATATTTAACATATTTCTATTTTGACAGTTTATTTTCATTGCTGCTGCAAAGTACTGTGTTGACATTGCAACACATCAGCATGGCTGTTGTGTTCTTCAACGATGCATCAGTCATTCAAATGGGGAGTATAGAGAAAACTTGGTTGCAGAAATATCAACCAATGGACTTCTCCTTGCTCAGGATGCATATGGGTAATTATTATCCCCTTACTAGAATGACATCATGCTATTAACAATCATTTTACTTGTAATCATTTCAAGGGAAGGCTTTTATTGTAACATTTTTCAATGAATTAAAATCTTCCTGTTATATTTTCTTGAAATAAAAAAGTAGAAAAGAAAGAAAAGGAAGAACACGATTTGAATCATCTCTAATTGTTGATCGTTTATGCAATTAAAAGTCGATTTGAGGGGATACAACGACCAGATGAAGTACTGAGCCTCGCATGTCAGGGGGCTCATTTTTTGAACTGAGGTGATGAGAAGAGCCAATTCATTCTTTTAGGTGGAACTTTACACTTTTAGGTCAATTGGAAAGGTTAGAGACATGACTGCTAGAAAATCTTCTTGATATACAGCAGTAAGGCTTAGGTTCTACATATAGCTTTTGCCTGATACTATGCTCACAAGCAGTGGCCAAGTTTTAGTTCAATTACTGTAAGAGTAGAATTGATTATTTGTTTTGCATATAGACTCTTTACAATTATTAAATTAAAGCCTAATCCTGCTGAAACAATATTAAAAGTCGTCGTCAACATCATCTTTGTGGAACTTTTTGTTGTAAATAGGCCCTCTAATATATTGGGAAGGGATTCTTTTTCCTTAGAAAGTCATGTTGATCAATGGGGACCTTTTATCATGACATAGTCCTAGGGTCAATCTTTATGCTTAAAGCTCAATGAAAGCTAAAACCTTTAGAGTTCATTTTCCTCTGCGACTGTAGATGTTGATTAAATGGCCTGTTATGATTTATTTTCTGCTGGGAAACAGTTGTCAGTTTTTGGGAGATTCATTAATGATGATCAATGTTAACTTTCTTTTTGATAAGTACATAATGTGTGTGTATATATATAAAAAAACAAAAAAGCACCAATAGGGTGCAACCTACATAAAGCACTATCTACCCAATAGCAACTCCACAAAATCTATAAGATCATTATCAATGTGAATTCTTTCGTCTATCAGTTGTTGGGAGATTCATTAAGATATGTCTGATTTTTTCATTCTCCAGATTCTCATGAGGTCTCATATATCTCAAAGAAAATCTCACCTTCATGTTCATGTCCTTTGTGATCCCACGCCCCACCTTCCCAACCTTTTTCTATTGTTCTATGCTTTGACCTGAGCTTGATTGGTCCACCTAGTGCAGAATTTAACAGAAAAATTCTTGGAAGGAGAAAATTGCAGTGAAATCTTGTATTCTTGAAAGCTTAGAGAAATCAGTGCCAATATTCTGCATTTGGTATTTGTATACTGCAATACCATCACAGGTCAATTAGCTTATTCTCTTTCCTTTGAAGGACTAAATTACATGACAGTGAAATCTGGTATTCTTGAAAGCTTATTGAAATCAGTGCCAATATTCTGCATTTGGTATATGTATAATGCAATACCATCACAGATCAATTGGCTTATTATCTTTTTTCGCCTGTCTTCTGAGTTCAGAATTCTGTGTTCTGTTTTGCAGAAATTATGTTGTGCAGTTTATCTTGGAGTTAAATATCCCATCTGCCATGTCAAATTTGATTTCTCAGTTTGAAGGAAACTATGCCCACCTGTCGACACAGAAATTCAGCAGCCATGTGGTTGAAAAATGTCTACTAGTATTTAAGGCTGATACCCGGGCAAGAATCATCCATGAACTGTTCTCTGCTTCTCACTTTGAACGATTGCTTCAAGACCCTCATGCAAACTATGTTGTTCAAACAGCTCTTCGAGTTTCTGAGGTCAGTGAATCACGCTATGTATGTGTACTCACACACACGCGCACACATATGCATTTGTCCTTTTTTTTTTTTGGCTGAAGAAAATATGTTCTTTATTGCATGTTATCCGAAGCCTTAATCCAAAGCATGACTCTTAAAGAACTTGACTTATGGCTCTTATGTAGTACAGAACAACCAATAGATGGACCCATTTAGGTGACAGCATAAAAGTTAAATAAAATGTTGATTATGGACTATTGAGAAATCTAATTTGAAAATTTCTCTTCTTATTTAATTAGAAGGAAAATATGATTTGGCTCACTTGAAAGGTTCATTTGGTTGGCTGAAAATCATCTGGTCGTGCAATTTTTAATTTGTGGGTTAGACCCATCGACCAATGTGCTATGTTCTACTAGCCTCGTATGTCGGGAGGTTCTAATCCTTGCCAGACCATTTTTGTTTATCTACTTTATTTCTTTATTAATATTCTGATTCCTCATTCTACATCAGGGTTCTCTGCACAATTCACTAGTAGAAGCAATCGAGGCTCATAAAGCAGTTTCAAGAAACAGCCCGTATTCAAAGAGGATTTTCTCTCAGAAAATTCTGAAGAAGTGATGCACATTCTCTCTGCATCCATAAGAAGCCATGTTGTTGTTCTGTGTTAATGCTAGCACATTCTTCACAATTGCTATGATTATTTTCTATCTATGGAAAAGTGGATTTGACTTTGAAAGTATGTCTGGTAACCAAAGAGTTTTGTCTTCGCAGGACTGCATGGAAATAGCTTCCATGCTGTTAGAAGAGTGTAAAAGAAAAAAAAAACAGTTTTGCTTTCTTTAGTTTAAATTTTTTGGACATCTGACTATCTGAGTGTTACTGGATCTACAGCTTTTGATATTATCATTGTTTTAACTGTGGAATTCTCGCTGTATGGGGTTGTACAGTGTAAAAAATGTTAGGATTCGGTTTCTGTTGCTGTATTATAAATTGGGGATGCTTTCTCAATAATGTCCCCTATATTTCCTATGCCTGTGATGTCAATGGATGGCAAAGTCCATATTCTTTTCTTTAATTAGGGTCACTAACTATTCCATTTCACCATCACTTGCCATATATTCATCCTTATTTTAAGGCTTACTTTAGGCCATGTTTCCTTCTTTGTTTTAAGGCTTACTTTAGATCATGTTTCCTTCCTTGTTTTAAGGCTTACTTTAGACCATGTTTCCTTCCTTGTTTTAAGGAATGTCTTTTTTCTTTAACAACCTATATATACTTTTAATTGTATTCTTAATAATATGAACTCAGGTAAGCATTTGTACAATCTCTTTACTCTCTTCAATTCTCACATCTCTTTACTCTTTTAAATTCTAACATGGTATCAGAGCCAGTTGCTTAGGTTCTTCTCTCGTTTGTAATTTTTCTCGGTTTTGTGTTTCGGCGTGTTCTGTGTTGTTCTCGGTGAACCCGACGTGAAAGTTTTTTTTGTTGTTTTTCGGTCTTCTCTTTCTGGGTTGGTGTTGTCTGCACCTCCTATTTTTTTGGTTTGAGCAGTTTCGGCATTCACAACATCCTCTATTTTCAGAGAGTTGTTTTGTGGCTTTGGGTCTCAGATTTCTCGGTGTTTTTTTTTGTTCTCAGATCTCTTTGGCAGTTTGTTTTTTTTCTGCTTTGGGTGGTTTCGGCATTTTTTTTGGTCGGGCTATTTTTTTTGCACTTATTTGCAATGGACTCTGCACCTGTGTGTGTCAAATTTACGGGCAAAAATTACTCTACATGGGCTTTTCAGTTTGAAATTTTCCTCAAGGGAAAAGAACTTTGGCGCCATATCGATGGCACGGATGTCGCACAAACATCCAATACAGACCAATCGAAGGATGTTAGGTCTTCTCCTTCTTGGACTGTGCTTGATGCTCGGATCATATCTTGGCTTCTTGGTTCGGTGGAGCCACATATTGTCACTAACTTGCGTACACATCGCTCTGCTCAATCCATGCGGACTTATCTAAAGAAGGTTTATCATCAAGATAATGATGCTTATCGCTTTCAGTTAGAGCATGCAATTGCCACCTTTCAACATGGCAGTCTTTCCATCCAAGACTATTACTCGGCCTTTCTGATTCTTTGGACTGACTATACTGATCTTGTTACAGCGGCTGTTCCTATTGCCACTCTTTCGACTATTCAGCAACTCCACGAGACTAGATGGCGTGATCAATTTCTTAGGAAACTACGCCCGGAATATGAATCTATTCGCTCATCTCTGTTGAATAGATCTCCTGTTCCTTCTCTTGATGTTTGTTTTGGTGAGTTACTTCGTGAAGAACAACGTCTTAGTACTCAAGCCACTCTGGAGCAATCTTATGGTAGTCCAGGAACTGTTGCTTATGCTGCCCAAGGACGCAGACTGCCTATGCATTCTAAAAACTTGCAGTGTTTTTGCTCTAAGGAATATGGGCATATTGCTGCCAATTGTCCCAAGAAATACTGCTCTTATTGTAAGAAGAAGGGTCACATCATCAAAGAATGTCGTCTCCGCCCACAGAATCGTTAGGCTCAAGCATTTCAGACTTCTGTTATTGTACCCTCCGCAGCTTCTAGCTCTTCTTCTAGTGCCTCTCCAGTTCCGGGACCTCCTGCAGCGAATTACTACACACCCGAAATGGTGCAACAGATGCTAATTTCAGCATTATCTGCAATGGGGTTTCAAGGTAATACCAAACTCTGGTACGTAGACTCGGGGGCCTCTAATCACATGACGAATACTCCCACCGCTTTGTGTTATGTTCGACCCTATGTTGGTCCATCTGCCATTCAGATTGCCAATGACAGTTCTTTACCAATTGCTGCTGTCGGAGATGCCTCTTCTAAATTCACTGATGTGTTTCTTGCTCCTCAACTTTCCACGAATCTTATTTCTGTTGGTCAATTAGTTGATAACAATTGTGTTGTTAACTTTTCTGGTGATGGTTGTGTTGTACAGGACCAGGTAACGGGAGAGCTGATCGCGAAGGGACCTAAAGTGGGGCGCTTGTTTCCACTATTTTTATCTGTCGCAGTAATTTCTCCAGTTTCGTCTATTAAGTCTCTTGCTTGCAATAATGTTCCAAATCTGAGTATGGTGTGGCATCGTCGTTTACGCCATCCCAATACTCAGATCTTATCTCATGTATTGCACTCTGGTTTTCTTGATAATGAAGAACGTTCTTCTTTATCTCTTAAGTGTGATTCTTGCAAACTTGGTAAAAGCAAAATTCTTCCCTTTCCTTTACATGCTAGCAGAGCTTCTCACTGCTTTGATCTTATCCATAGTGATGTTTGGGGATCTTCTCCCGTTAGTTCACATGAAAAATTTAAATATTATGTGACTTTCATTGATGATTATAGCAGATTCACTTGGGTTTATTTTCTTCACTCTAAATCTGAGGTTTTCGTACTTTCACTAAATTTTTAGCGTATGTTGACAATCAATTTTCTGCGACTATTAAGACGTTACGCACAGATTCTGGTGGTGAATATTTGTCTACTGAGTTTCAGGAATTCTTGGCTTCTAAAGGTATTATTCATCAACGTTCATGTTCTGCTACTCCCCAACAGAATGGAGTAACCGAACGCAAAAATCGTCATCTTCTTGATGTGGTACGTACTCTCTTGTTAGAATCATCTGTTCCATCAATGTTCTGGGTCGAGGCTTTGAAAACTGCTACTCACTTGATTAATCGTTTACCTTCCCAAATCTTACACATGGAGTCTCCCTATTTCCGCTTGTTTGCTAAACAACCTAGTTATGATAATCTCCGTATCTTCGGTTGTGTATGTTTTGTCCATTTACCCCCCCATGAGCGACATAAATTATCTGCTCAATCTGTTAGATGTGCATTCTTGGGATACAATGTGTGTCAAAAGGGATTTGTTTGCTATGATCCTATCTTACATTGTACACGTATTTCTAGGAATGTTATTTTCTTTGAAAATCAACATTTCTTTCCTATGTCCTTTGAGCCCTCTTCTTCTACGGTGGTCCTCCCCTCATTTGAGCAACAATTTTCAGATCTTCATAAAGTCAGCTCTCGCTTTAAACCAGGTATTGTATATACGAGACGCTCCCGCCCACAGTCTCTTCTGATGGCTCAACCGATATCTGATCCTACCATGCTCCAGTCAGTTGCAGCACCTTCAGAACACTTGGTACGTCGCTCTTCTCGAATATCTTTACCCACGGATAGGTATGGGTGGTTTGCTTCTGCTCTTACTGCTGCATTGTCCAATTTTGATATTCCCACATGCTACTCATATGCTATCAAGCATGATTGTTGGTGACAAGCTATGCAGGAAGAAATTGTTGCTTTAGAGGCCAATCACACCTGGGACATTGCACTTTGTCCTTCCACCATAGTCCCCCTGGGTTGCAAATGGGTTTACTCCATCAAGGTTCGATCTGATGGAAGTTTGGATCGTTATAAAGCTCGGCTTGTTGCACTTGGAAATAAACAGGAATATGGTATTAATTATGAAGAAACCTTTGCTCATGTGGCTAAGATGACCACTGTTCATATGATTCTAGCTCTTGCTGCTTCCAATGATTGGCCACTACATCAGATTGATGTCAAGAATGCTTTTCTTCATGGGGATCTTAAAGAGTGTATTTATATGAAGCCACCCCCAGGATTGTTTCATTCTCCAAACTCACATGTGTGTAAGCTTCGTCGCTCCTTTTATGGTCTCAAACAAGCTCCAAGGGCTTGGTTTGATAAATTTCGAACTAATTTATTACAATTCTCATTCAAGCAGAGCAAGTATGACACTTCCTTGTTTCTTCAAAAATCAGACATGGGTATTGTTGTTTTTTTAGTTTATGTTGATGATATTGTGATTACTGGTTCCGATTCTGTTTTACTTGGCCGGCTCAAGACCCATCTCTCCGAGTCATTTCATATGAAAGATCTTGGGTCTCTTACATATTTTCTCGGTCTTGAGGTGCATCGTAGTCCGTCGGGTATTTCACTCAATCAACATAAGTATGCTAGTGACCTGGTGGCTACAGCAGGCCTACAGGAGGCCACTTCTGTTGATACTCCCATGGAATTGAATGTCAAGCTTCGCAAAGAGGAGGGTGATTTACTTGCTGATCCTAGTTTATACCGAAAGTTGGTGGGCAGTCTTGTCTACCTCACCATTACTAGACCGGACATTTCCTTTGCAATACAACAAGTCAGCCAGTTTCTTCAGACCCCTTGTCACCTTCATTTGGTTGCTGTCCATAGGATCATACGCTATGTTCAGGGAATTTCTGCCCGTGGCTTATTCTTTCCTGCAGGCAATTCTCCTCGACTTACTGCTTATAACGACGCTGATTGGGCTGGTTGTGCTGATACACGTTGCTCCATTACTGGTTGGTGTGTGTTCTTAGGTGATGCATTGATCTCATGGAAGAGTAAGAAGTAAGACAAAGTTTCTAAGTCATCTACAGAATCTGAGTATCGGGCGATGTCTCTTGCTTGTTCCAAAATTATTTGGCTTCGAGGTTTGCTTGCTGAGCTAGATTTTTCTGCAACTGATCCTACACCTCTACATGCTGATAATACAAGTGCTATTCAGATCACGGCCAATCCTGTCTATCATGAGCGTATGAAGCATATTGAAGTCGACTGTCACTCTATCCGCGAAGCATTTGAAGCTTGTGTTATCACTCTTCCACATGTTTCCACTGACCTACAAATTGCTGATATCTTCACCAAAGCGCTCACTCGCCATCGACATTGCTTCTTAAGCAGCAAATTGATGCTTATTGATCAACCTGCATCAATATGAGGGGGGCTGTCAATGGATGACAAAGTCCATATTCTTTTCTTTAATTAGGGTCACTAACTATTCCACTTCACCCACACTTACCATATATTCATCATTGTTTTAAAGCTTACTTTAGGCCATGTTTCCTTCCTTGTTTTAAGGCTTACTTTAGGCCATGTTTCCTTCCTTGTTTTAAGGCTTACTTTAGACCATGTTTCCTTCCTTGTTTTAAGGAATATTTTTTTTCCTTTAACAACCTATATATACTCTTAATTGTATTCTCAATAATATGAACTCAGGTAAGCATTTGTACAATCTCTTTACTCTCTTCAATTCTCACATCTCTTTACTCTCTTAAATTCTAACATGTGAAGTGATGATGGAAGTTGTTTTCTTTTACTTTGATTAAGTTCCATCTAAGTTATAGGGCACATCTTTGGTCACTCACTCATTCGGTGACTTTCATGCTTTGGTAATACATTTGATAGTTAATGTATGAAGCTAAAACTCATACATTTGAAAGTAATCTATTTTTTCTTCCATAAAGAGGATAATCTATTTTTTTATCAATAAATACTTGAGTATACCATCAGATGTATTACCTGCCAAAGCAAGGAAGTCACCAAAGAGCAAGTAGCCAAAAATTCTTCTGAAGTTATATACTTTTAAGGTAAAAAAAAAAGGTTATATACTTTTAAAGGAATAACGATTAATTCATTGATTATTACTCCAAATCTAAGTATTTGGGATAAATTTCCAAACCAGCAACTTCCCCAAGGATAAGAGAAGTTATCACAAATCAGCTCAACTTGTCATCCTTTTAAATTACTTACATTTTAAGGTCCAAAGTCTTTTATACTTAAGTTAACAAATGAGGTAAGAAAGAGAAGAGGAGATATGAGAATATTTTTTAGAAGAATGTCGTGAATGAACATAAATAGTGCACTTAAAAAATAGTGATTTACAGTTGAGAATCTTATCCCTACAAGAAAAATGGTGGGTTTTCCAAGATGAAATTATTATTTTTATTAAGAAGGGTGTATGTAACTTGGCTTTTCTTATAGAACAAGTAGCCTTTTCCCTTGAGATGACTTCTAAAGTGTCCATGTATCGATTTTCTATCGGAGATATTTTATCCCATCAACATCTCGTCATTATTTACTTACTATTGATAACTTACGGTAATCATATTATTGATAATTCACCGGGAGATAAATATTTAAGCAAAATTGGCTTACTTGTTTTGGATTTGAAGTCCTATTAATATTCACTAAATTTCAAGATAAAGATTTAAGTCAACCTTACTTAAATCATTGTTTTCAAACATAACCTAAGTACATACAACTTTCAAGATCATATAATTTTTTTTTTCATGTCATCGAGGCACTCTTTGTTATTATCTTTTTTTCCTCACTTATTCAACTCGTAAAAGTTAATTTTTGCTCATTACTTAGATTCCATATCATTCTAAGATGGTGTTTGAGATAGATTTAAACAAATTTAAATCAATTTACATAAATATTTTTCAAAACAAAAATTGTTTTTCTTTAAATCTATCACAGACATCGCCTAAATAAGTAAATATATTATCAATACCATCGGTTTCAATTAAATAATATATATATATATATATATATATATATATATATATATATATATTCCAAATATTTCTTGGTTTCTTTAAAACTATGATCAAACATATTATAGAAAAAACCTATTACCGAACATTATCGATTACAATCTTCACCGATCTAGGCCTCGGTGCTATTGCCCCGATCTAGTCTTGTTTTTTTTTTTTTAAGTTGGGGGCTGGGCGGGGACAGGTTTAGCATCTTTCGGCCTCAACCGTCCCAAGTAATTAAATTTCTGTTTTTCTATCTCTAATTAAATTGCTTGACTTCTTATTTACGTCCACACACACACTATATATATATATATATATATATTGTTGCCTTAGGTTTCTTAGGCTTTCTTTTTCAGCCACTGCCTTTTTTCTCTCTCTATAGGCATGCGCCTCTCTCTTCACTCCCTATCATCTCCGCAGGACCGCAGGCAACACGGCGTTGTGCCGGTGGCGCGTCCAATTTGTGTCCTTGCTTGGCTGGAGGAAGAGTGAAAGAAAGAGTAGTAGTTTGAAATTCTGATGGAGACCGAGTTTACTATTTAAGTTCTTCATAGTAAATTCTTCAGAACTCTTCTAATCTAACTTATTTTAAGTTGGTTTTAACAGCAACTCAAAGGTAGCCAATATCAGTTGGAAGATTGAATCTAACAGACGTGATAGATCCAATTTATTTAAAAATATTTAAAACAAATGAATTCTATAAGTTTTGTGAATTTTTATAATTGTTATATTTAAAAAAAAAATTATGAGATTTATTTCAAAATGTATTTATTATGGAATCGAGTTATTTGTTATAAAATCTATCGAAATGAATAGAATTTACAAATGAATTCTACAAAATAAAATGTAAAAAGTTATGTTAAACCAAAATACGCTCTTTCTATCTTTTTCCTTCTCTATCTTCTTGTCTTATTCTTTCTTTTCTTTTGAATTCTTCATTTATTCTAAACATTTTAAACATAAAAGTTCAATTGAATTTTACAAATTAACATAAAAAAAACAAACATAAAAATTAATTTCAATTAATTTCTAAATAAAATCTATTTTCAATCCATTTGATTTCAATCAGAATGTAAATATTTCTTGTGCAAGTGGTACTATGAAAAAATCAGACTATATTGATGTAATTGACAAATTTTATTCTTCTCACTTCAAAATGGTTCTTGCGACGATGAACAATTGAACATCCTCTTAGCGGATGCCATCAGAGTATCTTTCCCTCTAGGCTCTAGGAGTGTTTGGTTTTTGTCTTGTCTTTATCCATTAGACCCCCAAAAAATGGTTCCTGTTGAATAATTATGCCTTGAATTAGTGGTGGACCAAAAATTGTCTAAAGTTGAGTCCACTTCTTGCATAATTTGTGGCTTTTGTTTGTGGGTCAAAAGCATCTTCTACTTTAGGCCATGGTGGAAGACAAAGTGGAAGACAAAGTTCACTTTGGTATAATTGGAGAACAAAATGATGTGCAACAAAATGATGAGCATTCATTGTTGTTTGTCCTTTGGAACTTTTGTGAGCCTATAGAAGGCATTCCAATTTGAAGCATTCCATCATCAAGTAACATCAAGAATCATCAAGTGAAAGAGAAGTTAAGAGAGAAATTATGAGATTGTGTGTATTAGCTAAAGCCAATTTTGTAAACACTCTTTGTATATTCTCTCACTATAGTGAAATTTTGCCTGCTGGCCTCTGCCCGTGGAGTAGGCTTTAAGCCGAACCACGTAAATTTGCTGTCTCCCATTTTATCTTACTTTATTGTTTTGTCATTATTACTCGATCAATTTACGATCCTGTCACGATCCATTTCTAACAAACTGGTATCAGAGCTTGCAGGTGGTAAATTTCTGTCTGTTTTTCTGCGAGTTTACTGTTCATGTGAATAGTAAATTTTGTGAATAGTAAAATTTTGTTCAGGATCATTTTGTTCGATCGAGATGTCAACAATGAAGTTTGATATTGAGAAGTTTGATGGAAATAGCAGTTTCAGTCTATGGCAAGTTCGTATGTTAGTCATTCTAACCCAAAATGGCTTGAAGAAAGCACTACTGGGGAAAGCCAAGATGTATACTGGCATGAGTGATGAAGATTGGGATGACCTGGATGACAAGGCTCTATCTGCAATCCAACTGAGTCTTTCAAATGATGTCTTACAGCAAGTTCTGTCAGAGAAAAATTCTGCAGCCTTATGGGCCAAGCTAGAAGAGTTGTACTTGACTAAATCCTTGGCCAACAGGTTGGTGTTGAAGTAACGCCTTTATGGTCTCCACATGACAGAAAGTTCCTCTCTCAAGTCCCATATCAGTGAGTTTATCTCAATTATTAATGATTTGAAAAATCTTGAAGTTGTTATTGGATCTGAAGATCAAGCTCTCTTATTATTATGTTCATTACCACTCTCATACAAAAATTTTAGAGACACTATAATTTATGGTAGGGAAGAATTAAATTTTGATGATGTAATATCTTCCCTTATGAGTAAGGAGAAATTAGATAATGAACTTTTGTCTAGTAAGTCTGATGATCAGGGCTCTAATCTTGTTGCAAGAGGCAGATCCAATGACAGAGGCTTTGATGGTGGCAAGAATAGAAGAAGATCAAAGTCAAGAGGAAAGCACAAAAATTTGACTTGCAATTATTGCAAGAAGATGGGACACATCGTAGCGGAATGCTACAAGCTGCAGAACAAAAAGAAGAATGAATGGCAAAATGACAAGGGTAAGCAGAAGGAAGAAACAGCTGATGCTGATGTAGCAGAAGAAAAAGGTGATGATGTTCTATTTGCAACCAACAAGTCCAGATCCAATGACGAGTGGATTCTTGATTCTGGATGTTCTTATCATATGTGCCCCAACAGAGATTGGTTCTCTACAAATGATTCTGTTGAAGGTGGAGTTGTGCTAATGGGCAATAATGCCACTTGCAAAACTGTTGGTGTAGGCACAGTAAAAATCAAGATGCATGATGGAGTTGTCAGGACATTGACTGATGTCAGACATGTACCTGATTTGAAGAAAAATCTTATTTCTTTGGGCATTCTGGATGCCAATGGCTGCAAAACTGTGATTGAGTCTGGGAACATGAAAATTTCCCGTGGTGCTCTTGTTCTCATGAAAGGAAAGAAGTCTGGCAGTCTATACACCTTATTGGGTTCAACAGTTACAGGCTTTGCAGCAGTTTCCTCATCCATATCAGATTCATACTCTACCAAGTTGTGGCATATGCACCTAGGGCATATGAGTGAGCAGGGATTAGCTGTACTCAGTAAAAGAGGTCTTCTGCCTGAAAGAAAGATTGGGAAGCTGGATTTTTGTGAGTATTGTGTCTTTGGAAAGCAGAAAATAGTCAGCTTCAACACTGCAATTCACAGAACCAAAGGTACTCGTGATTACATTCATTCTGATCTATGGGGGCCTTATCGTGAAATTTCCAAAGGATGAGCCAGATACTTGCTAACGATTATTGATGATTTTTCTAGAAAGACTTGGGTCTATTTTCTTAGGCACAAGAATGAGGTATTTGGCATTTTCAAGCAATGGAAGACCTTATTGGAGAAGCAGACCGGGAAGTTAGTCAAGAGACTCAGAACAGATAATGGTCTTGAGTTTTGTGATTCAGAGTTTAATCAATTCTGCAAAGATGAAGGCATTGTCAGACATCGGACGGTGAGAAAGACACCACAGCAGAATGGTGTCGTAGAGAGGATGAATCGAACACTGTTAGAAAGAGCTCGATGTATGCTTTATAACGCAGGTCTTGGCAAGGAATTTTGGGCAGAAGCAGTCAATTTGGCATGTCATTTGGTGAACCGCTCTCCTCACAGATCACTTGAACTTAAGACACCTGAAGAGGTATGGTCAGGTAGCCCTCTTGATTACTCTAACTTAAGAATATTTGGTTGCCCTGCATATGCTCATGTGAATGAAGGAAAATTGGAGCCTAGGGCGAAGAAATGTATTTTTCTTGGTTATGCTTCTGGTGTTAAGGGTTTTCGCTTATGGCGTCATGATACTCATAAGTTTATGATTAGCAGAGATGTTACTTTTGATGAATCTGCTATGCTTCACCCTAGAAAAGAATTTCCTGTTCAGTGTGATACAGGAAAGAAGAATGCACAAGAGAAGGTGGAGCTTGAGGTTGATACCTCATCATCTGCAAATCCTAATCTTATTTAGACAGGAAGTTCGTCTCCAGGTGGAGAGACACACCATGAAGCTGAGCATCACACTCTAGCTAGTGGAAGACAAAGGAGACAGATAAAACCACCCCAACGGTATGGTTTTGAAGATATGTTGGCTTATGCATTAAATGTTGCAGAAACCATTGATGTCGCTGATCCAACCTCATACTCTAAGGCCATCAGTTCATCTGATTCAGACAAATGGCTCGTTGCGATGCATGAAGAGATGGAATCTCTAAAGAAAAATGACACCTGGAAATTGGTCGAACCACCTAATGGTAAGAAAATTATCGGGTGTAAATGGATATTTAAGAAGAAGGAAGGAGTCACTGGTGTTGAAGACACCAAGTATAAGGCACGATTAGTAGCGAAAGGCTACAGCCAGGTGGAGGGAGTTGATTTTAATGATGTTTTCTCTCCAGTTGTTAGACATACTTCTATTCGTGTCTTACTTGCTCTAGTTGCAATGCATAATTTGGAGTTGGAGCAACTTGATGTGAAAACATCATTTCTTCATGGTGATCTTGATGAACAAATCTATATACAACAACCAGAAGGTTTTGAAGTTGAAGGCAAAGAAGATCATGTTTGTCTTCTAAAGAAATCCTTGTATGGACTCAAGCAGTCTCCACGCCTGTGGTATCGAAGGTTTGACTCTTTTATGTTGAGTATTGGATTTTCTAGATGCAAGTATGATAGTTGTGTCTACTATCAAAGACTTGATGATGGTACTTTCATATATTTGTTGCTATATGTTGATGACATGTTGATTGCAGCAAATAACATATATGAAATTAATAGATTGAAATCTTAGCTAAATGATGAATTTGAGATGAAAGACCTAGGTGCAGCAAAGAAAATTTTGGGAATGGAGATCAACAGAGACAGAGGTGCAGGTAGATTATTTCTGTCACAACAGAAATATATTGAGAAAGTCCTGAAACGTTTTGGTATGCATGATGCTAAACCTGTGAGTACTCCTTTAGCTTCTCACTTTAGATTATCAGCATCCATGTCACCACAGTCAGAAGAAGAGATAATGAATATGTCTAGAGTTCCTTATTCTAGTGCAGTGGGAAGTATTATGTATGCAATGGTTTGCACTCGACTAGATATCTCACATGCTGTCAGTGTAGTTAGCAGATATTTGTCCTGTCCAGGAAAAACTCATTGGCAAGCTGTCAAGTGGATTTTGAGATATTTGAAGGGTACTTCTACTGCTTGTTTGGAATTCGGTAAAACTTCTGACAATCTAGCTGGATATGTGGATTCAGATTTTGCAGGTGATTTGGACAGGAGAAGATCAATTACAGGTTATGTATTTACTATTGGGACTTGTGCAGTCAGTTGGAAAGCTACCTTGCAGCTGACAGTTGCATTGTCTACTACAGAGGCATAATTTATGGCTGTTACAGAAGCTGCCAAAGAAGCCATTTGGTTAAGAGGTATACTTAATGAACTCAGTTTGAAAACAAATAAAACTGTAGTTTATTGTGACAGTCAGAGTGCTATACATTTGACGAAGGATCAGATGCATCATGAGAGAACTAAACACATTGATGTGAAGTATCACTTTATTCGGGATATTGTGGCTCAAGGTGATGTTATTGTAAGAAAGATTGGCACTCTGAATAATCCAGCTAATATGCTGACAAAAACTCTTCCCATTACCAAGTTCACACACTGCATGGACTTGGTTGGTGTTGCACAGCATTTGCATTAGACCCTTCGGGGTTGTTTGGCAGAGGTTGAAGCTTTTATTTTCACTATTGTCAATTCAAGTCAAGGTGGAGATTTGTTGAATAATTATACCTTGAATTAGTGGTGGACCAAAAATTGTCTAAAGTTGAGTCCACTTCTTGCATAATTTGTGGCTTTTGTTTGTGGGTCAAAAACATCTTCTACTTTAGGCCATGGTGGAAGACAAAGTTCACTTTGGTATAATTGGAGAACAAAATGATGAGCATTCATTGTTGTTTGTCCTTTGGAACTTTTGTGAGCCTATAAAAGGCATTCCAATTTGAAGCATTTCATCATCAAGTAATATCAAGAATCATCAAGTGAAAGAGAAGTTAAGAGAGAAATTGTGAGATTGTGTGTATTGGCTAAAGCCAATTTTGTAAACACTCTTTGTATATTCTCTCACTATAGTGAAATTTTGCCTGCTGGCCTCTGCCCGTGGAGTAGGCTTTAAGCCGAACCACGTAAATTTGCTGTCTCCCCTTTTATCTTACTTTATTGTTTTGTCATTATTACTCGATCAATTTACGATCCTGTCACGATCCATTTCTAACAGTTCCGCATATTTCTTCGTCTTCTTTGGAACTCAGCACTGGTCAGCCTAACTTTAATATGGTTCATGCTCATTCTCCCTTAGATTAAAGATACTGAAGCTACAAAACATTATTATCAAAGAAGTTTTGAGTTACCAGCGTCCTAGGCCACTTGTCTAGATTTGCAGATTCAGATTTGGATTTTATTTAAGCGTGTGTGTATATATATACACACCAATCTCTCCTACTAGGTTAAAACTTAAAGGGCATATTTAGTGGATAAGATGAAGATAAAATGAGATGTTTCATTCGATTCTAATAAAACAAAATCATATTGTTTTTGGAGTACGATGAAACATCTTATCTTTTTCGTCATGTTCATCAATTACATATTTATGATCACCAAAATAGATAAAAACACTACCTAAACAAAAAGTAACACATATTATTGATAAATATGATATAAGATGTTGGTTTCAAGCAGAAGGAAAAGTAATACACAGGGAAAATACATGCATCCACTATGAAAGCTGAAATGGAAACATAGTAGATATTTTTATTCAGACAAGCAGTGGAAACCATATATGTTGAAGATAACCAACCCTAACGAGCACACACTCAAGGATTTCCATGACCAATCAAGGCTAGAAGCATCTTCTTGTAGTCCCCAGAGGTGTCACCCTCTATGGCACGATCCAGAGGTTGGCTTGTTTTTCGATGGTATTCTTCCTTTATGAGTTTCATATCAACATCAGCTCTAGTAACTACGACTCTTGAGAGAGCCTCCTCATCAGTTCCAAGCCCCAAAATAGACAGTCGTAGAACTTTCGCAAAATATTTCTCAGGGCAAGTCAGGCACTTGATGCTGGCTCTCAATAACTTAAGGAACTCATCTTTTGGATCTCTCTTTAGATCCTGAAAATAAGATTCAAAATATTAATACAACTGCAAATGCATATTAATTTAGCAACCATACGGGCAAATTTCCCACAGAGAGAATGTGCCAATTTGATCAAAGCACCCATGAATATGAAATTCCAACCTATGACATGGTTCATGTTGCTAAAACTCAGCACCAAGCAGACATAGAAGTACTTCGTGACCCATCACATAAAGGACCTTAACACTCTAATAAGTAGAGAATAAAAGTGAGAGGAATGAAGAGGGTGAGAAAAAAAAATGGAGAGGATGAAAAATAAGTGGAATGATATTTTTCATCATGTGCTTTGTAAAAATGATCAATAAATGGGATGAAAGAAAAAAAAAACTTATTTTAACTTTCACTCTCCAATCTTCTCAAATTGAAATGGCTGTTTTGTAGATTTGAAAAGAAAACATCATTCTTCTTATTTGTCTTTACTTTCACTTTTTTCTCTTATCAATAGATAAAAAAATATATCCACTCACTTTTCTTTTATTTCAACTTTTTTTCTTTACCAATCATAAATTAAGCAAGAGATTATTAATTTCAAAGCTCATTAGAAACAACCATTTTGACTTCCAAACTTTGACTTGCATTCAATTATAAGGAACTAAAAATCTTCTAATTTAGGTAATAAACAGGGATGAAATCAAATCAACAAAACTAGTTGGTCATCATTATCTAAAGGGTAGGCAGGACAGTGATTTCACAATTGCAAGTTTAAGTAAAGTTAACACACAAACATAAGGGAAAAGAGAGTCAGAGAGATGTGAATGCCTTGTTAATGGGATTTCCAAATTGGTCGTGGTACTGGTTAAGTGTTGCATTGATTTGTGCCTTGCCCCTAGTGGTCAGAATCCTGAAGAGTTCCTCAGGATTATAGGCCTTCTCTGAATTCTTCTCTTTAAGTATTTTAGCCTCTGAACTGGCAAGAGTCACGTTCACGTCAAGTCCCTCATACCGATAGGCAGTCACAAGAGGCACCAAGAGCTGTAAGAAAAGATGAAAACTTTAGAAGTCTCAAACTTATCCATTTGAGAATGGATTATCAACAAGGATAAAAATGGGGAAAATATATAGCAGGAAAAAGGGGAAAAAGATAATAAGGAACAAGAGGAGTAGAATTCCAGCTAATATTATTGATGAAGCTTTGAAAAAGAATACAACAAATTTTCAATATTTATTTGCTTGAAGGGTTGTGCACTAGAGGCTAGGTTTTGAAGGAAATATTGTATAAAAGTATATTCCAAACAAAACAACTTTTTTTATGAAAATATGGCAACTGCTTTCCAAATATAATTTCCTTATCAAGAAACTGTACAAGTTCTCCTATTAGGCCATAGTTACAGGGTGGCTAAAGAAGGGTAAATGACCAAATGGCATACCTTGCGAAAATCACCAGTTGTGTGATGTGCTACATCTTCTTCAAGAGATCTTTTGAAACGAGCAAGATAGGCTTGCCTCACCAGGAATAGTTCATGTGAAGATCTCGAGCAAGCTATTTCCATTATAACATAATGATCTGCAGTCCCTTTCCTTGTAGCTTCATTAACTAGCAATGCATCACGTTCAACAGGATCCAGCGTCCATAGAAACACTATTCTCTGTTAATCAAGGAAGATTTTTTTTAAAAAAAAAGTGACTTTAGCTTACCGAGCTGAAAAAAAAAACAGTTCTTTGAGTAATCTACGACAAAATAAGCATGTGCTTATAAGAAAGGACAATCAAACTTAAATATATCCTTTGAGAGCAAAATATTCATTCTACTCAATAAAATCCTAACCAAAAAATCACTTGAAAGTTCTTGGTCAAGTGCTTTTAGGAGATCCTCTCCATACTTTTCAGCATACATTTTTCGAATTAACTTGCGCTGAGCAGCATTCCTGTGAGCTAAAATGGATATGATTGACGCCTCGTCCGTACCCCATCCTTCAAAAAACATGCATATCATTTGCTATCCATGATCCATCAAAATCATAAAAATAAAAACATTTGAAAAGAAATCTTATGTTGCATGATATTTCATTGAAATTTCTGAATGTTAAGCATTCAGGTCTTGAATAAAAGATAATATAGAAAAGAATCAATTTTTAATGATATAAAATTCATTGAAAATGAAAATTTAAACCAACTTATTTGCTACTTTGACAAGTAAAAACTTAACCCGATACAATACAATTTATTGGTTATTTTAAATTATGATTTTTTTTTTTATTGTTAAAACTCACACAGGTCTTGAATTTTAGTGGGAAAGAAAATGTTTTTACCAACACTCGGGGTCTTAAAATCATGACTAAAGGATAGAAAAGGTGAAAGAACTATGTTTCTTTGGGATTACTCAATGTGTAGTTACACAAATCTTACATTTTTCTTGTCATATAATCTCTAAAGCTTGGTTTCTTTAAATTAGGGCCTTCCATGCATGCATATCTCCAAGCTTTAGTGACCCAAATATATACACATTTGTTTGTCTTTAAAGAACAAAGCCAATTTGAAATATCACACTTTTGTTTGTCTTTGATCCTTTTTATTTCTTTCCAAACTGCTACATATATATAAACAACATATAAGATTTCCATCTGACCAAAATGCTCAGAGCAAAATCGAAATACACATTTACAACTTTCTCTTTCTTATTTTTTTTTCTAGTCCAAACAAACCCAATTCACATCTGAAACAAGTGCCGTACCTAAAAAAACGCATAATCAACGTAACCAATCCTTGTGTGAAATCCCTCACATATCCATACGTAATAAGATCTAAAATGCAGAGCATAACATGGAACAACATATATAGCGAATACATACATAAATGATTCGTAAATGTAACATATGCACATGCATACATAAATGTATAGAGAGAATTAGAGAGAGATAAAGAGAGAGAAACCATCAAAAGCTTTCTTGAGCCGCTCACAATCCTGCGCAACAGAAGGGAGCTGATCAGGCACATTAAGCGTCGACATTGTTTGTACTCTCTCTTTCTCGCTTTGCCTGTGCGTGTGCAATGCGTTGTGGAGAACTGGAAACGCAATGAAAAATGGATGGCGGCTTTTAATATGGGTATGTTGAAAGGACAAAAATAGTTTAATTTGTTTCGATTTAAATCATCAAAATTTTTTAAAAAAAATAAATATTTTAAATTTTAATGATTTAAATTGAATTTAAGTAAATTTTGAAACAAAGTTAATAATAAATTTAAAATTTAAAATCTAGCTCAGGACACATTAGAGTACTCGGACATTGAGGGGAAAGAAGCAATAGGGATGGAAAAAGGCTAGCTACCAATGGGTCCGGACTCCACGACCCAATTCGACGAGTCGAGTTTATAAAAGATTTTACCTTATGAGAATGGAGATGAAAATTATAAAATATCCTTGACAAATTTGGGGTTGGAGATAGCACTTTTCCACTTGTGTAATTCTCGAACTCCTTCCTTAATCTCAATTATGTTATAATTTCTGTTTATGAATTTATTAACATAATATATATTTTTATTATTTTTAAGTGTAATTTAATTTTTTCAATAGGATTAACGGAAAATTTATGTTTCAATTTTATATATGGGAGATAAAACCGAGATTTACGTCTATAAAAATCTTTGATGCGAATGGATATGACAAATAATTAAAAAGAATCACTGACAAAATTTAACGATGATAATTTAATAAAACAATGATGGAAAACACTTTGTTGATGGGAAGATAAAGAGTTTTAAACGCATGTATGTCAAGTAATGTGACAAGCAAGATTTTTATAAACACTTAACTACTTTATATGATGATGATATTTGAGTTCCATTTAAAATTAATTTTAAATTGATGTTTATTTCTAAAATTTGTCAAAAATTTAATGAAATCAAATTAAATCACTTATTAATTGATATTTTAATTGTTACTTAATGAAATTTAATAAGGTTAACGGAACCCAAACATGGCTAATGACACAAATAATTTATTTCTTCGTAATAAAATTCATTAAATTGACTATTCTAAAAAATATCATTAAATTGACCATAATATTAAGATAATGAGAAAGTATAGAATATTTATTATCTATTTTATTTGATTTCTATTGAACTAATATATTTATTAGTATATTGATTTATTTACATTAGAAAAAAAGTAATATTTTTTTAATATTATTTTAAGATTGCTTTTATTTATTTTATTCTCTTTCTTTTTTATCGAAATAAATTATAATATTTTCTTTTTAATTATATATCAAAATTAATAGAACAATTAATTGCATGCAATGTATGTATAAATAAAAAATAACTAGTGTAATTACCAAAATCATACATAAATACATTTTTTAAAAAATAAGTTTGAAACTAAATGGATATCGAAACAATTAAAATATTCCTACGAATAAAATGATCAATCACAACGTAATAAAAAAACAAAAGGTCGGCAGAAAAAAAATACCCACAAGAAGAAAAGCCTACATCATCACAGGAGACCACATGCACACCACAAAATTCCTCGCAAGTGGTTCAAACCACGTGTCGAGTTGTCCAGAACCTACGAATTACGTGGGCGAATGGGGCAGCAGAAACTGATCGGATCTCATCTCCCCTCTCTCGTCCACGAATTCTGATATAGTGATATCTACCACTCCCATTGCATTGATCTCCTCGCCACGTGTCGGTCTCTGCGTCACCCTTTTTTTGATTTAATCTACAAAAAATAATAAAATATTCTTTGATCGCCAAAATATAAAATAAAAAATTGGTGCTTCTTCGAGAGAGCTACTCTAGAACATCCTAGAAACCTTTTGGTTTAGGGCAAAGCTGTTTTGATTAAGGGGTGATCTACTTTGTACTGTCCCGGAAAGATTCGTTTTCTTCCGAAAGTTGTTGTTTTTGTGAGTTTTTCTGAAATCACTGCGTTTCAGGTGAGTATTTATCTGGAGATCGGTGTTGGCTTTCTTGGATTTTTTTTTATTCTCGTTGCGTTGTTTTCGTTGTTGATTAGGATCTGTTTGGTTGCTGAGAAAATTTGGAAACGAAATGAATTTTTATTTCTTTTATTTTTTTGGGACCGGAAAGTCAAAGTGAGTGAATATGCAATTATCTGTATAATTGATAACTTACATACATGATTTACACGTTTTCTTTGGGAGATTGGTACTGGTTTAGTTGTCTACTCAATTTCCTCTTTTGGCAGCTTTTTCTTAGGCTTAATTGATCGCAGTTTTTCTTGTACCTTTTCTTTTGAATTTTATTAAGAGGAAATCACCTGAAATTTTAACACTAATTTCAGTTTCTTTCACTCTGTTTTCGCTGCAATTATGTGCTATATATGGTATTAATTTTTTTGTATGATTTTTTTTTTTGTTTGGTTTCGTAAGTTCGTGCTTTTGGTTCATCTGATTAACTTGGTATTGGTTCATGCTCCGCATTTGTTGCTATGGAAGATTAAATTTTTATTTTAATTATGTGGCGTGTAGGAACTTTGCTTAAAATGAGACCTTTGATGCTATTTTAATTCACTGAATATCTATCTATCTATTTATTTGGACTGGACACAATATAGAGCATGAGACTCCAAATTTTGCTTTCTTTCATTTTCTTTGAACTTATTTTTTGGGCAGCTTTGTCTGCAGGAAGCCACTTTGTAATATTGTTGTTGGTTTGTTTCTGATACAAAAATCTTCATTGGAGATATATTTTCTGCAATAAACATGACAGATCAAAAAACTGAACAAGGTTTTAGAGGTGGGTAGAGGATGGGAGGAATGTCAGAGTTGTGCATGTATGAGGTAGGCCTTATATTTATTTATTCATTCATTCATTTAGTCATTCAGTTAGATTCATTTTTTTGTTACACTTACCAAAAAAAATTATTAGTATGATATCGTGATGATGCTGTCAGGGGTTGGATAAGGTTATTCCTGCTGATTGTGACTAACCATGGTTGATAGAAATTAAACTCCCAAAGTTTTATAGGAGGAACAAGGGAAGCTATACAAGCATCAAGCTTTGGAGCGCTGGTAGGGACATTTCTCTGCCCACAAAGTGGACTTAGGTTTGAGGCGTGTGTGTGAGGTTTAACAATAAAAAAAATTGGTTGGTCACAACAAGATCATACAGCCAATGGTGTATTAAAAGAATATGGGATGCATCAATAGGTAAAACACCATAAGAAACTCTTTCTCTAAAATTCCAAGTTGATGGGAACAAGACACCTCTCGGTAATAGAAAAGGTTGTTTTTTAACCCAAGCTTTAGGTACTACCCTTATTAATGATCATCTTGCAAGTCCTACTATATCACACTTAATGGATTAATGAAAGATACCAGTGCGCTTCCACTCATCATTGTTCAATTGTTCAATACAAAGACAAAATACACCTCACAGTATTGACGTGGTGATTTTCAACACATATATCATCTTCCATATCATCTTCATCCTCAAAGTGGTCTTATGCATTAACAATTTGTTCCTCACTCTCCTGGTGAGTCGCAAGACTTGTGTTCTAGGGTTAGGGCCCATTTAGGACAACAAACAGCGATATAACTCTTCTGATGACAGCGATGGCACTATATGTAAGAACTGCTAGAGCGACTACTAAAGGAGCCACTAGGATGAGGAGTAAAGAAACTAAACTCTTTACTCCGAGTAGCATCATCCTAAGGGTTGACTGAGAGATAATTCTAGAGTGACCTTATCCTTCTGCTTAGAAAGTCACACGAAGTGGATAAGGGGACTTAAAGTACTCTTTATCTCTACAGCCAACCACAGGATTAAGGGGAATGCAATGCAACCTCTCTCTTTATGCCTGCTCTAAGACTGTCATCAAATTTTCACTTATAAAAAAAAGAATCATCAAATTTACCAACTGTAATGAAGGGCTTTCCTCAATACCACACTTCCTCAGATGGAGTCATGTAATAAGTCACACTAGAATTCAATTGCCTATGGTATAAACCAATTGATTCCTATAGTAGTTCATAAGCTATTTTTCCTCCAACTTTTGCTTCGTAACCCCCTAAGGAATGATGGGTGGGTATGACATTGGAGCACTCAGTTTGTGTCGTATTGTTTTCACTAGCATTTCCTGGGTTAGTCTAGGCTTCTAAGTTCATGACTATTTCATCTTTAACATTGTACCATTGGCGAACCCACTCTTTTTCTCCATGATAATTCAAATTTAATGTTTGTACTCATTGTTACCAGATGAGGCTGATCATGAATCTCCACTCTTTCTAGTTCTTTTTCCTTTGCGAGGACATTGGTTGGACTACTAGAAATTTAGATGACATTTAGCCTTCCGAATTTTTTAGGATCTCAAGGCAAAGATGATAACTGGTGGAGGGCATATTTTGGATGAGCTCTATTATTTTGTTTGTGGATAAAGAGACTGTGTTGCTATTCTTTTTTCTAAAGTCTTTTAGAGAACAGAAAATCTTCTACATTAGCCATTCCTATCTGCAATTTCTAAAGCTGTAAGTTAGTTCTTTAATTTAATTTGTCTTTGTTCTATGATTGTGATGCTTGTCAGTCATCCAAGAATCATAGAGGCTCTATCCCTTTAAGGATAATAATCTTAGTGGCATCCTTCCTTAGTTGTTTAATAGAATAGACTATTCATAGGCAAGCATGGCCAGTTTTCAATTTTTTTTCTTCATCTCGTGTATGAATTTTTCATTATGAAATATTCACTTGCAGTGACATATTGTTATACATTTGAATACCTACTATATATGCTCAGTCGTATTTCACTTAAGTTTTAGGTCTTGTTCGATGAGTGTCGATAGGACAATTCATCTAACTTTTCAGCTGATACACCATAAAAGTGGAGTAAGATTAGAACATGAGATATAAACATTCAAAATTTATTAAACCTAGATCTGTCCTAGTTTATGCATAACATCCTTGATATTAATTTAGTAACCTGTACTGTATTGAAGTATATGCATTTGCCAAAGTTATTTTTTTTTAATAAAAAATTCCTGTTCATACTCACTTTTAAGAGACTTGGAATTTCCCTTGTGTTATACTCCCTCCAACCCATTTTAGATGTCCCTATTTCCATTTTGGGATGTCCCAAAATAGTTGTCCCCAATCAAAAGTCAAAGAATTTTATTATCAATCTTCCAATAATATCCTTCATTATTACTCCAACTACAAGTGATTCGCATGCAAATAATGCAATTTTGTTTGGTGAAATTGGTATTTTAGTACCCATATTAAATGGTTTGCATGTAATTAATGCTTTTATTTTAATCTTTGAGCTTTTTCAAAGGGACATCTAAAATGGGATGGAGTGGAGTATTGACTACAACCCTATATCAGGAGATAATCTATTAAACACTTGAAAGACTAGTATGAAAATAAACACACATAAAACCTAAGTTGCTCATACTCGCCATTTTTGGCGACACACCCGTGTCTACACGACATGGGTAAGGGTATGGGATCTGTGTCAGATCCTCCTTCTGCACTTTAGACACGTCTGACTTTGAGCTGGAGATGAGAGAGAAAGGTCTTAGCTGGTGCGGAGAGAGAATTTGTCGCTGATTGGGGAGAGAAATACTGTCACGGTGAACGAAGGGTGAAGATATAGAAAGGTGGAGCCAGAAAAGGAAAAAAAAAAACAATTGCAGGGATGACCTTCTGTCCTTCGCGAGAGAGAAAAGAGGGAGGCAGGGGCATAGGGTTTGGAGAAGAAGGAGATATTTAATGTCTCTCAAAACACACTGTTTGGGGCTAGAGTTTAGCGAGCTGGGCTTGAGTACCTTTATTTGTATTTCATGAATGTGCTTAGGCCCAATCCTTCTAAAAAACTTTCTCAGCCAAATATAAGAGAACAAGCCCATATTAATGACATTGATTTCAGCTCAAAGGCCTTAGGCATAAAAAATATCTTAATATTAATAAATATCTAACAAGTACCTGTATCCGTATCTACTTTTTTGACCCTTTTAAATTGTATCCCCGGGTCTTTGATTTTGAAAATTGGCGAGTCAGACACTTAAATACATACCTGCATGCGACACCTGTACCAGAGTCTGAGAAACATAGCATAAAACTGATAAATGCTCCTGGAAATTACCTTGATATAATTCTGTCTCGGATTTTTACCCCTTCTGAATGGATACACAAAGAGACTTAAGAATTTCTATTGTCATACTGATCAGCAGTTAGTACTCCCTATCAAGAAGTTATCTATTTAATACTTATAAAAAAAATAAGTTATCTATTTAACATTTTGAAAGATTGTTGAGCCTAAATGAATACACATGAAAAGGAGCAAACAGATGAACAAATTTTCAACCCTATATTTGGAAGTTTGGAGAGAAAGGAAGGAAATGATATGAATGGAAAAGAAATGATAGAAAATGGAGGGGTACAAGTATCCCTTGTATGGATGTGTAAAAATAAAGAAAGGAAAGGATGTAACACAACTTTATTATTTTTTCCTTTATTAATAAAAGAAATGTCTTCGAAAGTTAGGGGTATAATGGTGACTCACAGTCAAGCATTATAGAGGAGTACACTCGCCCTCTAAATCCTCCCGATTTGGGAGAATTAAAAAAGAGGATTTTTCCCCTCATTAAAAAAAAATACCCAAACAAGGCTTATATGTACCTGTCCATTACCATTCCCTTGATTTTCCTCCATTCCTATCAATCCAAACACTCTGTAAAGGGGTTTACTGATGCATTTCTGGCCCTCTGCTAAGCAGGCCTAGTTTTTGAAAAGAGGGTGAAGCTGAGGTACACCAAACTTAATTCCATCACATGGAAAGGAGGAGGCATGCAATTTATCATAGCATTAACTCATACATATCTACCATTTCTAGTTGCCATGCCTTTGGAACAACAAAAATTTCGCATTCAATGACCTTGTACATTTGTCCCACATAGAGAGATGCTAGTGAAAATTGATAATCACGAAATACTGGCACTGGAATCCCTTTTCAATTGGCTGTCATTATTCTTCCTTAGTTGAAAAACTCAATATTGCAGGTGAAATATAATGATAATCACCTTGAGCTTGCATGAAGGGAACAAGATTGAATTTGATGGTACATCAATATCTTGATTTGTGCAACAAACATAGCAATAAAGAAATCTATCCTTGAATGAATTCAAAATTTTCAGGAACTTTAAAGTTAACGTTACGGATGGTTCACATGATAAGAACATTTACTGGTTGTTCATAACATGCCTTTCTTTACTGCTCTTGTTCTTGCCTTGTTACACTTGATATTGGCACCCCCGTGGTGCCTTTATATATATTGCACAGTTTACTCATGAAAAAAAATAGATATTGTTCTTATCTTTCTCTTCCATGGTTGCTGTAGTCTTCATTATGCAGTTTGTACCCTTAGCCAATCTCTTCTTCACTGCAAAATTAGCTTCTTGAAGGTTGCTTTTAAGGAATTCAGGGAGTAGGCCCCTGATGTGGGGCTGACACTGGAACTAGAATTGAGCTATAGATTCTTCATCTTTGTTGGTAGCAGAATTTTCACCAAGAAAAGCATACAAAGCAGCATACGATGATGCTATCAGGATTTGATAGAAATAAAATTTTGAATGTTTGAACTTTTCATTTGCTTGTCACAAAATATTAAGGCACATATCAGAGGTCATATGATTTTTAATAATCTGAAACTGAATAGAAGAAAAGATCAGCTATAAGGTTCTGTATTCATAACACATTCTGAATTTACTGGCCCTTTCCAGCATAAAGCGTGGATAAGCTTTGAGTTTCAAAAGTTAATATTGAACAAAAGGGTAAAAATTTTCAAATCATAATCAACTCAATAAATGCAATTTATTTACATTGATTTCAGCTGGAAAATATTAAGTTAGATCAAACGTTATGCTGCCCACTTTTTTACTTTAGAAAAAGAATTAGTTGTGCTGCCCTCTTGGGTGAGTGTAATTGGTGTTATGATACTGGACTCAAGATTCTTCAAAATTTCATGTTATAGGTTACCCACTTATAGAAAAGTAACGACTTCACTATTTTTCTCATGCTACATTTGAAGCTTGCTTTCCTTTTGTTTTTGTTATTTTTAGTTTTCTTTTTTCAACACAATAGCTTAGAAAAAGGAAAGGTGTATTGAGGGTTTGTACCAATTGTTGTTTATATCGCCCTTACTGATATGTAGGATAATATGCAATTATTCGTTGAAGGACATAAAATGATCATTACTGTAAACTTGTAATAATAAGCATTGCTCCTACTTATCAATAATCATCTTATTCAATAAAGCTCTGTTGGAAGAATTAGTTTATCTCTAAAGGAGGAAGACGTACTCTCATTAAAAGCACTCTTTATAGCCTCCCTATTTATTTCATGTCTCTATTTCCTATCACCAGTGTTGTGTCCAAGAGGTTGGAGGTAATTCCTGTCGGGTAAGAGTACAAATATCATTTGGTGAGATAGGGAGTGGTTAAGCAGCCGATGGAAAGAGAAGACTTGGTTTGAAGTCTCTCACCTTATTCAGTAAAGCTTTCTTGGGGAAATAGTTTTGGAGATTTCTTGTAAAGAGGATCACTTTTGGAGGAAGGTGGTGGAAGCTAAGTTTGGGATAGATGCTTGCTGGTGGATGTTAAAAAAGGGGATGAGGCTTATGGTGTAGGGGTGTGGAAGTGGATTAGGAAGGGATAGGAAGACTTGTGTCTTTGTCTTTCAATGTCGGTGGGTGATGGAAGGTGACCTTGACTTTGGTATGATTTGTGGTTTGGGAACACTCCTCTTAAAGACTGGTTTCCGAAGATTTTCGCAATTGTAAGGGATAAAGAAACTCTTATTTCTTCTTGTATCTCGGTGTCTAATGGTATTATTTCATGGAACGTACCTTTGATTCGTAATGTTCAAGATTGGGAGGTTGGTGGTGCAAAGTTTGTTGGAAACTTTGTATAGCTATAATATGGATTTGTCTAAAGAGGATGTCGTTAGATGGAGGGATAATAAGGGTAAAGGTTTTGAGATGAAATCTTTCTGTAAGATTCTTATAGATGGGGATTTCTTGGATGGCTCCCCCAATTTTCCATGGAAAGCAATTTGGTGTTCCGATGTCCTAAAGAAAGTATGTTTTTTTGGGTGGGAAGCGGCTTGGGAGAAGATTCTCACATCAGATAATTTACAAAGAAGGGGAGGGTGTTGGTGAACCGTTGTTTCATTTGCAAAAATTGCGGAGAATCTGTGTTTCATCTTTTGTTGGAATGTTCTTTGGATAGAGCTTTAAGAGAGATGGTTTATAAGGTTTTGGGTGTGTCTTGGGTTTTTGTCGATTCCGTAAAGGATGAAATTTGGGCTTGGAATGGGTTTCGGACCTCAAAGAACCTTAAGAAAGCTTACTTTATTATCCCCTTTCTATTTTTTGGTTATTTTGAAATGAGAGGAATTGTAGAGCTTTTGATGGCATTGAGAGCCCTTTAGTTGTAAGTAGGGAAAAGTGGTTCAATACCCTTTTTTTTTGGGTCACTGAGAATTCTTTTGTAAATGAAGTAGATATAGTAAAATTTGTGGAGTTTCTCTCCAGTAACCTTGTACATGGGTTGTACCCACTTGGTGCGCTTTTGCTTTTTATACATTTTACTTATAAAAAAATCAATAATTATTTTATTATTATTATTATTAGCAAGTATAATTATAGCTCCTGTATATCTGAAAATGGTGTTGGACCATGAGCGTATACTAACACTGGGTTTACTGTGATTTATCTCTCTTGAATTTGTGGATATATCCTTGTATTGTTTGCTTTAGATGTTTGTCAACAGTTAGCTTCATTGAATATGATATAATTTATATAAGATTTGACAAGACTTGTCAATATGATGTATTTTGCATGAACATCTTTGACTGCCAACTGCTTCTTTAGATCTTTGTCTTGAACTTATGTTTGAAACTTGTCTTGGCCTTCTACGGGATGAGTTTCTGCCTCATGTACATCCTATAGTTTTTATTCACTGATTTCCTCCGTACTGTTTATATGGATGTACTGTGTTTTTCCAGAGTAATGGGTGTGTATTATTTTGAATTTCATCTGCTTCATCTTCTCTTTCCTTTTACAAAGAAGGCTTTGGTGACTTGACAGTACCATGACTAAACCTTTGTTTTTGGTGTTTCAGCTTGAAGATAATGTGTGGGATGAATTTGGTGAGAACGATGATCATATAGTGCCTCATCCTGCCGATGAATATGGGGATCAATTTGCAGTTCAGGCTGATAGCCGGAAGAAACCACGACATGAAGTGATTGGTGTTACAAGCAATGCTGATAATGTGACTAAATGTGGTATTCAGGGAAAGGAGGAAAAAAGCTTATTGTGTATGATCAAGAAGGATACAATGTTAGAAAAGGGGTCCTGGTCTCACACACCTGATGGTGTGTGTCCTGCTCTATGTGACGGTGACTCAGTCAAAGAAGTTACAAGTACACCTTCTGAGGATTCAAGGATGTCCAATACTCGTTTCAAGAGTGGCAATATAGACTCAGGTGGGAACGATATCTGCAACAATGATCCTCTTTTGGGTGACAGGTCTGATGCTGCAGATGATAATTTGTATTCACTCAGTCAAATTTCCCAAACAGACAATGATCTCAGCTTTTTTGATAATGATCGTGAAGACAAGGAAAGCAATGATCTCTTTTATGGCTGGCCTGACATAGGAAATTTTGAGGATGTTGACAGGATGTTTAGGTAATTGTTAAATCCCTTCTTGTTTTCTGAGGAATCCTTTGGGTGTCTCCCTTGTATTCTGAACTAGTGCTGGATTAATATGGAATCAATTCTGTTTAAATATGTCTCTGCAATATATGGTGCACTTCAATACCAAGACCTTTTGATATTCGAGAAGTTATATTTGGATTTAATATAAGTTATCTTGTGTATATAGCATCATCTGGTGCACTCATATATTCTATGTATATGTTCTTTTTGATCTTTCAGGAGCTGTGATTCAACATTTGGGTTAGGGAGTCTTAGTAATGAAGATGACTTATGCTGGTTTTCATCTTCACTTAATGAAGAATCTGCTGATGCACTGAAGTCTGATTCAAAGTTGAAGAGCATATCGGAACATCATGAAGCATCTAGGCCAAACAATGCAGGTCCTTCAACTGATGATTCCAGTAAAAAGAGTGTATTTACGAGTGACAAGATAAGTTTCCGGATTACGGATGTTAATGATGCAACTCTTGACCATCTATCATCTCCGAATGTGTCAGATACAAAATCCCAAATTAAGGAGGACTTGATGCCCGATAAGCAGGTTAATTACACTTCCTTTTCATATTTCTGCTAATCTTTTGATTTTGAATTTTGTTTGGGTTAGGGATGTCTACATTTGTTGATTTCAACACCAAGTGCTGGGGAGGCTCCTGCCATAAATACCGATAGAAATTAAATAGACACTCAAAACAAACAATATTTGCAGGGACTTAGTCATTGGTGATATTGAGTTCAAAATTTCAGCTGCTAGCAATTTAGGAGTGACTAGAAATATATGGTTGTTGGATGATATCTTAGAAGGCAGTTCTTTTTACCAATTGTATGAACATGTCCTTTATGTGTTATTTTCGTTGCTTTGAGAATAGTGAATCCTAAAAACTTTGATTTATAGTTAGTCAAGGTAGGATTTTTTTTCTTCAGGTTGCATAGACTTTGCATTCTGATTTCAATCTGGTAACAATAAATTTGGTTCATTCTTCAAGCCTTGCATGCAGCAGATTCATCAGGTTTCTTTCTGAAAGATGGTCTATAAGTATTTTTCTGAAGTTTTTTTGCAAGTATTTTCTGAAATTAAAATGCTCGATTCATTTGAACGGTTGGAGATCGTTCGTTTTACTGTGCTATTCCGTTTTTTTATAGGTTAAATTATATTCACCAAGGGCACCAAGGGGGTGCAAACCCAAGAACAAAATCATTTACAAGACAAAAAAATCTATTAACTCTTAAGAGCTCTTCCTCATTAAAAAAGAAATGCCAGCTAAAAATTAGAAAGCAGATCAATCCTTAGGATTGCGCTACTCCTAACCTTTATCATTTTATCTCATTGTGTTTTTGCATTGCAGATCAATCTGCATAAAAAGCAGCCAAAGCACCTTAAACAATCAGAGAGAAAAAGAAAAGACCAGTACCTGGAAAATGGTGTTTCTTTCCATCATCGTGATAACTTGAAGCAACTAACAGATGTGAAGCATCGATTTGGAGACTCACGCTGTCAAGCTTTCTCTCCGTCAGGCCTTCAGCAGGTTATACAAAACGCAGGACCTGACTCTTTGAGTTACATTCAGGAACATGTACCACATATGCATTTGAACTATGGTCATTCTTCAGATCAAATGTCAGTCTGTATGTCTGGTTGCAAATCTGAGAACAATGGTCACCCATCTTCTTCTCCAAACGATTGTTCCTACGTATCAAATGTAGTGCAGTCCGTGGAGAGCATTCATGGTCCTGCAGTTGAGGCTTCTGCTATGATGGCAAGTGAAAAGAGGGAAAGGATGAATCGCCGCCAAGATTTACAAGCTTCATTTTCTAGGAATTTTAAACATGCAAATATGATGGCATTTTCTGACCCAGTTTCTGTTCAAAAACAAATCCGTCGTTCTGAACCAGAGATTAAAGGTTATAGTGAAGTTGAAGGAATGAGTGTAGTTATTCCAGCAGAATTAGACTTGTCAAATGCACAGGAGAGCTGTTGTGCGAGCTCTGTACTGGATGAAATCTCACTAGAAGCAACTAGTTTTCGCCAGCTCCAACAAATCACGGAACAGGTACAGTGGTTTACAATACTTGACAGCGTACATTGATTTTGGAATTCTCATCTCAAAATGTCACAATGAAATTTGGTTTAACAACAATTTTAGAACATGTTTGGCTACATTGATTTTGGAATTCTCATCTCAAAATGTCACAATGAAATTTGGTTTAACAACAATTTTATAACATGTTTGGCTAAGGTTTAGTGCAAATAGTTGGAAAATTATGCATAACATGTTATTCTCACTCTTTAATTGTAACGATCCATCCCGGATTGGTCACCCCTGAGACGGTATCATCACATTTTGAAAATCCCCAGCATGACACATATATGCCACCATAAAAATAATACTAACAGAAATTTTTACATCAATCCTCAACCCTCAATAGGGAAGATACATAAATCTGATCTTTAAACATAATATACAGCGTAAAATGCATGAATATTTACAAATAAATTTTTATTTTTATTTTCTCATTAGTCTGAGGATGTTGACACGTACGTGGCTTACAGAAAATGATTTCATGTGAACCTCAACTCATCAAACTATTTTTCTTGCCTGCTACTTGAAATCATTGTACAATGAGGGGTGAGCTTCACAAGCTCAATGAATTAAATTTACTGGAAGTACACAATCTATATAAAGCCTTTCAATATTTTATTATTTATATTTCATACAACTTGATACTAGAATTCCACTATCACTACACATATCATAAGATCCAACTTGATACTAGCATTCCACTATCACTACACATAACATAAGATCCATTCTCTATCAATCTCTTCTTATTTATTGATTCACCTTACGCTTATCAATTATCTCAAAATTACCTCGTAATGAGGTTCACATCATAAAATCTACCATTTAGATGGTTCTTATCACCATAACTGTCTCTCTGTGAGATTCATCCGTCTATAAATAAATTCACAATAACACACCAAACATCAACATTTCAATAATGCAAGCAATAATTAAAACAGATGCAATGCATGAATTATTATTATGGGAATGTCTTTCCACATGTCGATATGTTTTTGTCTTAGACCGGTTGTCTTCCCGGTTATTTTATTCTCATTTAGATCGGTTGCCTTCTCGGTTCTTTTTTTTACAGTTCGTCGCGGCTATCATGGTATTCATTTCCAGCATATACTGGCTGTCACAGTGTCCTTTTTATTTTCAACATATACTGGCTGTCAGTTTTTCAATTAGATCAGTTGCCTTTCTGATTCTTTTCTTTTCATTTAATGCATATGAATATGAACAATAATATAAAAAACAAACATGAATTCAAGTATTTAATTTTGGCTATCCTAATTTTTCTCAAATTATATGAAAAATCGACTAAATTCCTCTCATCCCAAATCACATCAAATCATCAATCAAAACTTGTTAAGATCCACTAAATTTCATCCCAAATCACATTAAATCATTCATCAAAACTTGTCAAGATCCACTAAAATTCATCCCAAATTACATCAAAGCTTGTCAAGATTTACTAAATTTCATCTCTTTATAATTCGTATGAAAACATCAACCATAGCTCATCAAGAATTTCACTTATCGCTTTTATTATTAAATCAACTTATTATTCCAAAATATTATTTCTCATGTAATAATGTTTCACATATCCAAAATTCTTATCATACCTATCAATCAATTTTTCATCTACCAACAAAGTATAAGCTAATAATTTATTTTAATATCATTACTAGATATTTCATTTTTTATTTAGATTACTTAAAGTAAATCTAACTCACCACGTAGCACTTAAAGTTACCCGTGGATCACCTCCTTGCTTTTCCTGTTCCTCTTAGTAATTTTCTCCGGTTGCTGATCGTCAACACTCGACATAATATTTGTATTAAATTTCTAATTATTTTTTCCATTCTTCATAAATCACATCCTTTGAAAATTCTCGAAATTTTATAAATGCTAAAAATTCAAAAATAAACTACATTATTCTACTTTTCTGATAACTATTCGTGACTCTCTATGAAATTCCGCAGTAAACTCCTTTAAAATTTTGTTATTTTAATTTTTCTTTGGGTTCCCAAGTGTTTAGAGTAATTTGAAAGAAACTAAACGAAATTCAGTACGTATAATTTACGTTTACATATCAGTGTGTGTGTATATATATATATTTTCGGCCGCCCAAAGGCAAAAGCCTTCTCAGCAGCCAACTCCCCAACGTCTCCACGTTTTGGAGACGTGGGAGACATGCACCAGTTCTTCTTAAATTGGCAGCAGGTGTTGCCACCTGCTGCCACGTTTTTTTTTGACTTTTTGTTGACTTTTTTAAGAAACTTTTTTTTTTCTTTTTGTTTTTCCTTTCTTCTGGACGTTCTGGATGTCCAATTTTTTTTTTCTCTTTTCCTTTTACTGTTCACGATTTTTTTTTCTTCAAAAGAATTATTTTATTCAATTCTACATTTTTCACGTAAATATATTATTTTAATTTCATATCATATTTATTAAATTACTTCTTTACCCTTAATTTACGAATACGAGTATTACATTAATATCATGGAAAAAGACAGAAGGCATAACTTAACCAATACCGAAAGCATGTGGTAAGTGATGCATTTCTTAATCCACCTACACCATCTTGTACACATGATTATAGGCCTTCTCCTTATCAAGTTTGCATATAACACCCCCTCTCCATTTTTAAATGGCATCCACTACCTCATTGGAAATAAAAGCGGCATCCTAAATTTGTTTACCTTCAAATGACGAATTTTGAGTTGGCCCCACCACTATTTCTAGCATTTTCATTGTTCTCTTGGCTAAAACTTGGAAATGCACCCCATAAGACTTATCAGTGGAAGCCTGTGATATTTGTAGCTCCACTCTTTTAGGAATAAGAACCACAAAAGTAGAGTTCAAACTTCCATGAATTCACTATCATTATGAAACTCCTCAAAAAGTCTTGAAATATCTCCCACGGGTATTCCCCAATTTGACTGAAGAAAAGCCATTGGGTATTGGGGCTTTGGCCCCCATTGCAATCCCTATGAGCTTAAAGGATCTCCTCCTCTCCAAAAGGCCTCTCAATCCAACTAGCATCTTCCCCACCAATACTTTCAAAATACTTACTGTCATAGAAGGCCTTCTTACGATACGCCAGACTCCATATAAAGATCTTTGTGAAAATCATGTATAGCATCCTTCATCCGCCTTTCATTATTATGGGACCTCGTGCCAATTTTGTTCTTGCTTATAAAGTTATACCTTTTATGAGCACTAGCTATCCTATGGAACAATCATTCTCCTTGAGCCCTATAGTCTAGACTTATGTCTCCACAAGATATCCTCCATAGCAATCATCTTAGGAGGTTCTTTTTTCAAATCTACTCTTGTACCCATTTTCCTCAATTTTAAGCCCCTTGTCCTCGTTTGAAAGCCCACTCCTCACTTTTCATCCTAAGAGTTGACTTCTCACAATAATTCAATTTTCTTAACGGCTCTCTTTTTCCATCCTTTCAACTCATTCTCAAAGTGCCTTTAACTTTGTCACCACCACAAAGCTAGGATGGCCTTGGACATTAGTGTTATCTCACGTACTTGACAAGGCTCAACTTTAAGCCACAATTTCTGAAGTGGAAACGAATAGGGCCCCGCCACATACCCTTGACTTCAAGGAGAATAGAGAGATGATCTGAAATCGATCTGGTAAAAGTTTTTGGGTCGCACCATGATCTTTTGGTGTCTAGTTCAACTGGATAATGTTTAGCTACCGTGAGGACTTTTTTATTCTTTTATGGTTTTCTATTCTGTTAGATGAACTGGATGATAGAATCAGTACACTAAAAATGCCTGAAATTTGGATTTTGTTTCACTCAATTTTGAGATGAAACTTTAGACTCAAGTTAAGCCCATCTTAACCTTAAATTGTTTTGGATGGACAAGATTTTTCCTCCAAATAAAAGCAATGCCATGTCATCTTTTAGGAATCCAATAAAATGTAGTTCATTATATTGTTGACATGACATTGCTTTTATTTGGTGGCAAAATCTTGTCCATCCAAAACAATTAAAGGGTTAAGATGGGCTTAACTTGAGTCTAAAGTTCCATTTCAAAATTGAGAGAACCAGAATCCCTGAAATTTCTACATCCAGTGCTCTGTATAAATGTGTTCTAATAAAATTTTATTTCATAGCAACCTGTGTGCGTGTTTAAAACTTTTTTATTTTTGGTTTTTATCTAAGTAGACCTTGTAGTTTTGTATACAATCTGAATTTGAATCGTGCCTTTTCAATTGCATCAATGTTAACATTGGTTTTTTTAACTAATTCCAAATTGGTACTTCCGGCTGGGAATCTCCATTAATCTCAGGTAAGTAGCATGCATAAGTCACGTGTGACCAATCCATGTTGACATCATCACCAAATTTCGTGAAATTCCAGAAACTCAAAAACCAAAAGAAAATTTTCAATAAATTTTTACTAATTTCTAGAAATTCTTTTGGATGTGATTCTATGTTACAGAAGTACAAAGTGAAACAATTGACAAAATCAAAAATGAAAAGGAAAAAATAAAGTATCCTTTTTGCCCTGCCTGCTTTGGAGCGCTAGTAAAGAAATTTCTCTGCTCTCAAAGTGAATGATGCAAAGCCACCTCAAAGTCGGATGAAGAAAATCTCAGATTCTTAGTATGCAAATTTTGACACTTCACTGTCTAGTTAGTAGCACAACACAGAGCTTTAGATACAGATATTGGTGTATTCCACCCTCATCTGCTGCTCTGCTTTGATCTCAGTGAAGCATAAATCTGAAGCTTTTTCTACTACCTCCTACTAGTTCCCATATATCTGGAGTTATGGACAATTGAGAAAAAAGAGTGTTCAGAAAAATATCAACTGTAAAATCTTCTCTCAAAGTTTCATGCTTGCCATGCCGTTTCACTGGTGTGACAATCCCAAAGTAACAATGAAAAGGTGCTGGGGTTTGTTCCTTTGTCATCGCTCGCAAAGTAGATCTGTCTAGACTCAGACTTAATACATTTTTAAAATCCCTCTCTTGCTGCCTCTATCTCTCAGTATCTCTCTCTCTCTTGATTTCCCCTCCTCTTTCTCTCGAATGTGTTGCAGAGGAAACCCTAGCTTCCGTTTTTAATAAGGAACGTAGAAGAAAGTCCCAATAGTCGATAAAGAAAATATTACAAGGTTTCGATGGTTTAACAATTGTTTGGTGAAAGTTCTGCCCTCAAGCACCGTCACACAAGCTCACATGATTTGGTCACCCGTGAGTTGCGTGTCCCAATAATGGGAGATTAATGGTGTTTTTTTACCGGAGTACCAATTTGGAATTAGTTAAAAACCAAAGGTTAACATTGATTTAATTTAAAGGACATGGTTCAAATTGAGACTGAATACAAAACTGCGGTGTTTATTTAGATAAAAACCCTAATATTTTTTTATCTGAATACTACCTTAGAATGGAGGGGGAAGAAAATACCGAGTCTGTTTGTCAATGTGGAGAGAAGTTTTTGACATTTTCAAGACAATTTTGGACAAAGTTTTGCCAAATTTTGACTTTTATTCTCGTTGAGAAGTATTATCAGTTGTGCATTTTTACATTCCCGTGTTAAAAAGATTATATAAAACCATTGCTTGCACGCATGTACATATATTTTTATTTATAAATACTATATTGTTTTGAGCTCAATATATTTGGAACTGACTGAGCTGAACCTGCTTTGAACCAGATGGACATTAGGACAAAACTGTGCATAAGGGATAGCCTGTATCGCTTGGCTAGGAGTGCTGAACAAAGGCACAAGTGTATGAATCCAAATGTGGGTACCAGAGACGATAGAGATGCAAGCGGAGCACTGAGGACTGAAGAAAAAAACAAGTATGAATTCACTGCTTGCTCTCTACTATGACAAATATTTTTTTTTACTTGTTGAAATTTAACTCTACTAGTTCTTGCTCTTCTCTAGTTATGCATGAAAAGTTGCAAGGGCTACTTGTAAGATAATGCTGATGTGGAATAGTAGGAGACGAAATAACAAAGTAATTAAAAAATAGTTATCAAAAGCGCAAGGCTCAGACGCACTCCTGAAGGAGGCAAGGCGCACATTTACTGAAAAATGTGTATAAAATGCTTAAAATTCAATACAAGACTAATATAAAAAAATCAATACAAGATTACCAATACCATAATAAAAACACCAACCACCAAGTATAGTTCAAACTTCAAAACGAATACACAAGCACGCAAGACACTATTTGCTTTATTAAAAGTTAAAACAGCAAGAGGGACTGATGGGAAATATTTTTTACAAGAGGAAGAGTTTCTTGATTTCATAGATATAGATAGTTCTTTTGTTAATGGGTGTCACCCCCTTGGTGCTTTTTTTATTTAAACTCTTGTTAAAAAAAAGGGGAAAAAGAAAGAGGTGACATAGAAAGAGGAGAAGATAAAATAAAGCACAAACACACAAGACACTATATGCTCTGTGAAAAGTTAAAACAGAGGGAGAGGGACTGACAGAAATGAGAGAAAAAGAAAGGAGGGGACAGAAAAAAGCGGAGAAGAAGAAAGAGAGAGAGTTAAGCCGTTAGGGTTCTGTTACTTCTAATTTCAGATTTGCTTTCTTTAGTTTCTAGGTTTTTTTTACTTACTTTCCTCTTGGGTAATCATATCAATGAATAGAATTGTTCCCATATGTTAAAACCCACAATTTAATCATACACCCAATTAATAAATCAAAGACTCAAAGCAGATCAGGAACAAATAAACAAAAAAGGCATATAACATTTTGCACGCCTTTTTTGCGTCTTGTGTCTCGCCTGGGGCTGTCTCAGGCGCTAGCCTTAGACCCTTGATGCACCTTGCGCCTAGGGGTGCGCTTTTAATAGCTATGTTTAGAAAAAGAACAATCCCAATCATAGGGAAGCATCAAACCCAATCACAGGGTGCAATCGATTATCAATAATAATATTTCATTTATTCCATTCAAAAGCTAACTTGAAATAGCACTGGCCCATGTGTAATATATAGACATAGTAATGTTATTTTTCGTCCTGAACCAATGCATTTCATTTCAATTTTATCCTGCTTTCAATTGTGTCAATTTGGTCTCAAACGTATGTTAAATGCTCAATCAAGCCCTGACATCCAATTTTTGCTGACTAGACTAACAAAATTCATACTTAGTAAAGAGAGCGGAGTGGAGTCCACAAACTTGAAACGTTAGCAAATTTTTTAAAAGAAAAAAATTAAATCATAATATAAACAAAAATCAAAAGAAAAACTAAAAAATTATTAAAAGAAAAATAATGCTGAACCAGATTTGATTAAGAGAGGCTGGGGCTTCAGCCTTGTTGGTAAGGCCCAGATATGGTTTTTTAGTTTTTAAATTTTCATTATTATATTTTTCTATTTTTAGCATTTTTATTTTTTACTTATGCTGATATGAATACTTTTTGGACTCTATATTCTTTGCCATGTATGCATGTTTTTATTCTAGTTAGCAAAAATTGAACTTTCAACATAATGTTTGGGACCAAGTTGACAAAATTAAAACAGTCTTGATGAAATTGAAAAAAGGTGTTTAGGTTCGGGAAGAAAATTAATATTTATGCTATCCGGGGCGAAGCTAGGATTTTTATGTTAGGGGGGGGGGCCGGGGCTGTGGAAAATAATTATAAACACATATCTTTCATCTTTTAGGGGTTGTGTTGATGATATTGCAAGAGGTCAGAAAGTCTTTGTATGTTCTTGTTCAGACTTTTCTAGACTTGTTATAAAATGGGAAAAAAATGGAAAGAAACAGACTTATGACTTTTCTTCTTTTTCTGTTTAAAATTTTATTATTTTCATTCTTGTGTATTTAAGCACTCCACCGAAACATGTGTGAGAAAAGTAGAAAACAACTGGACAAAGTACAACTAAAATTAGAAGTCTAGTAGAATTCTAAGAGACAAGTTTGTATAACTTTTTTGTTTGCTGCCACAAGTTATTCTTAGTGAGCCAAGTGACGGAGGGCTGAAGTCTTCTAAAATAGGATCATTATATGGGTTTTTTCAGAAGCTTACGGGGCCTGGCTCCTGCGTAGCCCCCCTTTAGCTTTGCCGCTGTATGCTATAGACATCTTAACAATTCTAGTAATACCCGAATACGGAAACTAATAGAACTTAAATATATTATAATATCTAATTTCTAAATTAAATACCTAATACCCATAATACCAAATCTCTGAAACCTAATACCCATAATATCAAATCTCTAAAACCTAATGCCCATAATATTATCAAAATTACATAATTTACCATTATAATCAAAATAACCCATAATACCTAAATCAAAAGTCCCAGATATATTCTTCCATGAATAATCTGTTGCGTGATAGATGGCAATCTTACTGGTCTAGTTCTTTTGGCTCAACAGAGAATAGGAGGACAGGGTTGATGCAGTGATTTCCAATCCAACATGCTAATTTTTACACTACACATAGTTTTTAGATTAGGTGACACTTCACCTATACATACCCTCTAGAATTACGTAGTGGCCTGGTAGCTACTATATTATCCAGGGTTGTCAATGCCACACTTGTAAGCATTTCGTTTTTCTAATTGAAATGGTGTGTACCGGGGTCGGTTTGTACCTTTTGGATTTAATGGCAGAAGATAACATGCACATACCAAATGAATGTAGTTTTAAAAATATCAACAAAATCTTGAATATCCAAAATGCTATTTAAATATAAAATAAGTTCAATAAAACAAAATAAATCAATAATCAGCAAGGGGGGACTATCACTTAAACATACCTACAGATCAAATTGAACATAAATTCCATCAAAATCTAATAAAAAGCAGTAGCAATTTACCTTTGGTTTTAGTTAGATCAATTAATAAAAATTGCATGAAATGCGTGCGATTAGCCAACTCTAGGGAGAAAAGGAAAAGAAAAAGGAGGGCATGAAAGTTGGTTTAATAACTTTTAGGCATTAACCATAAAAAGTACACTTGCCTACTCTTCTTTCAACCCTATCTATTTACACTTTAAATCAGTCTGCATTAGCTAACTCTAGAGAGAAAAATAAGAAGATAAAGAGGGCATGAAAGTTGGTTAGTAATTTTAAGCCACTAACCATTAGAAGTGACTTGCCCACTCTTCATTCAACCCAATCTATTTGCATTTTAAACTGTCCTGCATCACACCATTTCATCATCATCATCTTCTCATCATAAAATTTCAACATAACTTTGGGCCAATCAAGAAAAAGAAGGTTCCGATTTCGGGAAAGAATGGTCTTAGTACTAGAAAGATTATTTTTAAAGCTCTTGTTTTGCTCATTGAATTGGATTGGAACAGAAATTTTTCAGTGAAATTAGCCCGTATAGAATGGTTTATATACCGAGACAGTAGGAGAGGGTGCTTAATAGTGTTTTTTCTTGTTTTCGGCCCATACCAGTCTACAACCGTGATATTATCACAATGTTGTCATTGGATTTGCTTAGAATAGCCAACAATCAATAGCGATAACACTGGTGTTAGAGGTGCACACATCACCCGGTCCATGGATTGGTACTTAGCTCTGCACTTCATCCAGGGGTTACCAGGCCTTTACTTTCATGTACGACGCTTCTAAGAGCTTCAGTCCTGGATGGCTGTTTGTGATACAAGGTTTGAGTAGTGCAAACTTGATAAAGTACGTCACAGTTTAAGGAAAGATTTTGCTATTTTTAGGGTTCTTTTGGGAAGTGATGACACAAAATAAGGAGTGGTTACCAGCTGAGATGGGGTTTGAGCTAATATAATATTATCATGCTCTTGTATCATGGAAACTCTCTCCCTTGCTCAGTTTACTTTTTCACAGTAGACAAAGTCTCATTTTTGCAAGGGAAAGAAAAGCAGAGAAATGGTAAAATGGGCCAGAATGTGTTTCTTTAATATGGAATTATGTACTATTCTTCGATCTAATCATCATGTCAAATCAATTTCTTTTGTTTTCTCTTTAATTGTTCTTGCAATCTCCATTAAGAATTTTATCTTCTACGAACTTTGTTCTGATAAAATATTTGGCCTCATTCAGGTGTACTGGATTTATGGATATTGAAACTGATACAAACCCCATAGATCGATCTATAGCACACTTACTGTTTCACAGGCCCTCAGACCCATCTGCAACGCCTATGAATGATTCTATATCATTCAAATCTCATGGCATGGTAAGCTATTGAATATATGTTCTACATTTTATATTACATGGGAAATTGGAGCTTCGTTTATTTTTTTAGGCTTATACTTTGCATGTGGAATCAACAGATTGATGGGTCTAGTACTAGTCCACCTGTAATGGCTGAGAAACAGGAAGAAACAGTTGCCGGCACAGATAAAAAGATGATAACAAATAACAAGGAACTGGCATCAGTGTAATAATCCGGTAATGTATCTATTTTTATTAATCTCTAAAAGTGATCATGTATACATATCATATGAGGTCTCAACTGATGCCAGGTTTGTTTCGATGTTTTTTGTTTCTTATTTGTTTTCCAGTCTATATTGACTCATCCTTGTGTAGTGGTTGTTGATAAAATGATAAGCTACTTATCTGCTTATTTGACCCTAATGTTACCAGAAATTTCCATTTGTTTCTTTCAGCATATCATTTATGCCAACCATTTAGAGCTACGGGCTCCCTTGTTAGTATGACCATCACATAACTTTCATGCCTCTATTGCCTCCAAAACGCGGTCAGGGTGGGACGAGATGCATTGTCACCATCACAGCACGGGATGCACATGTTTGACATTTTTAGTACTACAATTAGAGATGCACATATTTTTAGGGAAAAAGATCATCACTATTTGGACTCTTCTTTTATGGTGAGATGGTTGTCTTTTAACTTATTTTGCTAACTTATTTAACATTTTACTGTTGGAATTGCATCACAATTTTTTTTTTTTATCAAAATTCTCTTTTGCAACATCTGTAAAGTTTGAAACACGTTTTTTTTCAAAATTAAAAAAAAAAGTAGAACAGATCGAAGCAAAGTTCACTTGTGGGCTTTGGGGGGCGTGCGGACTCACCCGGCAAGATAGGTTGATTTCGACTCTATTGGTGGTGATGTTTTTGGCAATAATGTTTGAAAACATACCTATCTAAAATCAGGTGTTCTCAATTGAAATTTTTTCAGTGGCATTGAAATTTTCGATTGCTGGTTGTATGATATTTTAAAAACGATTTCGGATGTTAAAATTTTTTTATTTGGATTGAGTGCAAAACGTTATTTTTGTATTGGGTTCAATGGTATCAAGATTACTATTTTTTTTTTTTTTACTCTGTTTAAAGTAACATTTTGCACCCTGTTCTGCACCCGATTTAAGCAAGTAATTTTCCTATTAAATGATATAATAATTTTTTATATTTTAAGACATTTGAATTTTTATTTAGTTATCTCATTATCAAATTGAGATGATATAAAAGGATGGAGATTATTTGGATCCTTACTCATAGGAGGCAGAAAGCTCAATAAAACATTATGTTTCCAATATGGAAATAAATTACTTGTCATACTTTTCAGGGCTAATGATTACCGTATAAGAAATAACTTTTTCGTAGGTTTGGTACATGATTGTTACAGTTTAATAGGGTTTATGAAATGATTATTATCAAAAACTGAAATGGTTTACAAGAATTTATTTTAATTATTTTTTTTCTAAAAACCAATCTTATTTTAGACAATTTCTTTTTTTAGTTTTTCTTCAAATGACAAGAATATTTACATTATTGTGACAATATAAAATCATCATTATTTATTTATTTATTTATTATTATTATTATATATAAAATTATTTTTAATAATATAAGTATCAAAATCACATAAATGCAAGGAATACCATTAAACATCAAAATAGTAAATTTATATTACTAATTGATAATTTTCTCCATTCAAACACTTGCAAAAATATGATCATTTCTTGGATATGATTATTTATAAAGGCAAAAGCATGAAATAATTCATGGAGCATCACCATATAAAAATTTTATTATAATAAAATTATACTTACAATTCATCTTTTATCTTGCTACCAATATTTAAATCTTTGTATATATAACTTTTTTTCCTTAAAAGGATAAATCTCTATGTATTTGAATCTTTACATGCAAATCACGACTCTTAAATAAAAGAGTAATTTTATATATATATTATTTAACAATTTATGTTTTGATAATATAGAATCTTTTTAATATTGTGCACGAATTTCAATTGAAGACAGCATGTCACTTGTGCTCTGTTGCTCATTAATACTTCGGATGCCGACACGTATCACAACGTGATTTTCCTGCTAATGCAGTGAAACAACACGAACAATCGAGGGCCGAGGCGATGTTATGACTCTATTTAAACTTTAATGTTACCGGTACTGCAATGTGGAATCGGTAGGTAAGGGGTTAAAATGAACTTTAATTGAGTAACCAATAATTAATTAATTTATCTTATAAATAATGTATTTTGGGTGGGTGTTTTTTTGTTCTTCAAGTGTCTTAGTCTCCTAAATGGGAAGAAGAAAGAGTCCCACTGAAATTCTCAAAATTCCATGTAGTTTGAATCAAACCACCTGGATTCAATAAATGTTCAGACTACGCTCAAACATACGCTTAGAGAAGTCCAATTGTAATTATGTGAAAAATGCATTAGTAATTACTACTCAAGGTGCTGAAAAAAATATCTTATCCGCCTGTCCCAATAGCATCACTGTTGAATATTTAATCTCATCTAAAATTCAAGAAAATCATCAATTTGCCACAAAACAACGAAGTAGAAGAGCAACAGCACAGCAAATCATGGAACAGAAACTGAAATATATCATTCCTTGCACATGCCTTACTACACTTCTGGCCTTCTGGGCCCACTAACACAACTAGTAGTAGCAACATGAACTACATTGATTATGATTATGTAATTGTACTCTGTAAATCCTAAAACATGTTACGCTATCTCAGACAAACTCTCTGCTAATCAAACTGCTGCCTGAGCTGCATCTCTCCCTCACTTTTCCATGTACCATGAGATGACTGGCCTTTCATCCTCTTGCTCTTCTCCTTCTCTTTGATAACAGATCCCTTCTTCTTGAGATCTTTGCTGGGGTCAGTAGGAGGACGATCGCCACATACTGGGCAAACCATTCCTCGAGCACTGGAATAGGTCTTGGGTATCCCACATTGCAAGCACATCCTGTAACATAACATATTCAGTCTAAGATAAACACCAACACCATGATCAATAGACACGAAAGCCAGCGTGCACGTGCACATACAGAGATAAGAGGTGGAATTATAAAAGGATAGACCCAGAAACTGCGAATAGCATAATTGACTCTGGTGAGACCTTGAAGAATGGTGAAAAATGGCAAGACACAAATTTTGGACTGATCAATTACTGGTAGATAACCTTTATAGTTTTAGCTATTGAAGAGTCTTGGCAGATATTTATGGCTGATTATCTAAATGATTACAGAGCTGGAATATGGAAGCTACCGACTCCACTGGGAACATACAAAGAGACTTTCATTACAACCTTAGAGAAACTTAATGATGGAAATATATGGTACCTTTCATTTAACCAGATCTCTTTCACAAAATCAGCTAATTCTCTAGCCAGATAAGAAAGTGCTCAATCAAACAAGGAGTGGAAGAAGATGTGGGGAGCCCCTTGAAGGTATAGCTAAATAGGACTAATTCGTTATGTGGATCGCAAGGCGAATCAAACTGCTAATAAAGAAGTTGAGAGCTGATTGGGGCCTAATCGGCCCTAATGTCAATGCTAACTGCCCCCACCATCGCCATGCCAATAAAGACTCCATGCTCTTTGCAATGGTTATAAGGCTGATTCAATTTGGAGATCTCTAGTTCCGATATAACCAGCCCAGAAAATCTTCTCTTTGGGTTTTTTCTAATCTAAAATCAGTAGAGGCTTCACAACTTTCATTCTACCAAGTACCAACTATCCGGGCTCAACAAATCTAAGCAGGAACAAAGAGCTTATCCTAGCACAAAAAAACCATAGACAAGCTGACAATATCAGAGAAAGAATAACCAGTCTTCTGGCAATTCCCATATGCAGATTGGGTCAAAATCAATAATGATAGCACATTGTTAGCGAGGTGGAGTGGGTGTTCAAATCCACAAACATGATGGTATTTACATATTTAAACAGTGCTGGCGACAGTGTTATAGACTTGTACCAAGGCCTAAAGCTAGGCAGTTAGAGGTTTTATTTTTTGATAAGTTAGGCAGGGAGAGGTTTTCACATTATCATAGTAGAATCAGATCCAGAGGAAGCAATACATGCACTAGAAAAACCACCATCTAAGTTTGATCCAAATAGAAATCTTAACGATGCATGCACACATTTTCTCAGCACAGATTGGCCTCATAACTAGAGAAAGGGAACAGATGCCCCAATTCTGGACTCTCATCCTGGACAGAGCTAAGTCTTTCTTGTGATTTGCAGGGGTTTCCTTACCCTGTCACAACCAGTTGTAGGTTCCTGGCTATGCCCCATGCCCCTGTTTAAGTCATCGCCCTCCCAGGCTACAGTGCTACACCAGTTTTTATGTTTTCTTTATGGGTGGGTGTTGGGTGCATGAGAACTAAAGAAACCAGCTATCCTACAAAATTCCTAACCCTTCACAAATGCCCAGAACTTGATAAGGAAGAGGATGTCAAATAGACTTGGTGCTCATTAGCTAAGATTCATGCTAAAAATAACATGTTGTACCTCAGCAAGTCTGCAGCATCTTCAGCATTGGGATTAGTTGCAGTTGCCACACGCTTGCCTCCACCTAGTGCAGTGCTCGAAACTGATGCTACTGTAGGCTGGTTGCCTTCAATATCACTTCTTACTCGCTCATGGATTCCAACCAGTTGAGCTTTGGCCTCCATTACAGCACCTATGAACAATAACAATCAAACCCAAAATATTTCTTAGAGAAAAATCAAGACTCATGAGACAGGTTAATAGAAACCAAATGTTACACAAAGAAAAAAGTTCATATTTTCACAAGTATGAACACTAAATACCTAAGCATCCAAAATAAATAATTTATCCATGCATTTTATATCTTTTACTTTATTTTATAGGTTCCCCTAGCATAAGTCTTATCAACCAGTCAACTCTGAGTCATCTTATTTGGTAAAGCATATAAAGATTTTTCAGCACATGTTCCAAGGAAGATCAAGTCTGACACCGGAAATAAATTTTCTTAATGGAAATTTTGTAGATATAACATAAATTTCATTAATAAGCAAACTAAGGCATGGGAACCAACTCAAAAATTCATACTTATATGATAGAAAATTACTTGCACTTAAAGCAGCAAATCATCTTTACATATTTTATGGCAAGATCCAATATCACATTAGAGCAATCATAAATATCAGGGCAAATAACAATCAACTAAGAACATTCAAATACAAAGCAAAGTCACTGCAACAGCACATAAAATAATTTATCACTGATACTTTTAGAAATTTTTAAACAAAATAAACTATCCTATATACAAAGTCAACTAAAGATGCACGCTATACTGCATAGAATATTAACGCAATAAATCTTCTTCACCTATAGTTAGTGTATATGGAGTTAAACCTTTGTTCATCTGCTTTATGTAAGCAATGGAGTAATCAAACAATCAAACTAATAATTTTTAGAGCAATGAAGGCTTGGGAATGGCTTGGGCCTTCTCCTTTTGGTCAGTGGTGGTAGTGAGCTATACAATAGGGCACCTCCCTTTCCATAACTCTCCTTTCCCATGGGTTGAACCCAGAAAAACTCGCCCTTTAGGACATCTAGAGGTCTCCTTTGTCATAAAAGCTGGCAGCAACAACATAAAATGTGCAATAAAATTGAGTTTTCTAAAATCCTACAAAAATCAATCTGGAGCAAGTTACACTAACACCTTTTGGTTTTACTGGAATAAAAAAATCACAAAAGTGAGATCTACACCCTTTAAGCTTTGCTCTATAAGCATAGGGAGTTTCGACGCTAACTTCAGCACTTGATACACACACATTGATGAACTTCTTCAACTTTTTCCCCATCTCTGCAAAACATTTCTTCACTACCATCATTAAAACCTTATCCTTTTATGAGTGCTGCAACTGGATCTTAGAAAATTTTATGGAAAGAAAAATCTGAAGGAAATTTGAAAAAAAAAATGGAGGGACAATTTTCTTTGTTTCGCTCAGATATCAAAGGGAAAATAGAGGAAAATCAATATAAATAGCAAAAGTACGTGAAAAAATGGGTTTCAAGAAAGTATTTTTTTTATAAAAAAATCTTGTTTTTTCATTTCCTCCAGATTTTTCTGTCCTTCAAAATTTCCAGGATCTAAACATAGGATAACAGTATAAATATTAACCAAAAAATACAACACATTTGAGTTAATTGCATAAAGAAATCCCTGACGAAATTTTGGGCTGAAAATCTTAAATTGAACTCCATTTAATTTTTCTTTTATAAGCAAATTGTACTCCATTTAACTTAAAGTCAAAACAGTTCTTGGCAAGGATCTTCACATACCCTACACTACATTTTCAGCTCACGAAGCTTGTTTATATTCTCAACTAGCAAAACTCTTACCTTACCAGAAAACACTAAGAACACATGTAATGCAATATCGATGGTAGACACTTGCGCTTTTGTGGTCACATAATCTCCTCCCAACCAAAAAGAACCAAATTTATCAGACCACCATTGAATACATTATTTCTTTTCTTTTATGGATTTCAATCACCATTAAACTATATTTATTAAAAAGAAAATGAGACGGAAGACTATAAATAATAATAATAATAATAACAAAGATAAGCCTGTAAATCTGATGCTCTCCTCGTCAAACTAGAAGCTGGAAAATGAGCTTCTTAGTGGTAGTATTATTTTTTTTATAAGTGAAATGAATTAAAACTTAGTGGTAGTATATTTGATCCTCAAAATATACATTCACCTCAAAATTCTTTATAGTGTTGTACCAACAAGCATTTCAATCAACATGAGATGCTTAGAAAAATTACAATTTTTTTATAAGTAGAAAAATTACAATTTAACTTTGATTGATAGCATAAACTAGATTTGTATACCTGTGGGTAAATCTTTCTTCTCTTTGCGGCCACCACGCCTCCCTTGCTGATGCTCTGCATCTCTTGCTGAAGCCTGTTCTTCCACGTTGACGCTGTTGGTTAGAAACTCCGGCGGTCCTGAAATCTCCAAAAACCACAAGAGACCAAAATGGCAAACAATATGGTCAGGCTATCTATTTTTTTCCTTTTCCGGAACAAATACAGTAATTATTACTATATTATTGTTATCAGTTCATATAAACCCAAAAAAAAAGTATCAAAGGAAGGACTAAAGTTTGAGTGCCAAATTTATATTTTTATGGTTGCAATTTAAACGGATGATCTTTCTTAACTAAAACCTAATATTACCATTTGGTGATTTTGAGCAAAATTTTCACTTTTCACTTAAAAAATTAAAACTTATAAACAACTAGAGTAAATAGATAAATTACCTGGGAGAAAACGTCGAATGCGGAGGGAAGGGCGGAGGAATTGGAGGATGATTTGGGAAGGTCGAAGACGGATGACTTGTAGTTGCTGATGGAGGAAGTAGAGGCGGAGGGGTCATCTACGTCGTCGTCTGAATGCTCATCTTCTAGCGCTTCTTCTTCTTCTTCTTCGGCGGAAGAATAGCCCTGGATAAGTGCCAAGCTCATTCTGATGCCTCGTGCGCTTGTCTCTCCTTCCTAAACGATACCGTTTTAAGAGGATCTCCTGTCTGCGATATCAGATGGGAAGAGGGATTTTAGGGATCGGATAACTTGGAAGGGGTGGCCAAGGACCGACTCGGGATCATCTCGGCTCAGTTCGCTATAACAGACCAACAGTGTGTTAAGTACACTGGAATTACCAATTCCTTCAGGGCAAATTACAAGTGATTTCTTACTTTCGGAAAAATACTCAATTATTGAACATCGAGGAATAATTATTCCTTTCATCCCAAAAATTTGTGGATTTCACACATCATTGAATTAACTTTTAATTTGTTTAAACAAATTTACTTCAACTTAAATTATTATATTTCAATTTAAGTATATTTGTAAATTTTTCTGTTGGTTTAGTGTCAAGTGATATATCTCTCCTCAATTTCAAGAAAAATAATTTAACTCGCTTGAGCTCTTTGATGATAAAATTCTCATAACATCAACATGGATGAAACTTGCAAGAAAAAACTGAAAGAACGACTAAACTTGACCCTTTAAGGATAAAAATACACTAAAACATTTAGCCTTAAATTCTTAAATTTCTGTATTTTTTATTTAGTTAAGGTGGCATCGAAATTTGTGAATATAAGGCTAGGGTTCTTGTAACGATCCATCTCGGGTTGGTCACCTCCGAGACAGTATCATCACATTTTGAAAATCTTAGCACGACATATATATGCAACAATAAAAATATCACTAAAAAAACTTTACATCAATCTGTAAAATGCATCAAGATTTACAAATAAATTTTTCATTTTTATTTTTACATTAGTCTGAGAATGATGACACGTACGCGGCTTACATAAAGTGATTTCTTCTGAACCTCAACTCACCAAACTATTTGCCAAGCCTGCTACCTGAAAATCATTGTACAATGAGGAGTGAGCTTCACAAGATCAGTGAATTAAATTTACTAAAAGTATTCCAAATTCCATAAATAGTCCTTTAATATTTAATCTTTTATTTTTTTCACATAACCTGATGACAACTTTCTACTATCAATATCTTCTTCTCAATCATTGGTTCACCTTAAGACTATCAATTATCTCCTAATTACCTCGTAATGAGGTTCATATCAAAAAGTCCATCATTTAGGTAAGTCTTATCACCCTACTGTCTCTTTTTATGAAACTCAACCTTCTATAATGAAATTCACAAAAATATCACATCTCAGCATCTCAAAAATCTCATCATTATAGCTGTCTCTTTTTATGAGACCCAGTCATCTATAATTTAATTCACAATTAATATACCACATCTCAGCATCTCAAAAATCTCATCATTATAGCTGTCTCTTTTTATGAGACCCAGCCATCTATAATTTAATTTACAATTAATACACCACATCTCAGCATTTCAAATAATGCAACGATAATTAAAACAAATGCAGATGCATGCATGATTATGATGGAAACGTCTTTCCACCTGTCGACAGGTTATTATTATCTTAGACTGGCTGCCCTCCCGGTTCTTTTATTCTCATCAGACCGACTGCCTTCCCGGTTAATTCCAGTATATACCGGTTGTCACGATTTTCCCTTTTCATCCCAGCATATACCGGCTGTCACGATTTTTATTTTACATCCCAGCATATACCGGCTGTCACGGTTATTTCATTAGACCGACTGCCTTCCCGGTTCTTTCGGTTATATTATTAAATGCATATGTGCATGAACAATGATATGAAACAGTAATATAAACAGTAATATAAAAACAATATAAAGATTCAAACCACTTAATTTGGCTATCCTAATTATTCACAAATTTTATATAACAAAGTTTCTTTAAAAAAATTTCTTACATCCAAACATCCAGATTTTTATCAAATTATAAAAATTCCACTAAATTCTTCTATTTCCAAATCACATCAAATAATCTATTAAAGTCTGCCAAAGATCCACTAAATTTCATCTCAAATCATCCACCAAATTTTGTCAAGATCCACTAAAATTCACCTCAAATCATCCACCAAAATTTTGTCAAGGTCTACTAAAATTCATCTCATCATAACTCGTATTAAAACATCAATATATCTCATCAATAATTTATTTATTGCTTTTATTCTCAAATAAACTTATAATTTCCAAAAAAAATATCATTTCTCACCGAGAAATATTTCTACCGGTCCAAATTTCCTATCATACCCATAAATCAATTTTTCATCTATCATCCAAGCATACTTAAATAATTAAAATTAATATTATCACCAAATAATTGATTTTTCATTTAGACTACTTAAAGTAAATCCAACTCACCCCGTAGCACTTAAAGCTATCCGTGGGTCACCTTCTCGTTTTTCCCGATCTTCTCAAAAATTTCTCCCTTTGTAGATAGTCAACACCTTTTGCTATTCTGATATCTTCTCTTAATTCTTTATAAAACAAAATATTCCCGAAAATCCCTTCGAAATTTTGGTCTTCCAATTTTTCTTTGAACTCCCAAGTGTTTAGAGAAAAAATGGAAAGGAAACTCAATTTTTATCATTCCCTACGAATTCGCCAATTCTCATATATATAGGAAATTGATATTAAGCTTCCTCATGCAACTTTGCTTGCCAAGTCAACAATCACATTCTTTAAATTATTCTATAAATTGGACACTTGCAAGACAAAATTATTGTCTTTGCAAAACAAAATGATTTCTTTCTCTTTATGCTTTACACTTGGCCATCATCCATTAAATTTGGGAAAACATTACTTTAACTTGACATAATTACACTACACGTTGTTATTGTTCATCAATTTTTTTTTTTTTTAAGAATCACTTTAGTCAAATACTAATAAACTTTGCATATAAACTTTATTTTAAATTTCATGACATATTTATTCAATTACTTATTTATCTTTACTTTAAAAATATGGGTATTACAGTTCTATTGTAATTTTTATTCTTTAACAGTCATATTTAATTTATTTTTTTAATTTCTCACATGCCATCAATGTTGACGTGACTAGAATTTTGACATTAAAGAGCTACCGAGATCTACACGTGATAAGGATTTTTACATAATCAAACAGAGTGCAAATATTGCATTAATTTGTTAAAATCATAAGTTAAATTGTCCATCCTAAAAACCGTGAGAGAAATATACTACTTAACTCTAAACTAAGGAAAGTTTTTACAATTAAACCTTCAACTTATTAAAAATATATATATTATATTTCAAATTTATCCTTACCCCTTTTTAATTTGAAACTTCATCTTCTTTTCACAATTTTAATGATAAATAATTGTAACTCTCAACTAATAAAATTCAATAAAATTTAGGATTTGATTTGAGTAAGTAAAATAATTGTTTCAAATTCTTATTGCAATTTACATATTTAAGTGACAACCTAATAATGCTTGATTATATGTTTGTGATATTTTATTAATAAATATGATTTTATAAATTAAAAACATATGTTGACAGTTTAACATGTTATTCTAAATGCATCAGTTGTTGCACGTACTCGATGTGAATACATCTACGGTATCATAGCACCGTATTTACAAACTAGACATACAAAATAAATCAAACAACCCTTAAATTCTTTTTCTTTTTCATATGTACCAAGATATTTTTGTCATTTGACACACAATCCATCTTCATAAAAGGGTTTAGACCATCCAGCCAAACATTAGAATCGAAAATAAATTTACTTGTCTTCATGTACAACCAAACATGAAAATTAGAATTATTGTTCAATTTTGATATATTATTAAAAAAATGTTTCCTTAAATGCAATAAGTTATATGTTCTCACACCTCTTTAGAGTGTTGAACATTTTTGTCTTTTTTCTCTCTGTCCTTGATCTCTCGTTGCTTTTGGATGGTTTTTTTTTAATGATTTTGCTAGTGTTGATGAGAAAATGGATCTTGATAGCAGATTTTGCAGAAGAGTCAATCAATGTGGCTAGGTGGATCTTGATAGCACGGCGCCGAAATTTACTTGGTTCAATAGATGGCATGGTCTAGGAGCTCGATGTGAAAAACTGGACAAAGCTATGGCTAATGTGGACTGGAAACTGAAGTTCCCTAATGCTAAAGTCTTTGTTCTGGCTCGGTGTGCATCTGATCATCATCCCTTGCTTATTGAGGTGGCTATTAGATCTTCTATCAATCTTTTAAAGAAGCCATTTCGGTGTGAGACAGCCTGGTTAACTCATGAAGATTTCTCTTCCGCTTGGCAATCTACTACATACTATTTTGATACCAGAATCAAAGCTGTAACAAATTCATTGAAGAAGAGGAATAAAACTATGCTTGGTAATATTTTTGCTCGAGAACAACGTTTAAAGGCACTGCTGAGGGGTATTCAGCGTGTTTTCTCCACTAAACACTCGAGTGTTCTTGTCAATCTTGAATAAGAACTTATTGCAGAGTACAATGAAACTCTTAGACATGAAGAAACCTTCAGAAGTCGCGAGTCTAGTGGTTACAGCATGGTGATCTGAACATATGGTTCTTTCATACCTATTTATTTGATGAATCTATCTGTTGATTCTATGCTTGTTGATAAGCTCATTTGGTGGACTAGTCTTAATGAGACATTTTCTTCAAGATGAGTGTATTTTTTGCTGATTGTGGAGAATTGTCTCTTGGTTATGCAGGAGTCATGGGACTGGGTTTGGCGATTGAAATGCTTCCAGAAGTATCAAAATTTTATTTGCTTCTCTTTCGAGATCGTTTATCGTCTAATGAGTTTCGGGCAGCAAGAAACCTTGTTCCTTCCCCTTATCGCACCAGATGTTCTTGTGATAGTGAGTCTGTTATCTGTATTCTTCGAGATTGTGAGATTTCAAAGCATGTTTGGATGTCGGTGATTCCTTCCAACTTGCAAGATACCTTATTTTCTCTTAACCTTGTTGATTGGGTGGTGTGGAATGTAACAGATAAAGGTCATGTTAAAGAGGGTGAATCGTGGCTCCTAGGTTTCCTAGCTCGTTTGTTGGTCTATTGAACGGCCAGAAATCGACAAGTAATTGCTGAAAATTCTATCAGTATTCAATTCATGCTCTTTGAAATTGCAATTTTGGAAAATGATTTGAGAAGGGCTTTTCCTAGTCAGGAAGTTGTTAGCAAAACTATTATACATGTAAGTTGGTCGCCACCTCTTCCGAATGCAATAGAAATCAACACTGATGGGATTAGGAAACAATGAAATGGGTTAGCCTCTCGTGGAGGTTTATGCCAGGATAATTTTGGTCTATGGCTGGAGGGATTTACATTGGGTTGGGGAGTTCTGATGTTCTTTTAACCGAGCTCATGGGTACAAGGCAAGGAGGACTCACCATTACTACGGGGAAAAGGATGTCCAGAGTCATCCTGGAGTCAGATTCTGCTTCTGTGATCCAGTTGATTTAGCATGATGAGTCCCATTTTCATCAGTATGGTGTTGTCATTGAAGACTAAAGGGGTATGATGGGTAGTCTTTTGGCGTGCCATCTTGTTCATACGTTGCGAGGGAAACCATTGAGCTGACTTCATAGCGGATCTTGTATACAAGCAGCAAGGGCTTGTGTCTTTTGTGAATCCTCCCCTGGGTTTAGGGCATATTTTGGTTGATAATGCTAGGCGTCATGCTTCCCATAGAGTAATTTCTATGGTTTGTATTCCAACTATTAAAAAATATATGAAATCGTGATTGCCACAATAGCAAATCTTTTTTTGCACTCGGTCGTTCGTTTGCTTTTTTAACTCTCTTTAACATCTCATCTCCTTTAAGAGCTTGGGGAACAATTTCTTGGGCATAAAAACGTACAAGAATACACTGAGGTGTTGGTTAGTAGCGACGGTTAATAGGAAATATCATTTGCGGGTTCGGGATTGCGGATTAAATTCATGTTTTTTTATATGTAACTCGTATTTTCGATAAAAACTTAAGTCTCGTGTTTTAGAGGGCATGAACCGAGCTAGATAACGATTATCTTTATTTAAAAATTAAAATTAAATTAAGTTTATGATAAAATTAAATATTATATTATTAAATAAAAAATATTTAAATTTAAGTTCATTAAAATAATATTCAATCTTACAAAAAAAAAATTCGTGATCCGAAATTATGATTTCAACAGTGAAACTTTATTTTTACTTTTAAAAAATAATAAACGGTAATAATACAATGTTGCTCTAAAATTACCCTACTGTAATGCAATAGTTTGGATTTGGATAAAAGATGAGGAGAACGTCAAAATTGAAGATTTTCAGTTTTGTCGTTGTGCTTCTTCTTTGTATCGATTTTTTCCAATACCCAAAAATATGGTAACTCCGGTCAATATTCAAAGGCTAATCGATCAGGGAAAGTAGTGCGCAATACTGCTCCTTCAGAATTTCGGCGTATGTCATACTTGATGTACATAAACGTGTTTGGCTTCAACTTATCTTCAAACGTCAAGATTAGCTTCAATATAGACGTGTTTGGTGAGGATTGACAAACTCTCAAATAAAAACAACGATGATTTCTCGTCGTTGGTCGTGACTGGGTGAGAAACGTTTCTCTTTTAACTTATCGATTGCGTGCAGAGAATGAGATTGAAGAAAAAATATTTACTAAGAATTCAGTTTTGCGAGAGTTATTACGAAATTGATAAAGTTAATTAATAGTTATAAAAAATTAAATTGTAATTGTTTCAAAAAAAATTAAATATTAAAATTATTATTTAATTTTTTTATAATTATTAGTGAAATTTTTCAGTTTCGTAATAACCTCACGAAACCAGATATGTGATATCATCGCTTTTAAAAATTAAAAAAATAATTCAGTTGGATTGATTTTCCTTCTCCAAAGATAATTAATGATAAAAGTGTTTGAAAAAAACAAATTGAACAAACAAACGAAAAAAAGACTCCATAACAGAAATTGATTAAGGCATCAATAAGATGCATGGTTAAATTTTAATTGAAATTTTGGTTTGTAATAATAGACGGAATACAATAATTAAGAGTAATTAGAGAAAATAAAAAAAACCATTTTTTAGATATTAGAAATTACGTAGAATGAATTACGACAAAGAGAAAATATAAATAAATAAAAAGTTGACATGACATCTATATGACAAAAAATGTCATTGTTAATTTGAGAAATAAGATTAAAAATATCTTATAATGAAAAATAAAATTTTCATGTTCTGTTTTAAGAAAGAACTCCACTTACAAGGGAGACGATGAGAGAAACATTGTGAATTATTTTGTTTGTCTCATATACATGTACTTATGTACCATGACTTTAGTTCCAGAGTTGATATCATATATCTAGTTTCTTTATACGAAATCGAAAAATTTATTGATAATTACGAAAGATTGAATAGTAATTTTGATATTTAAAATTTTAATTTAATTATAAAAAACACTCTGTAGTTGACTGTATTTTCAAAAAATACTTCAAGATTTTTTTTGTGATAAAAAAATACATTGTGGTTGACTCCATTTTCAAAAAATACCTTTAGTTTTTTTGTGGTAAAAAATATATTATGGTATATTTCTGTTAGCAAAAAATATCATGTAGTATGTTTTTATTAGGCAAAAATACCATGTGATATGTTTCTTTTAGTCAACTGCAATGTATTTTTTTCTAACAGAAACATACCACGGGATATTTTTTACCACAAAAAAATTTCATGGTATTTTTTGAAAATGAAATCAACCAAAGAATATTTTTTGTTACAAAAAAATCTCAGAAGTAAGATCACCACTTTTTACTCTAGACATTTATTTTTGATTTGATTCGGATAAAATCACATAGCACGATTTTGCATTATAATCTTGGTCATGTTCCCCTAATATAATTTCACGGGATTTAGATGGTGCATCAAGAAAATCATGTGAATGCAGCTTAAAGCATGCAAGTATTTCTTGGTGCATGATTCTTAAGGCTTGAAGGTATATAATTTTTTTTTTTTGATAAGGTAGATATAAGATTTCTTAACTTATTTAGCTTGGTGGGTAATATTTGAAGGGAATTATTGCCTTAAACGAATATATAAAGTTACAATTTTCTTTATATTATTATTAAAGTTTGATTTATGTAGATTCTTTTAAATCATTTATTTTATATTTATTTGATTGTTTTGATAATTATTTATTTTACTTTTTCTTTTCAAATAAAGTTGTTACTATACTCATCTACTAAGTTTTAAAAAAAATTCAATATAAAACTAAAATACAAAAAAAACTTCCATGTTATGTAAATGCCACGTAGATATAGATTTAATTAAACCAATAGTATTATATAAAAAAATCAATAAATTTACAATCTGTTTAATCATAAAATATTCTTTATTTTTCAATAAAATTTACATTTTATGGTTTTTTTAATAAAAATTTCTAGTACTAAAGATGTTTGATTTATGCACGTATAATTTTCATAGATTTTAAATAAAGGTAAGATTATCAATGTTTGATTTATTATTCGTTTATTAAAATACGAGTATGGATATGAAAAATAAAATCAATTGAAAAACAAATATATTTAATCCGTACTTTTTGATTCGTTACTCATAAAACTCGCTTCATATCTTATCCAAATTGTTATTTTTTTATTTAAATAAAAATTTAATACATATTAAAATACGAAAATAACATAAAAAATAAAATTTATTTAAAAACGATTATTTTTATCCTGTAACATGCCCCACCGACCGGCCCATTTTGACATTCAGTTCCGACACCAATGTGAACGCAGTACGCATTAACCTATTCATAGTCGCCTCAAGAAGAAGGAAAGGAAATATGAAAACATTTATGTTTACTATTAAGTATCACCCTTTTGAGTCATTCTCCGGTCTCCTCTTCGTTGTCTCCGTCTCTTAAGTGCCGGCTCCTATTCTGGCACAACAGTTTATATATTTATATATATTCAATAAAAAACAGTGTAGAGAGCGAGAGAGAGGAAATTGGAAAGGGATTTGGAATTTTGGTGCTATTACTGTTGGGCGATGGAGAACGTCATTAACAAGCTGAAGAATTTGGACGCGTACCCTAAAATCAATGAGGATTTCTACAGCCGTACACTCTTCGGTGGCGTTATCACGCTTGTCTCCTCTTTGGTTATGCTCCTCCTCTTCATCTCCGAATTTAGTATGTTCTCTCATACGCTTTCTCAACCCTGCCAATTTTTGGATTGATTTGCAATCAGCTTTTGTTCCCTTTTTGACCATTTTCGGCGATGTTTGGAACTGATAAACTTAAATCAGTTCAAGGCAAAAATTGCTTAAATTTACTGATTTAAGCTGCTTAAATCAGTTCTCCTCTACGTAGGTATGCTATATATTTACACACATATGTAGAGGTATATCTGTATGTGTTCTTTTGCCTAGAATCAAAATACTGAGGACGGTAAGGAAGATAGAAATTCAATTGTCAGCTACACGAGTCATTTACATCTTCCAGATTTATGTGGGGCTAAATTAAGTCATCTGTCAATTGGGTTTTAAGAAATTACGAACTCAGCTTGTACATTGTTTAGAAGCTCTGTGCACTCGAGGTTTTTACTGTGCCATTAAAATTGATTTTCTCCATGGATTCTCTTTGAAGAAGAGATCAACTAACATATTTCCGAGGACACTCTATAAAAGACGCGAGTTGCGTCAGTATAAGAGGGTTCCAAAATGTCTCAAAGTGGTTTGGAGAATGGCCCATAAAGCCAACTTGGATGACTTGTATAGTTGGTGGCTGTCATAACTGTTCTTAGATGGTTGAGGAGTTTTGTTCTGGCCCTTGGCATTGTTCATTTGTTTGGAATGGTTTCTTCTGAGGTTTGGCTTATGTTAGTAGCTGAAAGCAACAGTTGGATTTGACTATTTGAGAGGTCACCTTACTGCTTTGTGGCAGGGTTCTTTTCAGGTGAAACAAACTTGGTAACATTTTTTTCTATAAATTGGTCAGCAGGAGTTTTTTTTCTTCTTCTTAATAAGTAAATTGGTCATCGGGAGGTTGATTTTTATCTAGGAAAGTTTCTACTGGTTACATATCTGTTATAATTTCCCAGTGGTTACCCGATGAGCCAAATTCGATGCACAAGGAAGAGTGGCTAGGGGTAGAGGAATTCCTTCCCTTTCAAGAAGGGTGTGGATATATGAATGATTTATTGAGCTTCAGTGGGAGAATCTCCCGAGGTAGAGATTTGACTGCAATTGTTACCTACTATTTCTCATGGGAATGCTTCATTCTTCACTGAAGCTCATTGGTTTTTTGTGAGACACCTTCTGTTTCAAGAAGCTCCCATGAGTTGATTAGGTGCTAGGTTTGCTCTCCAGAAAAGTTAGGGAAATTGGAATGGGAATGGGAATGGGAGGGACAAAATTGATCCTGGGGGATATTATAAGAGTAACAGTGTAACACTAAATCATCATACTTAAGAATAGCTCGATTTTACTTACAAAAGAAAAGAATCGCTTGATTTCAACTATATATTCTGTTAGAGGAGAGATGGTAAAATTTATATACTGTCGATTAACTGTATAGTCAAGTAAATTTCTGTTGCACCTTATAAATGCAAATGCACGATTATAATGAATGGTTCATCTAACTTTGGTAGTCACAAGGAACCTTTACCAAGTCCTTGTAGACATTGTTAACTCGAGTTTAGCTGTAAGTCTGTTACCAGGTTATAAAAAATATATTGATATTTTGATTAAGCAGTTGAGTGGAGAAGTAAGAATACATTACCAGCTTGTTCATGCATAAAAAAACCAGACTTGTTACCTTGTTCATTCTTTGCTGGTATTGGTTCATCAAGATCATCATCTAAATGTTTGACCAGTCACTCATTATGGCAATATTATTAGGTAGCTTGATCTGTTTGGAACATCTTTGCAGTTCTTGCACGGGTGACCTAGTCAGTTGCTTATCTAATATCTTTTTTTTTTTTTTTATAAGTTGCTTATCTAATATCATGTCATTTATTTAGCTACATCATTTGTTCAACTTCTTAATTTTTTGTTCTTCTACTCACGGTTGGACCTATGACCTCCCGTAACTTGGGTATTTCGAGAATGTTTTATTGCAATCACATCATTTTTAATACTTTAAATACAAAAACTATAACTGCAGTAAACCATCTCCAGCATACTAGACAAAATGGAAGCTTTGACCGTAATTTTGGGTTATTGGGTTGGATTTCTTCTTATGTTTTATCTGGGTCTTCCACTAGGGTATTCTTACAAAGCTACCGCAGTTTGGGATTCAAACTTGTCTCGGGTGGAGAAGGGATTAGCAGGTTGGGAGTGGCCTTACTTGTCTGAAGGTGGGAAAGTGACTTTAATTAGGAGTTCTCTTGCTAGCTTCATCGATGAGAGAATCGAGAAGCTTCAATGGGATTTTCCATGGAGTGGATTGGATGATGAGCTTAGGTATCACCATCTTAGATGGGCAGTGTTTCCTTACTTGGACAAGTAGGGGGTCATGGGTTTAGGAAGTTGGTTTTATATAATAAGGCATCGTTACTAAAATAGTTGTGGAGCTTTGGTGTGGAAGGAGAAAGTATATCAATTAAGTGTAATAAGTTATCCTCATTTACAATTTTTGTTTTCATTAAACCAAAATCAAAAGTAACCACCCTTCCTTGATGGAGGCGAACGATTTTCCCACTCCATTGAAGGCTCTCTTACTTTTTTCATTCCAAACAAATCAAAAAATAGATAGATGCATCAAAGAATGGTTTTTTATCCTATCTTTAGAGATTTTTAACGTGCTTCAAGCTCACACTCATTTTCTTGAATGGAACCGGCACCCACCCAGTGAAGTCTTGCCACACTTTTTTTGTAAGTATAAAGTCTCACCACACTAAAATCCATCTCTCGATATTTTCTAGTGAAAGAACATCCCAAAAGAAGATGGTAAATGCCTTTTAACAAAGATAACGCGGGTTAACCAACATTTTCCCTTTTTTTAGATTATAGATGATAAGAATACCACCCCAAGAATCTTTCCAATCAAAGAAAAATTGGCAACCTTCAAAGGAGCAAAGGTTTTCCAAATAGATTTCTATGGAAAGTTTTCCTTTCCCTCCAAAGACAACTTCATAAAGAGGGCCTTATAGAAAGACTTGACCTCAAATTTCCCTCCCGTGATCGACTTCCATTTAGCCTTGTTCTTACCAAAAAGTTGATTTTCACCTTGTAGATATTTGCCAAAAAGTTCCCAACATAACCCATTTCCAATTATTGGCATAAAGACACATGCTCCTCATTACTAAATACTAACGTTCACACAAAAGCTAACCAAGGCATCTTTATCTATAGCAAAAGAGAAGAATTCAGGAAAGTGATCTTTCAAAGAGTTAACCCGTGCCAAACATCATGCCAAAATCACATACAAACCATTGTTGCACTAAAAGAAGACATGAAAGAAGCTATCCCAAATTCCCAACCCTTCCTAATCCATATCCAAATTCAAACACTGTAAGCACCTCTACCATCCTTAGCAATTTTCCCAATACTTTGCACCAACTCCTCTCCTCCAAAGATGTTCCTTTTTCGTTATAAATCTCCAAAGCAATTTACCAAGGAGCACTTTATCGAAAAGCACTAGGGATTGTGATGCAGGATGACAAAGGGGAAATCTTCAAGGGCTGAAATTTGGGTTAGGGTTAGGGTTTACAGAATTTTGGGAGCAATTGATAAGTTTGATAAAAACCAAATAACATAACTGATAAAATAATCTATTAGCCTCACACTAGTAGGGTTCTACTAGCCGAAGCCTCATATTTTCTAGGGTTTCTCAATAAACTGAAATTCTAGAAAATCTATGCCCATCACAAAGCTTATATAGAGTTCATCTGACTCAACTCTAAAGGATGTAAATAAACCCTAGTAATTGTACCCACAAAACAGGAAAGGAAAATAAAATAAAATAAACCTGCTACAGTATCATGAACAGTATTGTTATGGTCTTGTCTTATGAACGGTATTACGCTGCAGTACTGTGAACAATACTTTGCTACAGTGTTATCCCAAAAATAGCATGATACTTGAATTAATTCCCACACAACGCCAATAACTAATAAAGTAAAGCCCCAAATTAAAAACTATTTTAACCTAAACCTCTCTGATCCAAAGGTTGCTAGACAACTCCCCATTTGACCAAGTGATATTTATATTCTTTCCTGTGTTACCCCAAAGAAATCTTATAGATATGGTTATCATCCATTGATGCTTTTTTGCAGAATTATACCTACACACTGTTACCGAGACACATCTTTTAGTGGATACTTCAAGAGGAGAAAAACTACGAATCATTGTAATCATCTTCTTCTTATCTCCTTTTTTTTGTAATAATGCTTTTTTTCACCTTACTTCCCGTTAACAATGTTGTTTATGTTTTCATCTTCTGTGAGGAATCTGTAAACTTAGTTTGATGCATGGTGTTCTAGGGTTGCCTTTTTTGTCCTTTGCAAACTTTAATTGTTTGGCTTAGTTACATTTATCACCATGTGGTTTGGTTGGATTTTATATTAAACATTGGGAAATTTTTCGTGGCAAATCTAACGTTCGAACGTTGAGGGTACATTAATTAGCAAATCGAACTGGTCGGAACTAATGGCCTTCGATGGCGAAGCTGCCTAGTAGCCTTAGTCATTGCATCATCTTGTGATGGCGAGGCTTAGCAATGGCTGGCTGACGCGATGGCTGAGATTACTAGGTAGTCTCATCTTCATAAGCCATTCAGCTCCGGCCAGGCTAACAAAATAAACCTCAGGCTTCAATTGGCCACAAAAAATCGCTCAAGATTTAAAACGAAATCCATCCAAACCATAAGGTGAAATATGTAATGAAGCCTAATTATTTGACAAATATTTTCTATTAATGCTAAAAAATCTATTTATTACTATCAAGTTTTGAATTTATACCTGTGGTTGAGTACAAATGTAGTTTGGAATTAAGGCTGAGTTAAGTACCCACAATTGAGTTTTCAAACATTCGAAACATAAACTTCCATAAATTTCTATTTTCTATTAATGCTAAAAAATATATTTTTTTCTACCAAGTTTTGAACTTATACCTGTGGTTGAGTACAAAAGTAGTTTGGGATTAAGGCTGAGTTGAGTTGAGTTGAGTTGAGTACCTGTAATTGAGTCTTCAAACATTCGAAGCAGAAACTTGCATGATTGCTGATGTTGTGATTGGAAGAGCATTCAGTTAGATTTTAATGATTCATATCCTGCATTTGCATATTTGCAGTTTGATGTCACTTTTCCTGCCATCCCCTGTACGTTACTCAGTCTTGATGCCATGGATATCAGTGGAGAGCGACACCTTAATATAGTATGTAATGCAAACTGTTGCTGTTATATGGAAAGCTCAATGTTTTTTACTGTTTATTTCATTCATTTGTTGCTTCTGACTTTTTAATTTTCCGGAATGCATTGGATTAATTGCTCTTGCTGATTAATGATTTTTACTTGCAGAGACATGACATAATAAAGAAAAGGATTAATACTCACGGTGATGTAATAGAAGTCAAGCAAGATGGGATTGGAGCACCAAAGGTTAGTTGGAAAATGAAACTATTCTATTGGTTTTTCTTCAGTAAGCTACTTTTTTACACTTCTTGGCATTTCTTTGAGACCTACAAGCAATAACATCCTAGCTTTTGAACTGTTCTGGTTATGATCATACACATGCATGTTGTCTCACTATTGTCCTGTCCATATTTTGGTGTTTTATTAGTTTTAGCTATAAGTTTCCAATTTTCAACCACACCTATTGTAACATAAAAACTATTATTTTTTCTTTATGTCATTAGTATTTCTCAATATTTTAAAAACAAATAATCTTTTAAAATAACACCGGTGCGTGACATGGGTATATGACTAGTTCCAATTGTATTGTGTTTTTTTGATAAAAAAATATATCCGTTAAGAGAGAAAAAGAGACTACATCAAAATAGCCTCCAATCTCTTTGCACATCTCTCAAAGAAATTCCCCTAAAAACTCATGTTGCTGAAGCCCAAAGAGAGGAAAGGAAAACAGCACTATCCCTAAGCATTGCAATCATTACTTGGTCTTTCCTTGTAAACATAATAAATTAGTTGAGGGAAAATTGATAGTCAAGTAAGTATACAACTATTGAAACTGTAAACCAATAAATAACACCCTTTCAAATCATTTAGTAGTATCAGTTTCTCTCTAAATTTGTCGTTTTTCCAAATTTAAACCCTTTGTTCTATTCTTTTATTCTTACACACTTCAAGCAACTTAAATACACAACCTTTTTTGTATCAGGTGATTAAGATTTGGCCCACCACATAATAACTAATAACATATAGGCAGCTTTAACTAACCCTTGGTTTCTGTGCTACATCAAGTTTCTTATATTTTTAAGATGACCTTAAATACTTAAGATATCAGGCCTTTATTTTTGTGTAAAATGGGGAACTATGATTCAATGGATTTTAATAGACTGTTATCATTGTGTTACATAATGTCTTTTGTTCCCATCTGGTCAAAGTTTATTGGAATATGTTTTTGTTATCTTCCTCTCCCCTGTTGTGATGTATGATATATCTTTCTTATTGTTTATTTACTCCATTCAGGTTGGCCTGTTCAAATACTTTTCTCTTCTATTTCTTATTCTTTTGCTTGTATGTTTCATTACCATTTTCTTTTTATTTTTCCTCTGTGCAGATTGCGAAGCCTTTACAGAGGCATGGTGGCAGGCTCGAGCACAATGAGACATACTGTGGTTCATGTTATGGTGCAGAAATGGTACATATGATGTCTAGTTTCCTTTGTGTCACTACATTATCCACTCGATTTTGAAGCATATAACAATAATGTGAGTCAATAATATGAGATTTAATAGTTTGACCCTAGGATAGTTAATTTGGAAGGAAAAATAGTTATGTCAACTTAAGAAAAAGGAAGTGGGAAATTCTCATTCTATTCATTTTAGAGCCTTCATCGTCTAACAAATGTTCCAAATTCAAGTTCTCTACGTCTTGTGGCTCGTTAAAAGTAATGTTTTGATCTTTCTCGGTACAGAGGGCATGTGTTAAAAACATTCTACTAACTTATTGACATCTAAACATCACCTAGCAAAGGTTTGATAATTATTTATTTGGGTATCTGTCATTTACTCGTCTTTCTAACATCATCTTTTTCATTTTGCCTCTCATCGTATGTTTTACGTATCAATATGGATTTTTATATCTCTGTTTGATCTCTAAGGGTGTTTGTTTTAGATTCTTGAACTAAATAATTTATTTACCCCTCTCTCTCTCTTAACATTCTGCAGTCCGATGATGACTGTTGTAACTCATGTGAAGAAGTTCATGAAGCCTACAAGAGCAAAGGGTGGGCACTAACAAATGCAGATTTGATTGACCAGGTTAGTTTGGAAACTTATCTTTTTCAAGAGCTTTTCCTCAGTGCAACCAGATATTTCCTTTGTGCTCAAATTGTAACAGGATACAGAAAAGCTAACTTGGCATTACATTTTATAAATGTACATCTTATTATTGTACATTATTCTATTCACATCTTAATTTTTTTATATTTATTTTTGGGTTAGCTCTGAAGTTTTTGTTTTAACTTTTTTATTAAAAAATACATTCATTAAGAGAGAAAAAGAGTACAAAAGCGCAGAGTAAGGAGTCCCTCTAAATGAAAAAAGTAGACTACATTAGAATAGCCCTCTAGTCTTTCTGTATATCCTTCAAAGGAAAACCCCTAAAAAGTCCTGTACCTGAAGCCCAAAGAGAGGAAAGGAAAACAACTCTATCCTGAAGCAGAGCTGTAAAAGTTCTTTCCTTCCTTTCTTTCCAGATCACCCAGAGAACTGCAAACCAAGCACATTGAATTTTATAAAATCCTCTAATTAGATGGATAAACCCAAATATCACCAAAGATGGCAAACGAATTATTCTAAAATTGCTTTGCTACATGACTCTGGAGAAGATATGGTTTTTTAACTTAAGAATAGACATCTGATAGTATCTCTTCCATGAAGAGTTGTTAGCTTCACTTGGAAATTAACTGAAAGAAAGAACCTTAAAAGTAATTTGTGCAATTACATGAGGAAGAAAAAAATGCCAAAAAAGTATTGGTCTCTCATTACAAATGTTTACAATCAAAAAGTTAGAAATAAGTTAGGCTTATGGAAAATCCTTATAATTATGAGTGCTATTCCACTAGGCTTACCAAACTCGTTTTAAGCTGCGCAAGCAATGTCACCGGAGTTCACGGAGATATTTATTGAATTATTACATTCATACTTAAGCTATTCATCTAAATCTTTAGATTAAGAAAGGGCATTGCATGTGCAGAACGACAAAGGGATGTATATGATGTGTGACTAGGTCAGGTAACTCTTTCCTTGTATTAAACATGGAACGATATTCCACATAGTCCAATATTATTTTGCACAGTTTGTGATTTAAAGCTGTTGAACTTCCGTATAAGCACCAAATACAATCATTTTGTTCGTGCACACACAGACTTGAAATACTTCTTCTCATGGGTTATCCCTGGCTGCCAAGCTTGGGAATTTCTTTACTAGTTTTTAGCTTTGTATTGTTTCTGAGTTGTTTTGATACCTTTTTGGGTTTCAGTGTGGACGAGAAGGCTTTTTCCAGAAGATAAAAGATGAAGAAGGTGAAGGATGTAATATTTACGGATCTTTGGAAGTTAATAAGGTGGCTGGAAATTTCCATTTTGCACCTGGGAAGAGCTTTCAGCAGTCAAATATCCATGTTAACAATTTACTAGCTTTCCAAAAGGATAATTATAATGTAAGACACATCTCGGTGTTTAAATTCTTTTTTCATAAGAATATTTTATCATGGAACTTCAGCATATGTTTTGCAATTTTCTTTTAATTTTGTATTGAACTTACATACTTTGGCGTTGTTTTAACTTTATGGTGCATGATACAGATAAGCCACCGCATCAATAAAATAGCTTTTGGTGACTATTTCCCAGGAGCGGTAAATCCCCTTGATAGGTAATTGTTTCTTTCTTTTCTTCAATAGCTAATTACACTTTTAGAACTGTTGAAGTTATCCTTTTTGGCCTCATCTTCATTCTAGTTCAAATTTAAAATCAACTAGATTTTCATCAAAATACTGGAAATTTTGTTTATGCTGTGTAGGTTTATCATAATTGTTGGCATGTCTGGTGCATGCATTTTTACATTGGATAGCCCATGCATCTAAGCATGATACATATTATTTCATTTTATCAACTCTTAGCTTCCTCTATAATAACATTTATTTTCTATGTAATTATGCTGTGTACTTTTCTTCTTCTACTACTTGTATTGGCTATCAAGAAGTTATTTATTAGAAATGTTTGAATTATTATGCCATACCCTTTAATTGAATTGAAATTTTGAATTCAAGATTATTTTTATCCAATTGAGTTCTTATTTATTATTTTTTCATACTGAATTGCCACATACAATTTTGTTTACCTTTTCAGGGTGCAATGGGTGCATCAAACACCAAATGGTATGTACCAGTATTTTATCAAGGTTGGTACTATTGAGGGATCTCTCTTTCTGGTTGCCTTCATTTTTATTTTTCTCTGCATTTAATATTGTCCCGATTTAAAGGTGAACCTTTTTAGTGATTTTTATAAATTTGTTGTGCCTGTGATAGGAAAATTACAAAAGGCGATGGCTGCCAGATTTGTTTAAAAAAATTAACTGTATACTTTATCGATATTTCGGAAGTTTATAACTTCCAGGTCTCGGCCTATAAAATGGTCCCCTAGAAGTAAAATTCAGAAACTGGAAGAGAGAATTTTTAAAGCCCAAGACCATTTTATAGCAAGATTGTGCTTTATGGATCCACAAGAATGTTGCTTTGAAGCCCAAAAAACGATCCATTTGGTACAATGTATTGAAACATTTGCCAACACCATCAAGGGAATCCTTTATCTCCTTTCCTGATTACCTTAGCGATGGAATCATTTAGCAAGATGTTGTCTAGAGCAGTTGATGAAGGACTTTCGGGGTTTCTGAGTGCCTAGGAACAGGAACAAAGTTATAGTTTCACCTCTTCTCTTTTATGATGATACCATCTTATTTTGTGGGGCGGATATTGATCAAATTTTTAATCTTAGGTGTGTTCTTGCCTTTGAAGCCGTTTCCAGACTCAAAATCAAATCTAAGCAAGATTGCTTTAATTCCTCTTAGCAAGGAAGCTGTGGGGTTTCTTGGCAAGTAAATTGGGTTGTACCGTGGAGTAGCTTCCTATCACCTATTTAGGCCTACCGTTGGGGGTTAAATTTGATGAGAAGAGAATGTGGGAACCTATTGTGGAAAAATTTAAAAGAAGTTGGCCGGATGGAAGAAGCTTTATCTTTCGAAGAGGGAAGATTGACACTCATTAAGAGTACTCTTTCGAGCCTTCTTGTTTACTTGATGTCTTTTTTCCTAATTCCTTGTTGGGTTGCTAAGAGGGTTGAGAGCACAGAAACTAGATTTCTATGGGGGTACATGGGGGAGGAATACATGTACCACTTGGTGAAACAAGGCATTGTCAATTAACCCATTGAGAGAGGAGGGTTGGGTCTCAAATCACTCACTTTGTTGAATAAAGCTCCACGTGGAAAATGGTTATGGAGATTCACACGAGAGGGAACATGTTTGACGTAGAGTTACTAGCGCCAAGTTTGGGGTGGAGCATAATCGGTGGACTTCTAAGAAAGCTAGAGGGACCTATGGAGCGGTAGTTTGGAAGTGGATTAGAAAGGGTTGGAATGAATTTCTTTTGAGGTTTTTTTTATAAATAAAATTGTATTAACAAGGCACCAAGAGGGTGCAACTCTGCCAATGAGGCTTTAGCTCAATGGTTAAGGTTGAGGCTCTAGGTCCTAAAGGTCCCAGGTTCGAGCGGTGTGTGCGTGTGTTTTACCAATAATAAAAAGAGAGGGTGTAACTCTAAGCCAAAAGCTAATTACAAGTAAGAAAATTCACAAAATCCAAAAGATCAAAATTGTTTGCAAAAAAATTCCTTTTGACCCAAAAATTAAGGATGTGGAGCCAACTATCTCTAATAGCATCAATAGGTCTTTCAACACCCTCAAACACTCAATGATTCCTCTCGTTCTACACTAGCTAAAAATAGAGTGTGGGATCAAGAGATAAGATTTCTTAACCTCCTTTTGCACTCCTAACCCACTCCAAGCCCAAACCTCATATTTCACGGAGCTCACTACCACCCAAAAAATCCCCAAAATCCTATAAACCATCTCCCATAAACTTTTAGCCAATGAACACTCCACGAAAAGATGAAACATGTACTCGATGCAACTTTTGCAAATAAAACATCTATTGACTAAAACTTTCCCCGTTCTTTGTAAGTTATCTAACGTGAGAATTTTCCCCTAAGAAGCCTCCCAAACAAAAAAAACTTTCTTGGGGGTGCAAGGACCCCAAATTACTTTCCATGGGAACTTGGGTGAGTCGGCCATATGATTTCCATTAAGAAGAAACTCATGAAAAGATATCAACGCAAACCTTTCTCCAGGCTCCGCCCCCACCCAATCGAGTCCTCTGTATTCCATTCCATCTTAATGCTATATAAGGTCCCTAAAAACCCCTCAACCATCTCAACTTCCCAATCATGTATATTCCGCATAAAAGGCACGTCCCATAAAGTTCCATTGTTAGTGATAGAAACTCAAGAGCTAATAAGTGCGCCTTTATTTTTCACCATATTAAATGTCCGGAAATTGGTTTTCAAAGGAGTGTTCCCCACCCAAGTATCAAGCCAAAGTCGAATTTTCTCTCCATTTCTCACCCTCACCGAAACACAAGGAGCAAAATCCCCCCAGCCTTTTCGAATCCACTTCCACACCCCACTTCGTAAGCCCCTAGCATCTTTAGATATCCACAAGTTAGAATCCATCCCAAACTTAGTTACACCCACTTTCCTCCAAAGATGGTCCTTCTCCACATGAAAACTCCATAACCATTTGCTAAGAAGAGTTTTATTAAAAACAAAGATTTGATATAAGCCCCCCTTTTTCCATCGGTTGCTTGACCACTGTTGAGAGTCCTAATTAGGTATATGTTGAGAGTCCTAATTAGGTTTCCTATTACGTGTCATAGTAGGTTTCCTAAATCTTATATATTTTATATCTATCTTATCTAGTTATGTCTCTTAGTCCTATTAGGTTTGATATTCATAAGTCTATATATATGACTGTTGAATTGTATTCAGAAAATCAATAATACATAATTCTTTTCAATTTTTTTTGTTAACAACCACCCCCCACCCCCCACCTCACTAAGTGATACTTGTATTTCTCTCCCATGTTACCCTAAAGGAATCTTTTTTGAATTATCTCCAACCAATTAGCCAATAGGAAACATAGACACAAAGTATATTAGAAGGTTCGAAAGAGTGCTCTTGATAAGAGTAAGCCTTCCTCCTTTCGATAAATAGTGATTCTTTCATTCGGCCAAACGTTTCTCGACCTGTCCACAATTGGATTCCAAACACTTTTATATTTGAATTTAGCTCCAAGAGGAAGACCAAGATAAGTAATAGGAAGCGACCCCACCTTGCATCCCAACAAATTTGCAATTAATGGGCCATCGATATTCTCACCGAGAAGAATAAGATTGTTCTCACGAAGATTAACCTTGAGCCCTGAAACTGCCTCAAAACAAAGGAGGACACAACAAAGGTGTAACAATTGGATAGCTTCTACCCCACAAAAAACTAAAGTGTCATCGGCAAAAAGAAGGCGAGACACATTCACACTGCTTTGTTGCTCCCAACCTTGAAATCACTCAAAAGCCTCCCTCAACCGCTTTAAATAACATCTTGCTAAAAGTTTCTATCACCAAGGTGAATAAAAATGGTGACAACAGATCCCTTTGTTTGAGGCCCTCGAAGCTCTAAAGAAACTGGAAGGGCAACCATTGATAAAGTATGTAGAAGGATACCAAAGAGGTACACTTTAAAATCCACTTACACCATTTCTCCCCGAAGCCTATTCTTTTCAATAAATAAATAACAAAACCCCAATTAACCTAATCATAAGCCTTCTCCATATCAAGCTTACAAATCATCCCTTTCTCCATCCATTTTTTAAATGGCCATCCACTACTTCATTAGAAATCAGAACAACATCCAAAATGTGCCTTCTGTCAACAAAAGGTATTTGCTGAGGGCTTACCACTTTATGCAACACAGTCGTCAACCTAGAAGAAACAACCTTCGATAAGAGTTTATGCACCTCACAAGACTAATAGGTTGAAAGTCTTTGACATTGGATGCCCTGGTCTTCTTCGGAATAAGGACAATGAAAGTGGCATTTAGACTCCCTACAAACTCCCCATAAGAATGGAACTAAAAACAAAGAATATCCTCCTTTAGCACCTCCCAATTATGAACTAGAAAGGCCATAGTAAAATCATCGGGACCTGGAGCTTTATCACTATTACAATTCCGAAGAGTAGCGAAAATCTCCTCTTCCTCAAAAGGGCGCTCAAGCCAAATTGCTTCTATCTCATTGATTCTCGAGAAAACAAGGCCATTCAAATTCGGTCTACTATAATAAGTCTTCGTATAGAGGTTCTTCTAGAACTCACAAATCGCCCCTTTCATAGCCCCCTCCTCCTCAAACAAAGTATCTCCTCCCTAAATAGAACTAATAAAGTTATGCCTCCTATGAGCATTAGCCATTTGATGAAAGAACTTAGTATTTCTATCACCCTCCTGAACCCTAGATTTTTGCCCCCACGAGACTTCTTCCATAGAAATAAGCTTTGCGAGCTCTTTTTAGCCCACACCCTCCTTACTTTATCTTCCTCTGAAAGCCCCACATAAACCTCCTTCTCATCAAGCCCACTAATCTCACCCATCAACTCATTTAAAGTTGATTTGATATTTCCAAGAGAGACTCTATTCCATCTTTTTAAATTCTCCTTTAAACTTTTCAACTTTGTAGCGACCACAAAACTAGCAAAACCACCGACATTACTTCCCTCCCACCAACCTCTCACAAGGTCTCGAAAACCCTCCACTCTAAGCCACATATTCTCAAAGCGAAATGGAGTTGGTCCCCAATGCATGCCCCTCAATTCAAGAACGATGGGATGATGATCCGAAGTAGGTCTAGGCAAAAGCTTCTTGATCATCCAAGGAAAAAGAGATTCCCAACAATCAGATACAAGGAAGTGATCAATCCTGGATAGAGAAGGTATCTCCCTAAAACTTGACCAGCCTCCCGATAACAGCAAGTGAATAAGGTCATGATCTCTCACAAACTCTAAAAACTCTGTTATCTAACTATTCTCTTAAGAACCTCCGTTTCTCTCATGCGAGTAGATAATAACATTTAAGTCACCTCCTACCACCCAGGGGAGATGCCACCGCCAACTCCTCCCACCCAGGGGAGATGCCACCGCCAACTCCTCCCAAAAGAGACTCCTATCTCCATTCTCAACTGGTCCATAGAATCCCGTCATTACCCAATCCTTAATTACAGAAAGCTCTTTAAAAACACACGACACCGAGAACAAACCCACATGAACCTCAATCAAATCAAAAGATTCCATATCCTATGTAATAACAATACTACCAGAGGCACCAATCGTAGGCAAAGCTTTCCATCCACAAGACCTCAAACGCCAAATACTACGGATAACCGCATCATCAGTTACCTCCATTTTAGTCTCCTGAAGACAAACCACATCTCCCTTCCATTCTCTAAGCTCACATTCCAAGAAATGATTTTCTGAATCATTGATTACCATTTTCTCCCCTAGCCTCCATTACTGGGCCTGCTAAACCACTATCACTACCAGCACCTCCCTTGTCGTAGTTGACATAAAAGGGTAGCCTCTTAAGCTCTCTATTAGCCACTCCAGACCTCTTTCTAGCCACCTGCTGCTTACAGCTTCTAGATGTACTTTCTTCCACCCTAATCCTCGCAATTTACTTTCTTATAAATTTATGGCTTCTAAAGGTTTATTTTGAGGTGGGGAAAGGGGATTCTATTAGTTTTTGGCATGACCTGTAGTGGGTGGACCACTTTGACAAACCAATTCCCGAATGTTTATTCACTAGTTATGGGGAAAAAAGCTTTGATTAGTCATTGTGCTTTTTTGTTTAATGGTGATTTGTTGTGGAACATCCAATTTAGCAACAATGCTCAAGATTGCGAACTCCATGGCATCGAGGATATTTCTTTGAGAAGATCTACAAGGTGAGTCATCATTTGCAAAGGTAAGATAGGATCAAATGGAGGCTAAAAACGGATGGGAAATTTGATGTTAGCTTCTTCTACTGGGCTCTTTTTATGCCTATGGAAGGAAATTTAAATTTTCTGTGGAGAGCTATATGGAAGACTTGTGCCCTATTAAAGTTTCATTTTTTGTTTGGGAGGCAACAATGGAGAGAATTTTGACCATTGATAATCTACAAAAGAGAGGGAAAGTGTTAGTGAATCGGTGTTACCTTTGCAAGAAAATGCCGAGTCCATTTTGATAGGATGTTCTTGAGCAAGCCAACTTTGGGCTATGGAAATTCTTGTTATTAGGTCATTGAATTCATTATAACCATGAATTTTGGTGTCCCAATGTACGGCTGAGAAACAGGTCTGGATTTTTATTTAGACTTGATTGTATTATAAACGAGAGAAATATAGTGTGATATCTCTGATTGTTTCTAGGAGAATAATTTTTTTTTTTTTATTTCCCACATAGAACTTATTTGATCATGTTTATGCAAGCTGGAGAGTGTATTATATGAGGGCATGTGCATGTGTGTATAAACCAGTCTACATGTGCAGTGTTTTATGAATTAGTTCTATTCTAAATGAGGCTGTTCAGATAGATTTGATGTTCAACTGTGCAGGTGGTCCCTACAATATACACCGACATTAGAGGCCGCACTGTTCATTCAAATCAGGTATTGTGAAAGACATTGATGATGACCAAATGTTTGTTTATTGGCTGATTCATGGGATCATGTGCTGAGATACCCTACTATTTGTACTTCACAGTACTCTGTGACGGAGCATTTCAGAAACTCAGAGCTTGTTCACCTTGATTCATTTGCTGGAGTTTTCTTCTTCTATGACCTTTCTCCAATTAAGGTGTGTCCCTATGTCCGCATCTACCAGTCCAGTTGAATGCCTAGTCTGGAATTCATAATTATGTAGGTGCTTCAGATGTCACTGATTACATTTTTTTCATTTTAATTTTAATTTTCTTTATTACTTTGTTTCTTTATTGCCAATGAATTTGATGGTAAAATGTATTTAAAAAGAAAAGAGTATTAGATTTCAGTTTATCCCTGGGTAATCTCTGCTGTATTCTGAAGTCTTCCTTACGCTAAGAATATAAAAAGAAAAATTGCCAGAAATTCCTATATGATTCGGTTTTGAGCAGAGAGTAACCATTGTCGAGTGATAGGGATGAATTATCTATTAGCTGCTTCATGTTGTTGAGATTGACATTCTTTTTTTCTCGATGTGTTCTGCATGTTGCAGGTTACTTTTAAAGAGGAACATACTTCATTTCTGCACTTCCTGACACATATATGTGCCATAATTGGAGGTACTATCATCTCTTTTTTCTGTTCATTCTCCTTTGATTCAAAAAATATGAACACCATATCCACATCCACATTTTCTTATGTGTGCATGATTTTGTGGGTACTCCCCTCCCTTCCCCACCCTTGAAGCAACATCGATTTAAGTATTGTGACACAGAGTGACAGTCTAATGTGTCACCTCATTTTCTGAGTATAGAAAATATATTTGCTGAGATTAGACATTGTGGTACTTTTATCAGTTCCATCATGGAAGATCACAGATTTCTTCTATGGGATAAAGATTATGGAATTATTCTTCTACCATCTTTCTTGTTTATACCTTACGCAATTAAGAATGGTATTACATTTTGTTCAGGTATCTTCACTGTTGCGGGTATAATCGACTCTTTCATATATCATGGTCAGAGAGCAATGAAGAAGAAGATGGAAATTGGGAAATTCAGGTGATATTTTTCAAGACTACATTGTCATGGGGTTGTGCGACAATATCTGCAGGTGGAAATGCTGGAATGATTCTCATGAGGGTTGCTGCAATTTTAATCTGTAAGATTTTATGTAACAAATAGGCTTGATGATCAATGAAATTAAATTTCCGATTCCCTTTCCCATTCATGTTTTTATTTTCATTTTTTATATATATATTTGATTTGTTCTCCACAATTCAGGTGATTGGAATTTACTGCTCAGTCGGACTTTTGTCTGATGCTTACTTCATTGTAGTTCTCATTGTAGTTGATGCCCAGCCTTAACTTTTAATTTGATGGGCCAGTGTTCTTGCGAAGACTTGAACCTGATTAAATCTTTTATCGCTTAATAAGTTTTAAAGCCCCAAAATATAGCCTCATTAACTGCTGTGATATTAAAGCCATCGGCTTCATGTAATGAGCATATAGCCATGATTGCCGTACGAAATGAGGTGATCTTAAGTAGAACACTTGCTGTATTGATTAAGGGGTTCCAAGTAAGGGATAACTATCATTTCCATTTGAAAATTGAAATGGAGTTAAGTTTAAGGTAAGATTGAATGTTATATCATTAAATGCAGAATATTTAAATTCAAATTTATCAATGTAACATTCAATTTTATTATAAATTTAATTTTCATTTTAATTCTTAAATTTAGAGGATTGTGATCCCCAACTAAAACTAAAGAGAATCTTGAGACAAATGAGGTCAAAAGCCTGAAGCTGCTTTTGATGATCAGGTCCTCTCAATCTGATTGTCTGGTGCATAGTTATCAGATTCGGACCAAAATGGCTGGTTTTACTGACCTGGTGACTCAAATCATAAGTCGGTTCGAGTCTTTTAAGTGGATCACTTTGCAATTGGGCTTGTCAGATTTGGTTGACTTAGTTCGATTGGTCCGACCAATGAATTGATGACCCTAAGGTCGAACCATTGATAGAACCTACCATTAGAAAGAGAAAAAGTGTAATGGGTTGATATTTTGAATCTTGAAACCCTCAGGCATCGTGAACACTCACCAGTCTATGGAAGCTGTACCCTCTTCAGCAATTAAACGAATCCCAATTCCCACCTCGCTCGTTCGTTTTCCCTTGAAAATCTTCCACAAAATGGAACTGCTATTCCCCTGGCTTATGGTGTCTTCTATGTTTTGTCACTTTCTCCTCTAATGCTCCCTGTTACCGAGTAAAGTTGAGACTTGAGAGTTTGTTTCCTCTTGTCTATTCCTAGTTTCAAAACTGTGAGGTCTGGCAGTTGTTACGACACATGAATCGCGAGCTCGACTGTCAAGAGGGTGAAAGAAAGAAAGAAGAGCATTTTAGATATGGTGCTGTGTTTTTCGTGGACTCATGTTTTAATCCATTTGGACCAATAAAAAATTTACTGAAGGTTTAACTATGGGCTTCTAATTACAGGGGAATTGCATTCAAGATGCATCAAATTAGGGGTGACAATGGGTTGGGTCGTTGAGTCACAATTCACACAAGGTGGCTTACCGTGTCTTCATTCCATGCTATATTTTTAAGAATATAGGTTCGGCATGCCTATAGCCTGCATGGCTATTGTGTTATACGGTGTCGTGCGGGTCTTTGCACTTCATAAGTATATATTATTTTTTTTTTGTTGAAAATAATAAAAAAGAAACTTGTAAATACTAAATTGAATGCTTATAATTGTAAAGAAAAATAATTATTTTATTGATAAAATTAAATATTACAAATAACTTAGAAATTGAACAACAATATAAACAAATAACTTAAAATTTACAAGTTTCAAATTGCAATTATAAGATGATAAGAATCGAGAAAATAAGAGATAAAGATGAGCAGAGAGTGAAATTTGTGTAAAATGAGTGATATTTATAGATTTTAAAAGAATGAAATTTGTTAGTTTTTAGAAAATTAAATAAATAGCCTTCTAGGTAGTAGGCACTGGTCTTTGGGGTTGTGAGGATGATGAGTGAGTTGGCTTTGGGTGGAGTGTGGGAGTGGGACTGTGGAGTTAGAAGTAGTATGAGGTGGAAAGAAAAAAAATTAAATGTTATGGACCGTACCAAGTAATGTCTCGTGTCAAGTTGTGCTGAGTTTCATGTCATCCGTAAGTTTCAAAAGCTAGATCCAATACAACCTATCTATTTGGACCCTATTAGACATGATACATCATGTGACAATGTAGACTGTACTAGCACGACCCAATTTGTTTCAAAACGAGCCAACCCGCCCATTGCCACCCTAACATCAAATATCAATAGTTTTCTTATACTTCGACTCCCTTCCATAATAGGAATAGAGAAATCCTTTTCCTTTCGTAACAGGTTTAAACATGGGCAGGTTATAAATATAGGGCCTTTTCTACACATTCATACACCATCAAGTTCTTTAATTAGTCTCAATTCACTAAGAAATTTCTTCTTCTTCCCTTTCTCTGTCTTTTCTTAATCTGTGCTTCAACAACGGCTTTGTCTTTTAATAAGAACGTTGCTCTGGTTTTCTTGTTGCTGATTATTTTTCGAGTCTCCTTTTATTCTGCTTGCAAAGTGGATGATTCTACGGGTTAAGCATGCATTGGCTTAGTTGATTATGATAAATATGTTGACAATGGTCAGTGTTTGGGAATTGAAATTTAAGCAATTTTTTTCTTATACAGATTTAAGTACGTTTTAATCAGTTCCCAAATATCGTATAGTGAATAGGTTGTAACCTAAAGGTATGTTTAGTTCATGGACAAAATTATAATAGGATATGATTAATATTAACATTGAATATGATAAATGGGGATTAAAGTGGTAATATAAATACCTTAATGCTGTGTTAGATTCATGAGATTGCTAGATTGAGACTAAAGTGGGATAAGAAGCAAGTACCGAAATACTCTAATACTATTCATCATTCTTAACAGTATTTAATTTTTTCACATACCCTAAAATTTAATAATAATGATAAATCATTATTATTTGATAAATCATTATTATTAAACTATTGTTTTTATCATCATAATTATAATGAATATTATTATAATTTATAATCATAATAATCATTATTATAATTATATTAGTTACTATCATTATCATTATTATCATCAATTAAAATTTAATACATTTATTATCATAATAATAATAATAATAATTATAATATCATTTTAATTATTATAAGAGTAATAAATAATATTTGTTGTTAAATAATAGTTATTATTAAATTATTAGTTTTATAATCATAATTATAATAATTATTCTCGTAATAACTGATATTAATGTAATTAATATAGTAATTATTATTATATTATTAATACTAATAATATAATTATTATCATTTTAATAATATTATAATTATTAAAATAATATTAATATTTATTATAATATTATTAAAATAATATTAATATTTATTATTATAATAATAATTATTATTATTATCATTATTATTATAACATTATTATAAATAGGCTTAATTACAAAAAATACTCTTTTGTTGACTTCATTTTAAGAAAATACCCTGAATTTTTTGTGACAAAAAATACCATGTGGTATGTTTCTGTTAATAAAAAATGTCTTGTGATTGACTAAAAGAAACATATGACAGTATTTTTTTATTAATATAAACATACCACGTGATATTTTTTGCTAACAAAAACATACCATAGGATATTTTTTACCACAAAAAAACGACATTTTTTGAAAAATGCAATCAACCACCAGATTTTTTTTTGTAACTAAGCCTTATAAATATGATTATATTTTTTTATAATATAATCATATTTATTATTATCATTGTTATTGTAATTATTATAATCATTATTATTAATATTATTATTACATGAAAAAAATATTATTATTATGATATTATTATAATTATGATAATAATAATCTTTATCATTATTATAGTTATTATATTTATTATTATTTACTATGGTTATAATATTACTATCATTAATTTAATATTTATTTTTATTAAACATATCATTACTATTATTATAAGAAAAAATATTTTTAATAATATAATAATTATTATTCAATGCTAAAAATAAATATTTTAATCCCACATGGATGAAATAAATTATTTCCCATGAAAAGATATAAGACAAAAAAGATAAAATTAAAACTAATTTTATTCCATCTTAATCTCACGTAAATAGTAAATCCCTACAATCAAATTAAAAAAGACTATTAATGTGGATTAAAAACATCCAACTACACTCTAATAGTTCCAACTTAACAAAGTTTGGGCAGAAGTCCATTAAGCCCAAAACATCTAAAAAACGAAAGAAAGTTAAAATTACTTCGTATTCAATTATGCAGGTTGGGATTCTCAGCATTTTCAAACAGAAACAAATTAGGAAAAAAGTGGTCGAATGCCTGTGGATATGTTCACTGTCCCATGAAAATTGATCCATTAATTTATATACAACGTAACAGCATAGAGACAACTCTAATCACCATCTAATGCTTGAAAATGGACGAGCTTCAACAAAATGACAAACAAGCCCATCAAGCAAAGTTTTAACAAGTTCACGAAAAGCAAAATGAATAAATTTAAGATGCTACTGAATGATGGGGAGAAAAGGAAAAAAGGAAATGGACCTTTTGAATTTAAAAACCTTGTTCAATTTTCGCAGGACACTTGAACAACATGTTACTTGGGAGCACACAGTAAGAAAACGAAGTCATACTTTTTTTTCATTCTTCTTTTTCTAAGCTGTTAACTAATAAAATGAACAATATTGTCCCACATTAGTAAAGACCTCGGAATTGTAGATATTTCAGTTGTCTCAACTGCATCAATATTGGCATTTGTTTCTTATTCAGCTAATATCAAAACATCTTCACCACCTTTATTTTCGGGAACAACTGAACATTACTCATTACCTATGTAGGTATCAGAATAACAATCAAAAGTCCTCAAAAGATTATACTCATTCATTCGCAGAACCTTTCCTCAGACGAAGCAGTCCCTCCCTCTACATTATGACCAGAAAGGGTGAGTTTCTAATTCCGTTCCAAAAATTACAATACAAAGACAAACACACAAAATGAGTCTGAGCAAGCAATGTGAATAATCAGGCATACCTTCACCATCAGATGGAGCATAAGGAGACTTCCGATAACGTGTTTGTTGTTGTGTGGGCTATAACACAGCAAGCACAAAATATAAAATGTCATATGAATTATACTAGATTAGATTTCAATACTTGATAAATTTCTTGTTTCATGAATGAAATGCAATTTAACCCATAGAGAGGAGGAAAATGGGAGACAAATAAAAGTGTTCCAGCACAACCTCAGAATCCAAAATATGCTGATTATGATTATAAACTTAATCAATAATATCTGAAAACCAGTGAAGCTCAAGAGCCACCCAACCATGAAACAGAGAATATAGTACGGGAAGAATGCGAATAGAAATGGATTGGTTATTCCTTTTTATATTGTAGGGATGCCATCCTCATATAATCATTAACATAATAAAAACCTCAAAGTTAATCTTAACCAGATGAGATGGTAGATTTCGACAAGCACATTGGGTGGTCAACACTTTGAGAAGTATAGGGCATGTTTCGATACAGTGTTCAAAAACACAAAACAGTGTTTTAAACCCAAAAAGTTGTTTGTCTAACAATTTCTGAAAACTGATTTCCAAAAAAAGTTTTAAAAAAACACCTCTTAAATGAGGTATTTTGGGAAGCTGCTTTGGGCTGTTTCCAGCCCTTTTTGAAAATTAGTTTGCAAAACTTGTGGAAAACATGGAGCAGCAATGCTTTTTATCACCAAAAAGGAACAGTACCATATATATTTCTTCACACAATATTCCTCTCATTTCTCTCCTATTTTCTCTGCAAAACGCCCAGAGCTCTCTCTCATCTCTCTCTGGTCTCATCTCCCTCTCCACAATCTCAGCTCAGCAGATATCCACAACCTCAGGTAATTCTCTTTCCTGTTAATTTCTTTTCCTTTCTTTGTTAGTTTTAGTTTTTTTTTTAAAAAAAGAAATCTCTCTCTACTCTTTTTTTCTACTAATTTCTCCTTTTTATTTATGTTTTCTCGACTTTTATATCCATCAATGGTTTTCTCGAGTACACACCTCTCCTTGTACAAGCCTTTCAACTCAGTAGCACCACTATTTTGTGCCAAAAATTGGTGCTAAAAATTATCCAATTTTTGGTAGCTGAAATGTGTGCAGCTTGGTTCAGTCAGCTAAAATTAGAAGTACCCATCAAGGTTTTTTTTAATAAGTAAAAAAAGATGTTTATAAATCAAGGATTCCCACCAAACTAAAAACCATCTCCCATAAATGCCTAGTGAAGGAACATCCCAAAAGAAGATGATAGATGGACTCGAACCCCTCTTTACAAAGATAACACATATTGACCAACACCTTCCCTCTTTTTTGAAAATTATCGATTGTAAAAATGCCACTCCAAATAGCTTCCCAAGCAAGGAAATGAACCTTTGTGGGAGCTCGGTTATTCCAAATCGCTTTCCATGAAAAGCCCTCCGAGCTTTCTAGTAAAAAAACGAGTCTTGTAATAAGACTTAACCTCAAAATTTTCACCCAAATTCAACCTCCATTTAACCTTATCTTCATCAAGCAAATTCACTTTCGCCTTATAAATGTTTTCAAATAATATATTCACACTCGCTAATTCCCAATCATGAGCATTTTGAGTAAAGGCAACATCCCAACAAGCTCCTCATTATGAGAGCTCACACGAGCTAACCAAAGCCTCTTTATCTCGAGCAATAGCAAGGCAATATCCCTTACAAGCTCCGTAAATTGCTTATTTAAAAAAGCATTGCCATGCCAAAACCAAACATCTTCCCGTTGCCGCACACAAAGAGAACACAAGAAAGAAAATCATCCCAACCCTTTCTAATCCACCTCCACACCCCAACATCATAAATACCACATCTCTCCCTAGAAATCCAACCATTATACTCCACCCCAAATTTGGCCACAATTTATCCTTCTCCATCATAAATCTACGAAGCCACTTTCCTGGAAGAGCTTTGTTAAAAAAAACTAATGACTTAAGACCAAGACCCACTCAATCAATGGATTGCTTGACTACTCCTCATCTCACCAAGTGGTATTTAAAATCTTCTCCCAAGTTACCCCAAAGGAATCTCCATAGAATTCCTTGTAAGAAATGCAAAATTTACAAATTTGGCAGTCTCAGCTCTGTTTTAACTGTCATTTTATTTCTGGGCTATGCATTATGAGTTTCCAATGGTATCAGTGCCTCTTGATTTTGAAATTTCTGGGTATGATAGAAGTAGGATTTGAGTGTCTCAAAATGTGGTTTTTTTCATTTGTGTTCTTGGAGGGGTGCCAAAAGTTTATGGAGATTGATGGGTTTGTTGTGGGTTATTAGTTATAATTTTGGAGATAAAGCTGCAAATGTGCCTGTGAGGACTGTTGGTGGGGGGTTAGAGTTTCTATGAACTCCACTTTTAGGCTTTCCATGGCTGGGAGGCTGATTTTGTTTGAAAACCCTAGTGGCTTGATAGTTTGGAGTCGTAGTACTTCTGGTTTGGGTGTTCAAAAGCTACCCTTTTGAATAATGGGAACCTAATTCTTATGCGTAAGGATCTCTCAGGCGACACATAAAAATTTTCCCATCTTTTACTTATCAAAAAATTCTTGTGTGTAAGGATGATAAAGTGCTTCGGGCAAGATTTGATACCCAACTAGTATTCTTCTTCCTGGTCAGTCTTTTCATTTAAATGAAACGTGGGTACATGACAGTTGCTCTGAAATTTTTGGGACTTGTAAGAGTTACTCAGTTAAATTAGGGGTCAGTGTTTAAAGGGTTTTATGCAGTTATACGTTAGTAGTATGTAAGAGCTTTATCCCGTCTTTGTTTGGCTGGCAATTTTAGTCCTTGCTTGACCACAGAAAGTTTCTGCTCCTGTGTGTAAATGGTATTAGTTCCTGCTGTTATATCACTGCAAGATATGTTAGTGAAGCTTCTTTCTGGTTTTAGGCAATATTGTTGCAGTCAAGCTTCTTCCTGGTTTTAGCATAAGTTCTCTCTCAACTACATACTTCTTAAATGAACATGGTTTGGTTGAGTTTCTCTACATCTTTGGTTTGGGTAAAATTTACATCTATACTTTTCAATAAATGAGTCTTTATGGTAGGCACCTTTTCTTTGTTGAAGTTGATTGGATTTTTTTTATAAGTAAATTGTATTAAGAAAGCGCACCAAGGGGGTGCAACCCATGTACAAGACTATCCATAGGAGAGGAACTCCACAAAATCTACTATATCTACTTCATGTACAAAAGATATCCTTGTGACCCAAAAAATAAGGGCATTAACCACCTTTCCCTAATTACAACTAAGGGTCTCTCAATGTCGTCAAAAGCTCTACAATTCCTCTCATTCCAAATTAACCAAAAAATAAAAAGGGGAATCATAGGGTAAGCTTTCTTATAACTCTTTGAGGTTCGAAACCCACTCCAAGCCCAAATTTCATCCTTTACGGAGCCGGCACAAACTCAAGACACACCCAAAACTTTAGAAGCCATTTCCCATAAAGCTCGAGCCAAAGATCATTCCATCATAAGATGAAACACGGATTCCCCGCCAGTGTTTTCAGAGGTGAGGGCGTTGGGCGAGGCGTTTTGCCTCAATGAGGCGAGACATAAGTCTCGAGGCGTTGTGATGTAAGCTTTTTGAAACATTGAGGCGTTTTGAATAAAATAATATTAATAAAATTATAAAAATACTAAAAAATTAAAATAATATAAATAAATTACATTCTAAACAACTACTTAACGAGATCATACGAACTAGACTAAATATAACTTATCCCAAATCTCGTGACCAAACGGTTGGATAAAATAAAAAGATATTTACATTTTTTTTTATTTAATTATGGAGTTGTTGTCTAATTTAATTGCCATATAAATCATATAGAAAAAATTATACTTATTTGTAAAAAAAAATAATAAAAGGAAGAAAGATTAGAGATTTGATTTGACTCATTTTTTTTACTCTTTTTTTAACTGTGAACGTGGTCACTTACTCTCTCTTTCCCAGCAACATCACGTGGTCTCTTACTCTCTTTCCCAACAACATCTTTCTTTTATTCTTTTTTAAGCCTTCTCTCAACGGACAGGACATAAAGTGATAGAACTTAACGGGTAATAAGTGGCGGACTCAAAACACAAAGACTCATTTAGATTTAAGTATCTTTTTTGAGGTCTGTCTTCCCTTTGTTACAAATAACAATTGCCAATAGAGTAACTTCTCAGAGAAACAGAGTCGAGAGCAGAGGGTAGAGAATTGAGTGAAGAATGAGGGAGAGGTAACACACAAACAGATAACGAGATTGAACGAAAAATTGGAAAGATCCACTTCGTCTGAAAATCATCACATGCGGCAGCGACTCTACTGACAAAGATGATTTCGATGTCTCTTGAGATATCTGATCACTTCATGATTCTTTGTTTTTCTTCACTCATTTTCCTTTTCCTTTACTTTGTATTCTGTTTTTGATTCTATCGGTTTTTTTTCCTTTAATCTGTTTTGGTTGGCATTTGATCACTTCTTGTTTGAAAATTGCACTGGGTCGTACGCTCAAACGCCCGGGGCGTAAAAGGCATACACCCCAGGTCTGGACAAACGCCCAGACCCAAAAAGCAACCGCCCCAAGATTCACGCCCTGGGGCATTTTTGCCCAAAAACGTCTCAGTGCGCGCCCCGGACGCGCCCCAAAAACGCCCTTAAAAACACTGTTCTCCGCAACTTTTGCAAATGAAACAACGGTTCACCATCACCCTCGCCTTTTTTGTAAATTATCTAAAGTACGAATCTTCCCCTAAACGGCTTCCCACCCAAGAAATTGATTGGATATTAAAGAGAAAAGAAAAGAATTTCAGACTCCATTGCTCTGCTGCTCCATAAATTAGAAAAGAAACATGAAATTTTGCAAAATCACAAATATATAAACGTTTATTGTCAGAGGTTTGGTTGCCTTCTATTTCTATCTCCTTCTCTTTCTACTTTTCTCTCTTGTTTGTTGATTTGGTCTATTTTTCACAATTTTTTTTTCAATTCCTTACCTTCTATGTACGCGTATATCTATCAATCAGTTGATTTAGTGCATTGGTAATGCATTGAACAGTAATTTAGGCAGGGCCACCTTACTCAAAGTACACTCGCTCCTAATCACTGGTCTGGTGCACAGTTCAGTTGGTTAGATTTTTCCTCTCTCTCATTCTATATGATTAATACGTATAAGTTGCTTTCAATACTCATTGTGCACCTAAAAGAGTAAGAGTTCTTCAATACTCTCAAATTCTTTCTTTTTTGATAAATCATATCCTTCTATTTTTTTCCCAACTTTTTTGTTGCAGAAGTGTGATGTCCTCTTCTGTAGGGTTGTTCTTGATTTCTTTTGTGTCCAATATCCTACTGTAGTGATTGTTTGACTTGTGTCTGTTTTCCTTCTCTTATATATATGTTATACCTTTGGTGTTTGATACTTTGTCTGAATGAAGTTAATTTGATATCAAATTAACTGACAGTTTACTTTCAAAAATTAACCTATGGTCTCTTGAAGGATCCACCGGTCCACTTGAAATAGTTCTTGATGCATTCTTTATAGGCAATATTTTCTTCCCCTTTTCATCTTATTGCATCTATCATACTTCTTGTTTGGATAATGCATATCTTTGAACTAATGATGAGAGCTAAAAGCACCAGGTAAATGTCAAACTGAACTGGGAAAGATAAAAAAAAAATAGTTGGGAGTTTTGATTAATTGTTCAATTTGGTTATGAGCTATTTCTCCATCGGTTATCATTGTGATGGATTGTTTGTTTTGGTTCCTAGTAGATTTGCTTGTTTTGGTTCCTAGTAGATTTGCTTGTTTTGGTTTCACAACTGAGGTTCTAGAATCTAAATGTGGTTTATTGCATCTTTTTATTTCTTGTTTTTGCTTATTCTTCATGCTCTTTATAGACCATGAGTATTTATGGTTTTATATATTCTCCATATCATTTGAACTCAGTTTATTTTTTATTTTTTTTAGTTGACCATTTTTTTGGGGTTGCAGATGTGGCTTGATGTTATAGGAAATGCCAAGTACAAAGTTCACCTAATATAATTACCATTTTCTCTGATTTCTTTGCACCTAATATAATTACTATTTTCTCTAATTTCTTTATTTTTTTAAGTAAAAAATATATTAAAAAAAAGATTTCTTTGTCTTTATTACTTTGATTAAGTGGTAAATTTTACTGAAAAAATTAATCTGTCTTTTATTGACTATAATGGATGTGCCAATGCAAAATAGCACACGAAAAAGTTGTTTTGAGTCTCAATGAGGTAAATAATTTCTCTGGTTGAAAAACAAAAGGCTTAGCTTAATTTTTTTTCACCTTCCTTTTTGCTAAGAATACGTATGGATTTGGATGGGGTAGATTTTTCTGATTGATGAGGAGGAGGCAATTTGGCTCGACACCCTTTTGTTGAAGATGAGATTCTTGAAGCAATCCAGGAGTGTAATGGTGATAAAACTCCGAGTCCCAATGGTATACCATGGCTTTCTTAGCTCATAATTGGTACATGATAAAGGGGGATATCCTTGGATTTTTTGTGGAATTCCATTCTTCGAGAGAGTTTGTGAGAAGCCTTAACTCTACTTTCATTGTCCTCATTCCTAAGAAGATTGGAGCGTACAATATCAAAGACTTTCAACCTATTAGTCTCGTGGGGTGTATTTACAAGATCTTATCGTAGGTCCTCACTTCGAGATTGAAGAAAGTTATGCGGAAGGTGGTTAGCCCTCAACAAAATGCTTTCATTGAGAGTAGGCAAATCATGGTTGCCACATTGATTGCCAATGAAGTGGTGGATTCCCATTTAAATGATGGAGGAGGAGGGTGATTTGTAAGTTTGATATGGAGAAGGCTTTTGACCATGTTTTTTAGGGCTTTGTGATCTATTTGTTGAAAAGAATGCGGGCTTTAGGGACAAGTGGTGTAAATGGATATTCAAATGTATTTCATTGGCTTCCTTCTCTATCCTTGTTAACAATTGCCCTTAGGTTTTTTTAAAACTTCAAAGGGTCTTAGACAAGGGGATCCACTGTCTCGTTTCTTATTCACTTTGGTGATGGAGATTTTTAGTAAAATGTTGGTAAAGGTGGTTGATGGAAAACTCTTAGTGATTTCAAATTGGGGAGTGATGGTGGTAGCGTGAGCGTCTCCCACCTTCATTTTGCCGATGACACAATAGTTTCTTGTGGAGCAAAAGCCACTCAAATTTTGCATCTACGATGCGTTCTTCTTTGTTTTGAGGCGGTGTTAGGGCTTAAGATCAATCTTAGTAATAACGATTTAATCCCTCTTGGTGAGAATATTAATGGCTGTTTTCAAGCAAGTTTGTTGGGTTGTAACGTGGGGTCACTTCGTATTACTTACCTCGGTCTTCCTCTTAGGGCTAAATTCAAAGACAAAAGTGTGTGGAATCCTATTCTGGAAAGGTTTGAGAAACGGTTAGCCAAGTGGAATCATCACTATCTCTCAAAAGAGAGAAGGCTTACTCTTATCAAAAGCACTCTTTTTAACCTTCACGTTACTTTGTCTCTTTTCCTATTCCTACCTCGATGGCTAATCGCTTGGAAAATATTCAAAAAAGGTTCTTTTGGGACAATAACGAGGAGAAATACAAATATCAATTAGTGAGGTGGGGTGTGGTTAAGTAACCTATGGAAAAAGGAGGCTTGATCTTAAATCTCTTGTTTTATTTAATAAATCTCATCTTGGGAAATGGTTATGGAGATTTATTGAGGAGAGAGATCATCTTTGAATGAGAGTGATGGAAGCTAAGCTTGGGTTGGATCCTAGTGGATGGATGTCTAAGCCTAAGGAGCCTATGGTGTGGATGTTTGGAAATGGATTAGGCAAGAGTGGGAGGATCTCCTCCCTTGTGTTTCAGTGTTGGTTGGAAATAGGGGAAGAACTCGGCTTTGAAATGACACTTGGTTTGGGAATTTTTTTTATAAGTAAATTTTTTTATAAAAAAGGCACCAAAGGGTACCACTAGTGTACAAAAGCTACACTTGGTTTGGGAATACCCTTTAAAATACCAATTTACACATATCTATGCTATTGTGAGATATAAAGATGCACTCATCAGCTCATGTATCCTTGACTAATGATGGACTTGCTTGGATATGTGCCCTTTATCCATAATATCTATGATTGGGAGGTAGAGATGGTTCAAAGTTTCTTGGAAACTTTATATAGTACTAGATTGGATGCGAATAAAGAGGATGTAGCTAGATGGAGGCCTAGCCCGGATAAAGATTTTGTGGTGAAATCATTTTACAAGTTTCTTCTTGATGAAGCTCCCAGGAAAGGTTCTCCTAATTTTCCTTAAAAAGCCACTTGGTGCTCTCATACCCCCAAGAAATTAAATTTTTTTTGTGTGGGAAGCATCTTGGGAGAAATTTTTTACTATTAACTACTTACAAAAAAAAGGAAGGTGATTGTTAATAGGTGTTACATTTGTAAAGCAAGTGTCGAGTCCGTGTTTCATCTTTTGGTGGAGTGTTAGTTGGCTAGAAGCTTGTGGGAGATGGCTTATAGGATCTTGGGCGGTTGGCAGCTACGTGAAAGATGAAGTGTGGGCTTGGAATGGTTTGAAGGCTTCTAAGGAGATCAAGAAGGCTTACACGTTGATTCCACTATTTTTTTTGGATAGTGTGAAATGAGAGAAATCGTAGGGTTTTTGATAGCATAGAAAGGCCTATTGAAGTTATTAGAAATAGATAGTTTAACACACTTAATTTTTGGTTTAAAATGAATCTTTTTGTAAATGATTTTGACCTTCTACATTTTGTAAATGAGTTGCACCCTCTTAGTGCCTTTTAATACAATTTTACTTATAAAAAAGGTATGAATCATTGTTGTTTTATCTCTTTTCTATTAATTTCTTCTTCTTTCTTTCAACTTATCTTCTCGATCCATCTCAACAGTTGGTATTTTGATGACCTCGACAACATCAAAGCCCATTTTCCTCCATGTCTGCCGCTAGATTGGACATGTATGTGTATCTTCTTCTTCTTTTCTTCTAAAATCTTTGTGATTGAAAACTGTTAACTTATCATTGGTTAGTTTGAAAGCTTAAATTGAGGTATAGTTGAAAGTAACATCATATTATTCAGCCAAGTATAGATGTCTACTAAAATGTCGGTTGGTCAAATCAAATATCTGTTTGACTATAGGTGCAGTTGGGATGTTCTAATATTTTGATGGAGAATTGATATGATTTTCAGAAAAGAGGATTAATTGGACTTTTGATTAATCAAAAATGACATAGATTTAATTCTTGATAAATCTATGTTATGTATGCGTGGGGTTTTGGTTAGGAATTTTCAATTCTCGTCTCTTGGACTCTGTTTGCTTTTCACTGCATGACATGTTTGCTTGAAGACTCAAGTGTATCCAAACATAGCATTGGCTGCACTACACAGGTTGTACAGCACCTGACTGCACAAGTTGCTGTGCAGCCCATGCATCACTCACAGGTGCTTTAAGGCACCTGCACTGCACAGGTATTTGTATCTAGTCCTTAGAGAACACCTATGACATGCTAGTCAACGGATTTGGGTTGTTCTGCTTCTATATTGGTCCTTTGAAAGGGCTGTTGGATCTGTTGTTGAAAGTATTTTTTTTTATAAGTGAATATATGTAATACTTTCTGTTGTTGAAAGTTATTATCAATAAAATTTCTCTTTGCTTTTCAAAAAGACGAGTGTTTAGTCCATATGCCCCTCATTGTGCAACCTGATCTAACTGGCATGCAGCTATTATTCATCTACCGAAATTATGATTCTCTTAAAAATCAAAATGAATTGCAACTAAAAGAATCTGGGCATTGTGAATCCAGCTCTTAAGTCCATGGCTTACACCATTTGCATATGTGATAGTTAGCCAGTACACTTACACCCTAGCCAAATTTTGATGGTCTGGTGGCACAATCCTTGGTGGAATGAACGACAGATATGGCTCTATAAAAGAATAAGCCTCTACCTTTTTGCCTTCATCAAAACCCTTTAAAAGTCCGTAGGATTTTTCTGATTCAGCATTTGTGATCACGGCTAAGGCAGCCGATGAAAGATGTCTCCAAAAGATACGAGAAAGAAATAATGGATTTTGGAGCCTCTTTTTCAATGTTCACTATATCAGCAAGACTTGCATTGCTCAATTTGTTTTACTTGTTGGGGCAGTGAAGCAAATGGCCATAAATGAGGATATTATTAGACTTTACGACACAATGGTTTTGCAGATTCTTCTATGTGGTGTACAAGTTCTCGTCAACTTGCTCATATAATGGCCTTTTCCAAGGAAAGACGAGGGCAAGATGCCAAGCTCTCTCATTTTACCTGTTCTACATTCTTGTTTTGTTTCATGTTTTTTTTTTTGTTCTTTTCTTTAACAATCTCTTGCAATTAGATTTTTTTGCAACTTTGATTCCATAAGAAATATAATGAGATTGACCTGCCAGATTTAAAGAAACTCCAACGCATCTTGTCTACATGGGACCTTCACTGGAATAGAACTTAATTTATAGTATAAATGATTTGAATTTACCATCTACCAAAGGCAGTTCTTCTATTTTCAAGATTTCTTTAATTTTTTTAGCATATATAAACATGCCCCGAGAGAATTATATTTGCAAAAAAAAAAATATTATATATCTATGGAGATGAGAAAATGTTTAATGTCAAGGAGACTAACACTAAGATGCAATCATGGCATGGACTTACTACAGCATTTTAACTAGTTTGCAAGTGATAAAGTTTCATGTCAAGGAGGCTAACACTAACATGCAATCATGACATGGACTTAAATACAGCATTTAAACTAGTTTACCAGTGATCCTTTGCCGTAGTTTGTTGTTATAATGGTGATAAGGTAACCCAGAATAAATTTTAGTGTTATTTAGAATGTTTTTTTAGCCAAACTTAGTAGAAGGCAAGCTTTATTGTGACATACTTAGTATATTGTGAACCTTGAAAAGAATAGTTTTTTTTTGTGATAATTTCATACAAACTTTGCAAATGTCAAATCATTGGTATAGCCAAAGAAATATTTTTAGTATAATTGAGAAATTAATATACTTCAAAAGTAAAGTGAAAATAGAATATAAGCGTATCTATACAATTTTCCATTCTCAAAACTATTATCCAAAACAATTATCCAAACAATGTTTCACTGTTTTCGAGCTGTAGTTACCCAAACATGTTTTCTACAGAAAACATCATAAAGCGTTTTTATATTTTTGTTTCCGAAAATAGAGAACTGTATCCAAACATGCGCACACTACACCAATGATGTAATTCAGTGTAGTGCAATTACATTTGATCAACTCTTTGTCAAAAGATATTTTAGTCTCAGAAGAAAATAAGGCAAAACAGAAAATTAGAAGATTTATTAACATTTAGGTTTATTGTTGATCTTTTACATAAGATTTTTTTACATAGGAAAAATGTTTAAAAATTAGTTATTTAGAAAGTATTTTAAGTAGCTAGCTTATTTTTGGCCTTACTTCTTTCGGGCCTCTACAATAATAGATATTTGGTTTGGTGTTTTTTAAGGTGTCTAGGTTGGGGAATAAGCATATAAAATTAAGGCAGTAAAAGTGTGAAGAACTTTGATGATTGGTTATTATTGAAGAGCCTTATTTGGCTTCTTGTTATCCTTCTTTCTCCGTTTTCTCTTTCTAAACCCTAGTTGAAGGATTTGATATTCTCTTCCCCCTCTTCCTCTTTCACAACCCTATTTGAAAGATTCTCATTTTTTCTTTCTTGATTTAGGTAACCAAGTTCTGCAGGTTACGTCAACCAATAATCAATTTTATTTAAATTGCCTCAATCTAAGTCCGTTATGTGGCACTCAACAAAAGAAAACCACTTCAAAACCAAAAATCTACTTTGCAGTAAACTAATATATGACTAATTAGTGTTGTTCATAACCAACCAATGATAAAACAAAATCAGGAAAGAACCACCCAAAGCCAGATTTAGTTATGAAACTCTGTTCCTAGTCTCACTAAATGAGCTTAGAATTTCAAAATTACTATTTGGAATAGAAGATTGAACTCATACCTGCAACTTAGGCCGAAGGGCTTCAAGTGGTCCTTTCGGCTTCTCAACACCTTGCTGTTATCATCAAGAAGCATTGTAGTTCATCAGGCAACTTAATCCATGTTCACCAATGTTGTCAAGCTCTAGAAAATTGGTAGGCAGAAAAAAAAAAAAAGTACCTTTCCAAGTGCCCAATCAGCGGAATCAAAGTAAGCACGTTCATGGTCCTATCATCAAAATTACAGGTTTAGATTAATTCCAGCCCAAAAACAGCTTTACAATTTGCTGCTCAGAACTCACCTTAGAAATGAGGGGTGGTTTCTTGGGCAGGATTCCTCCATATTTTTTCTTTACAGCTGCCTCCTACAGAAAGCATTAAAGAAATTGCTGCAATGTAAGAAGCTATAAACAAATATCTGCCCTTTATGTAAATTAAGGTCTTCGATGTATCAAGGGTAAAAAATTTAAAGAAAGGGGGGAGGTGGAGGTATAAGAACACAACCTCCTCTTGAGATGACGGCATGGGTTTTTCAGAACTCCGAGTGTTATTTCCATCTACTTGCTCGTGCTCTTTGACATCCATGTCTGACATAATGTCCTTATGCCACCCAACCCAATTGCTGTTGCAATAGCATACCAATTTTTTGTGTTAACATTTCAGCTAAGTTACTAAATTGTAAGAAATACAATGGGTCAGAAACAAAAGCTCAATCAACCAACTAATATGAAGACAAAATATTAGTAAACTTGCAGAATATAATGAATCAATAAGGATTTTAGCACCCAGAACCAAGGTGAGTACCTGGCTCACCTTGGACAACAATAGCACCTGATGAAGTAGGCAAAAGAAAAAAAATTATACATCACTCAACTATAGAAAATCTGCAAATCAGATCCTTATTTGCATTGTTTTGGAACAGTTTAAGCAATCAATTATCTCCAATCTAAATCCAGCCACAGTTGGTAATTATTAATGACAGAAGTTACCAGAATCTCCAGAGAGAAACAACCCATAATTTCCCATAAAAGTAAAACCAGTAAAAGTTAAGAACTACTAAGCAGCACACCAGCACGCATGAATGACGTCCTCATCAGGGGGCGAAGGTGCATTACGGGCGGGTCTGGGTTGAAGCCCGGCTCAAATTTTCTTTAAAAATATCCAGTTGCACATCCCAACATCTCACGAAAGAAGAAAGAAAAATAAAAATAAAAAAGAACTAACCAAAAATATGAAGTCACGTTCTGGAACTAAAGCTAAGAAAGAATAAGAAATACATAACAAAAAACCATAGGCGTAGGAAGAAGATAAGAAATACATGAAATAAGAAAGAAAGAAAGGGAGAAAGGGAGAAAAAAGGAAAAATAATAAAAAAATCAAGTTGTAAAAGAAAAGAATCCAAGCCGCAACTTGGATCCAAGATCCCCAATCATATAACGACAGTAAATAAGCAAAAGAGGTAGGAAGAAGATATACCTATGTATACCAAGAGCAATTGACCTAAATCCCCCAAACCAAGCACAAATTACAGAAAACCAAAATTTCTAAAGTGGAGAGTTTCTCTAAAAACCCTAATCTCTAGATTCTATTTTTCTCTTCAAATCCGTAGCTTCGCCACTGAGGGGGCAAATGAGAGATCGCTCAGAGAAATCTTCTATTGTGGCTGTAAAGTGAGTCTACGGTTCTTTCGGCAGAAAAAAGAACGGTTTAAATAGCTGAGTTAGATATGGGCAGGGAGTTGATCAAATTGGTTTGGGTTGAGCCGGATCTTTGGTGCAATTTAATTAATTAACTTAAAGTGATTGGGTTGGGTTTTAAAATTTAAAAAGATGTTGAAATTGAAGAATAAGAGATTTTGAGATTAACAAAACGGCCAAATAACCATCTAAAATTGAATGTTGTTTATAGATCCAAAAGAATATTTAATTCAAGTTTCTACGTTTGTTACGGTGAGATCTAATATAAAACTATTTTGTTTTTTTTCGTTTGGTTAATTTATAATCTCTCATCGAATTTAATAAATCTTGATCATTTAACTATGAGTTTTAAGCCTATAAAAACTATAAGCACAATTTTTTTGGTCCATTTGACTTTTATCATTGAATTGTGTGGAATGTTAAGTTTATTTGTATATAATAAATGGTTAATTTATTTATTTGTTTACACGGAGATTATATCAACTAATATATATTAATGTTCAAGTTGATTAAAATATATGTTATATTTTATTATTTTATATAAAAAAATATTTGTTAAATTACTTAATCGAAAAGATGCAAATATGTATTTGAGAACATATCTCTTAATGAATTTAAGTGTAGTCAATAAGATAATTTTCATCATTCTATCCATATAGAAAGGGTTATTCTTTAGTGTTCAAGAATATTTTTTCTAATGAATTTGAGTATAAGTCTAAAAGAGAAATTTCATAGATTCATCCACTTGGAAAATGTTGTTTCTTTGATGTTTAAGAACAATTCTTCTAATAAATTTGAGTATGAGTTAAAAAGATAATTTTCATCTATCCATCTACTTAAAAAAAATGTTATTTAAAAAAATATTGTTCATATATTTTATCTATAAAAATATATATAAAACTATTATTTACTAAACCTCCTCAAAGGAAAATTTATTTTTTCCGCAAATCTTGCTGTAATCATTTATCCATTTATTCTAATCCTTGCGATTATATAAAAAGACAAAGTGTTGCGGTGCTCTCTATAAACGGCACCGTATCTATAAAAAAATCATGTGCTCTAATTCTTTAGCCTGGTTTTGTTCTCTCTGCTCGCTTTCAAATCTGCACTAATCTCTCGAATGACCCAATCCCGACCACGTCTCTTCCCTCAAGTTTGGGTCGTTTGAACTTTGTGCCCTAAGTTTGAAGCTCACTAATTTAACTTTTTCAATTTGATGCAATGTTTGCCATCTATCTCTGCCGTCAATTACCTTAACTGAAAGTCACGTGGAATGCATTTCCTACCATTCAACAGGCGAGAAAAATCTCTCCCCTTCTCAACAATTAAATAAAAAATAAAGCTGGAAAATATAACTAATTTATTTATAAGATCATTCTCTTTATCAAAAATATCTTTTTGTTTAAAAAAAATTGTAATTATTTATTTTTACCTCGATTTGTTTTGTATATTGAAATAAGGGATTTAAGATCATTGTAGAGTGATATAGCTAATAATTGTATACTTGTATGTGCTCAATTGATTTAATTTATTCAGCTTAAACACTTGTTGCATTCCCATCACAATAGACAGATAAAAGATAAATGTCTCTCAAACTCTCATTTTTTTGGCAACAAATCGTGCTGCTCGAGCTCGGCTATTGAAAACCTTGACTCAACTCGTTATAAACGAGCTCGAGCTGTCATTTGAGTTTAAAACTAAGCTTGTTTTGTTAAATGAATCAAACCCTATGAAAAACCCATTGAACTGAATCCAGAGTTTGAGTTTTGAGATTTATTGGATCAAGCATAATATTTCAACTTTCACAATTAAAATTTCACCTAAAAAATCACTTCATCAAACAAAAAATATGGAAACAAATTACCGACAACTAAAGAACTCACAAATATTGAAATACAATATACCAAACAGACAACACTAATTTTTTCTTCTTCTATGGAGAGTTTGACTGTTCTTATTGCTCATTGATGAAATCCAGTCACAAATCGTTGGATGCCAGCAAAATCAGATACTTTGTTCACATTGCAGAAGCAACCTGCAGTACCATTTACCATGTAATCTACAAGAAACTTGCACTGCTTCTCACCATTTGTCTGCAGCAAGAAGACGAGAAAGGAAAAATAAATGGAAGCAATCAACTCTATTCCGGTGATGACAGAAATGGTTACCAAAGTATTACTAAAACACAGCAGCTATTCTTACAAAACTTATTGGCCTTTTTAAAGTTGTCAATTGATAGTGTAAGGTAATGACGGCAGCTAAATGCAATAAAAGTATCAAAGGGAAATACACGAGAAAAAAGTGAATTCATGGTTTAATAATACATACAGCTTTGAAAAACATAAAGGAAATCTAGCTTCTACGAAACAAGAAATTGATACCTCGAAAGCAAAAAATCCACCAGGTTTCAACAACAAAGCGGCCCCATCACAAAGATGGAGAAGACTATCCATGCCATTTGTACCACCATCTAATGCAAGTCTCGGTTCATGTCTACCAACTTCAGCTTGTAGCCCAGAGATATCATCACTTGGTATGTAGGGTGGGTTACTCACAAAACCCGCAAGTTTTCCTTCAACATCCTTCAGTGGTTCAAACCACGATCCTTGCCTCACTTCAATTATATCCTGATTTGCAGGCCCCAAGACCGATAAAAGTTAAACAAAGAACAAGAAATCTAACAATTCCATCAGATAAAAAAAGCAAGAAAGTCTCTCATTATCCCTCCCCCCCCCCAAAAAAAAAAAAAAAAAAAAAAAAGTGGTTCTACAACCCAGTTAAGTCCAAACAAATTGAAGGGACACCAAGAGAACAATGGAACGAGATGATTCCACCCCCATCTTCTTTACACATAAATCACGTGTTAACAACAAATCATTTATCCACCATGAGAATTTTTTGATGTGCAATTCCGAACAATCTAAACTTCAAACAAATACTATAAGTCATTAAACTGACTTTGCAGCTTAATTTGCATAGCATGTTCGTCTGTTCAACTTAAATTTGGTTAAACCAAACATTTGTTATTTATCCAAATTTGAAGTTTATTGAAACAGAACAAATTTTTAGCCACTCTGCACCCAATAATTCACCCATAACTCACGTCAACTTATCCTATTAATTTGCTGACTCCACTAATTACTCTGCTGAACTCAGATATCTATTCTTTCAACCCCAAAATCCCTCTCTATCTAGTATCTATTTAACTCAAAAATGAATCACATATCCACCACTTGACACTAAACCAAGAACAGTGTCAATCCACAAATTGTACTATATTTATTAAGGCCCGTTTGGTTAGACTAGAGTGGGATTGGATTGTTTTAATCCCACATTTAGTTGGAGAGATTTACTATTCATGTGGGATTAGGATGGGATAAAATTAGTCCTAATCTCACTTTTTTTGTCCCACCTCCCCATGGGACAGAATCTATCCCACCCCTTTGGAACTATTTTTTTTTGTTTTTCCTCTTTTGCCCGTGCTGGCAGAGACTTCTTCCTTTTTTTTGTTTTTCCTACTCCTTCTCCTTCTCCTTCTATCTGGGCAGATCTAACCAGATATGCGCCACTCGCAGTGAACCTGTCGCCTGCTGCTGCCACACAGATCAGACACTGCATGCAAGAAGAACAAAAATGCTCAGATAGCGGCGCGATTCCATGGCTATCTGAATTAGTAAACCAAAATTGCTAGGCTAGGATCTTTATTTTTTTACTTGTCTTGCTTCCACCCACTCAGCTTTTGAACTTGTTAAGCTCGATGTATCTCATTTCCCATTTCAATGAATTTATTACTTCATTTAAAAAAATGAAGCAGTAAACCTGGACCGAAAAAGAAATTAGTAAACCATACTAATAGGAGAGAAATATTGAAGGATCTGAGATAGTGTTGGTGAATTGAGATAATGGTTAGGGATGATGAATAGTCAAGGGTAGTATGGTCTAACTTATTACCCTACTGTACATACAAGTTTCGAGCCTGAAATAGGTGCCAAATATCAATTTTATTAATCATAATTTTGTGGATGTTACAATCTCTATTGGTGTTTTATCAATACAATATAATCATTTAAATTCTTCTCTTCTTAACGGATTTGTTCAACAACTTTAGTAGCTTGATCTTGAACTTTATCTTGATAAATTCGTCTTGAGGGCCTTAGCAGCTTGATCTCGATGTTGACGAATTTTCGTATTTTCATTAGTGAAGGCTTGATCATGAGCAAACACGAACAAGGTTTGATGGAAGAACGAGTTTGCGAGGATCTTAGCAATTTGATCTCAAACGAACACAAATAATGTTTGATGAGGGGATCGATTCGAGGGCCTTGGCAACTTGAACTCGAATGAACACAGACAAAGGTGTCTCTAGGCTTCGCGCTTGTTTAGAGTTCTTTGCGTTCTTGATTGTTTGGGTGCTTGAGAATTGAAGTTCTTTGGGGTGACTTTGATCTAACGGAGCTTCCTCAAATGAACATAAACAAAAGAGTCTCTAGGCTTCGCACTTGTTTAGAGTTCTTAGTTCTTTGCGTTCTTAATTATTTGGGAGCTTGAGAATTGAAGTTCTTTGAGGCCTTAAGGCTTTGATCTGTCAAAGCTTCATTGTATTGTGGAGCTTTAAGGCTTGACCTCACCGGTATCTTGTTACTTCTGAATATGCTGAAGACTTGGGGCTTGAACTTGGAAGATGTAGGGAGCCTTGAGGTTTGAACTTGAACTTGGAAGATGTATGGAGCCTTGAGGCTTGAACTTGAACTTGGAAGATGTATGGAGTCTTGGGCTTGAATGCAACAGTTTTGTTGCTTGGAGAGCTCCGCTAGAGCCTTTGTGGACACCTCTATTTATAGAGGTTGGCAGAAGAGTTTAATTTAACTTAAACAATTATAGAAAATTATCAAAACAACATGGCTAAATTTGATTGGTTTGAACCTTGTGACATGTGACAATTATTGATTGGCTTGTCTATGTCATGAAAAAAGCACGTGTCAACTTGTGATTGGTTCTTTGTAAGTGTTTTAATGGACTCATTAAATATGACGTGGTGATTTGTGATTGGTTCAAATTTTCCTTTTCTATACCTAATTTAATACCAATTAGTCAATCCTATAAACCAAACATAGGATTAAGATAGTACCACTTTAATCATTTGTAATCCTATCCACTATACTCCTGTCCGTGAATCAAATGAGCCCTTGCTACTTATTTCCTTGGCTACCTATAATGGCAAAGAACACTGCTTAGTTTCTCAGTTAACTCATTAAAGACCACAAGATACCAAATCTGTCCTTAAATTCAAAACTAAAAGAGGGCCCCAATTAGTACAAGGGAGAAAAGATGATAATTTACGCAAAATGAAAAGTTGGTTAGTACAATCTGACTATAAGATGCTGTATAAATCCATACTTCCAACATATAAAACACCATGGATCCATCAAATTTGGCTTTGTCAATAACACCACCCAAAGAAAAGGTTACTACAATCAAATTTATACTCTTTCATTATTGATTTAGTTTACAAAAGTCTCACTGGAAATCTTTCCTTCAAATGCACACTTCAAACAGCATAACATTTTGGAAGAAAAGAAAATAAGAAATTATCAACCTTGCCTACTTAAGATATTTTTCTTATTTTGACTTAACTTTGGATCTTTTGGTAATTCAGAAAAGCCACATAAATATTTGCACTGGAAATTTTGCTGTGCATGAAGAATCAATCTGTCTTTCTTTCAAACACCAACAGCTCATGATGGACCAAAACTCCTATTTATCCATTGCACGGGCAGTTGGACCCATGTACAAGTTTGTAACATAACCTACCTCTTCTTACGATCACCATTGGACAGCACGAATAGCAATGGGTCATTCTTAATCATTAAGAAGAACCAATGTAAATCATTTTTCTTACCGAATGGATTCTAATGCAAGGAATTGATAATACCAACAAATTTTGTTACTCAAAAAGTTAAAATGCTTATAAATATACAACGAAAAATGAGCTAACCAAATAGAAATAAAATGCTACAAGAAATTTTTATGATTTAAAGTAATTAAAATCCGAATGTGATGAGTGTAAGGATTTTATATACTAATATAAAATGGCCAAGATGAAGATGCCTGGTAAAATGACTAAGATTGACTTAAGTGGTTGCAACTTTAAATTACCTCATTCAAGCTAACAACCATTTTTCCAAGGAAGGAAAAAGGGCAGAAAAAAAGATGAAAAATCATGTTCACAATTTATAATGCGCATATTCACTAGCATGATCCTAATCATTCAAGTTATGGTAGAGAATGGGTTTGTCACAAGTGTACTCAGCATGACCTATTATTGTTGACAAAATCTTTAGTCTTAACATCCCCCCGGTTTCAGGTGAACAATTATGAGCATTCCTCAAGTTTAAAATCATACCCGAGTAATCGTCTCTCATTGACTACATATTTCTCTTCATATCTATGTTGCTCAAACTCGGGTTTGGGTATTTATCTAAGCATCTAACTAGCCAATCATCGTAATTTAAGACATAGGAATACAGTTTAAAAGAGTCCAAAAGGCGGATAAGGATGCACCAACTTGTTATACAGTACTTGATAGTAACAAGATCTTCCAAATAATTAAGGGATTTATATGATGTATATTTAGGCATCTCTAACTTTCTAAGCTGAACATTTTCCCACTAGAAGCCAACAACTCCCCAATGTTTCTGTGAAAAAAGTGCAATATCCAGCAAACATTGAATATAAGCTATATCGCGAGGTTCACTATATGTACTAAAAAAAGTAATCTAACAAAAAAAACCACAGCATGAGGATTCTTGGAAAGAGTAATTCAAGGGGTAATATAATAAAAGAAAAAGGGAAAAGAAATGAAAAGCAAAATTAAAACGGTCACAAAATGATAAATTCACTAACCTGCAGGCCATAGCTCTGTACATTGAACGCGGCCACTGCAACTGCCACGGGACTTAAATCCGTGGCTATTACTCTCCCATTAGTCCCCAAAATCTTCCCAATCCCAATGGCAATAGCACCAGTACCAGTCCCCAGATCAGCCCACAACCCTTCTCTCAAACCCCCATCACTCGAAACCAAGTCTGCCACCAAATCAACAATCACTTCAGTTTCCGGTCTCGGAATCAAGACCCCTTCTTGCACACTCAACACCAAATCCCTCCAATGCTCACACCCTACTATGTACTGAAAGGGCCTCCTCTCTTCAATCCTCTGCCTCCACAAAGCATACAGCTCATCCAAAGACGCCCTTAATCTCACATTTTGGGAATTTTTTTGAGTGCAAACTTGAGGTATCAGTGAGCGGTCTTCAATTGAGTCCTCAACGAGCCAGTTGAGTTCTCTGCACAAGAGAGTGGAGTCTGGGCCATTGTCGGAGTCCACAAAGGAGGAACCAACGGAGGCGGCGAGATTTTTGGCCCAATCATGCCATTTTTTTATGTCTGATACAGTGGCTGAGTATGTGGGTGGCCTCAAAAAGAGTGGGGTTTTGGGCGATTTTAGGGATGTGGGTCGCGATGATATTTCAGAAGAAGAAAATGAGTAAATGGGTCTGTTGAGATTGGCACCATAACAAACAGTGGATAAACGGAAGAGTTGCAAAGTCGGTTTCACTTTCATTTCTCTCTCATAACAACTCCTGAAGAAGGAACGCTGTGTTTGGAACGGGGAGGGGAGGGGAAGGGAATTGAACGGAAATTATATCATTTATCCCTCAAAATGTTATTTTTTTACTTTATCCCAAATTAAGTGAAGGGCCACAAAGGGGGAAAGTTGATTGAACATTATAATTTGGTGGGTAATTTATCTTTTTATGCTTGAGGTTCAATCTGAATTACATTTTTATCCTTGTGTTTTCAACAAAATAGATTAAAATTTAAAACTTAAAACTACCTTTATGATTGTATCCCCCAAGGCTAGGATGTAGTTTCTATCAACATTGTGCTCATGTCCTCACTCAGCAATTTGCAAATACAAATATTGGTTCATATCATACTCAAACGCTTTTAACAAGGAGAATGAATCTCAACTCAAACGCTTTTAACGAGTAGAATGAATCTCAACCACCTTGTTAAAACTTTTGATAGTATTGTTAATTTGGTATAGACTTTCAAGTTGACTTATGTTACTTATTTGCACTTTTAGCTTTACTTATTTCAATATTATTGTTTGTCAAAATAAGAGCGATCTTATATAAATTAGTTATTTTATTTTATTTCAGTCATTTATCAAAATCAACATTTTGTTACTTATAAAAAGTTACTTATGAATTAAACAAAACCTGTCATTTATCATTCTTCTCAAAAGGTGACTTCTGAATTAAACAAAACCTGCTATTTATCCTTCTTCTATCAGTATCTCTGTGCAATCTATTCCCTTCCTCATCGTCTTTCTGTGAAAATTGAAGAATGAAATATGTTGTTCTTCTTCAAGCTCGTCTGGTTTCTTCCTCATCTTTCTTCTTATTCCATCGTGCGACGATCTCAACGACACCAAGTATGCATATATTTTGTTCCTATTTGAAAACCAATTTTTAAGTATACTAGTTGCTTCATTTCTATAGTTTATTTTTGTTATTTTACTTCTTTCTCAAGTGGAATTTGATGGTATACAGTATTTTTCATCATGGATGTCGCATTAAATTTCAGTGTTAATTTTTTAATTTTTTAGGTATCAATTTTAAAGGTTTCGAATGGGCATGTTTTATGTAATTAATTTGTTTGTTTTCCTTGCTCTTGGATAGGAAATTCATGGTTTATACTCTTCTTCTTCTTCAGGACTGTGTTGTTAATTTCATCGTACTTTTATTCGATTTTTTAAATATTGATTTAGGGTTTCGAATGGGTAATCACATGCTTTCAATTATTTTTCTTCCTAATTGTTCTTTCAATTCATGTTCTTACATTTTTTAATTCTTTGATTACTTTTTCCGAATTTTTTTTCTTCATTTTGTTACTATTGATATGTATCTAAAAATTGTTAGGTATTGTTGTATGTTGATAATAACTTGCTTTCTCCGTGTTTGGTGATTTATGGGTAATTGCTATGATGATCTCTATTTTTGGTTAATGTTCTTTGTTAATGGTTGGTTTGGTAATTTGGTTCTCATTTCCTATGCTAACTTGGTGCCCATTTGGTATTCTGATTTGCTTCTCATCAAGTGCTCATTTGCATTTCATTAGGTTCTCTTTTTCTTTTGATAAGAAGTTTTGATTAGTTATGTTTTGTCATTTTGAATGGGTTCTTACTCATGCTTACTGTCATATGTGTTTTAGTCATTAATTTAGACTTTTAAATTATTGTTTTTTCATTTGTAATGAGTTGTACTCATGTTTACTACTGTGTTATTGGTGCTTAGATTTGACTCCAAAATTATTTGTTTTTTCATTTTAAATGTGTTCTCACTCATGTTTGTGTTGTTGGTCCTTAATTTAGACTTCATTTGTAAAAAGAAAAGATAATATTTTAGTTAAGATAACTTTTTAATCTTCATTTTATGGAATCTATTTGAAAATTTTATAAATTTTAATAGAATTTGTAACAAGCCAACTCAATTTCATAAATAATTCATTTCAAAATAAATTATATAGTTTTTTTTTTTGTCTTTCCAAACATAATTAGTATATATTCACAAATTAATTAATAAAATTTATAGAATTAAGTTGTTTCAGACACATTCTTATAAATTTCAATAAATAAAATAATTTTAATTGGAAAAATTATCAATTTACATGAATTTGTTTCCATTTATAAAATGTTTTGCATCCGAATTGTGTGGGGTCTGCCTAATTTTTTTTGTTTTATCAAAAAATGAATTTAGAGAAAATGATAAGTCACATGGCATTTTTATACATCATTTTACGGTACAATTTTCTAATAGTATTAAAAATAGATTTGAATTTTGAAAAAAATTTAATATGAAGAAAATCAGAAGGAAAGAAAGTAAATTTTTTATTTGGAACCCTTTTTTTACAAGACCTCAATGGAAAATAAGGAGTATAATATTTGTTAATATGATTTCCTTAAGCTATAAATAATATACTGGAAAATTCCTTTGGCATTTCAATTCTTTTATTGAAGCATTATTTAGCTGAGAGATAAATAGATGTGAATTTTTAAATATATGTTTATTTCGTTTTTCAGTTTTTAACTGACTTTACGAAATTTGATTTCGTTCAATTTAATCATTTCCATCAAAATTTATCCATAATTTTTGTTTACTTGAATGAAATTATGTTTTAAATGAATGACTAAAAGGTTGAAAAAAGACCATATGAATAAATAAACTTAATTGAAAGAAATCGAATTTCGTAAAGTCAAGTAAAGAAAAATTAAAATTGAAGGTAGTGAAACTGAAAGATCCATTTGTATTTTTTCCTATTATTTTTGTAACAGAAAAAGAAAAAAAGCGAGAAGAGAAACTCACTTTTCATCTAAAAGAAAAAGGAAAACAGATTGCGATTCAAAAACCAACGCGTTGCACCTGCAAGAATCGAATAAAGGTACAAAAGAGTGATAAGGACACCTGTGTCTGTGACATGAAAGATTGCCGCTTTAAATAGAAGTCAGTCAAGCTACGCCCTTTATTTAAAAATCTAATCCGTGTACTCGTCTGTGTATCCTATATGCCCTATACACACCGGACCCTGACAGTCTATAAACCCCCAATCACTGTCCTTTTTGTGTACCTTTGTTCTTTCTTTTTGAGCAAAAGAACATTTGAAAGAAAAAACAACGCCATGGTTGGTGACGGTAATGTTCTTCACAGTAGCAACAATAATCTCAATTGCAATAACAACAGAGAAAACACAAATCCGAAGAAAGCGAAAGAGAAAAAGAAGAAGAAGAAGCGTGGGGGTAGCAAGAGGAAGATGACCGTTGAGCAGAGCCTGGCTTTCAAATCTGTGAGTGAATGGGCGTCTTTGGATCTGCAGAATAATTCTTCTTTGTCTGTAGCTGCTGCTTCTTGGATTGTAGATGATTTTGGGGTGCAGAAGAGTCTTGGGAGACGAGTGGAGAAGGTGGTCTTTGAATTGCATTCTCATTCGAAATTCAGTGATGGGTTCTTGTCCCCTTCAAAGCTTGTGGAGAGAGCTCATGGGAATGGGGTAAGTTAAGATTTGGTTTGGTTTAGTTCTATTATTCTGCATTTTTCAATGGATATCTCACGTAGGTTTTGCTTTCTATATTAATATGCTGTATTGTGTAGTGTCTGCTGTGGTTTTTTAGTGGTAAGCAGAAAAGGGTAGAGTTTATTCATACTAGGTTGCTACTTTTTAATTTTTAGGTCGAACGCTTTTCCCAGAAATTAAGAAAAAGAAAGGATTTCTCAATGAATAAGCTGAAATGAGAGTGGGTTCTTTGTGCTGCCTATGTAGTCTTGGTTTAGAATGAGTTCTTCACCCAGGAAAAATGGGAAGATTTATTAACGAATGGCTGAAATGGGTTATGCTTATAATGAATAGCTTTCCATTATATTATAACGGTTTTGTAGTTTGTATACAGTGAGCTGAAATGAATGTTGCCTTTTAAGTCTAGATTTTCCCTGTTTGTTGTTTCCCTGGATTCAGTTTTGCGTTCATTGCTTCAGTATGTTCTTTGGTCTGTGATGGCTTAATTTTGTGGTTTGTTCTGTAGCATGATGATTTTGCAGTGTTCATTTTTTACATGATTATTTTAATGGTCTCTTCTTCTCATTAATGCTAATGCTGTGCATGTGTTGCTCGGGGGTGGGGGTGGTTCTTGTGAGAACATTTTTTTTGTTTGATAAGTGGTTCTTTTACTAACATAGTTGGGTGAACATTTGAGATTTGTTTACAATGAGCTGATTTTAGTTTCTTTTATTCAAAGCTTATTTTCCCCCAGCCTTTGCTTGTCACTTCCTTAACTTGCTTTTTTTTTTTTAATTTAATTTAATTTATTTTTATCTTCAATTAACTCATATTTTCATCTTGGATGTCTTGTGTACACTCCTTCCTTTTCCATTCCCCCACTTACGTTGAGCTATTAGACAGTTCCATTTGTTTAGGTTAATAGTTTTACGTTTATTATTTCTTGTGTGAGCAGGATTTCAATTATTAGTTATCAGAGCCCTATAAAGAATTCGGGAGCTTTAACTTTCTGAGGATGCAAAGTGTAGAAATGCTAGAAACTGATTGCTTATGCTCAGAGGAGAATAGTTTAAGAAGAATGAAATATATTTTATTTCTTATGAATTTTGTCAATTATTCTTTAGTCAGAATAAAATAAATTCAAGTTTCAAAATGGTTCTTGTTCTCTAGAAGACTCATATTTTTGTGGTTGCAAAGCATGAAGAGAGTATTATGCTGATAATAAGTCTCAGTATTGTCACAAAAAAGACAAGGGAAGTGGTATTCTTACTTTTCAGGGATATTGCTTGCCTTTTCCATTATTGTGGTCACTCTCTTATGAACTACAATTATGTTGAGATAGAAATGCGTACTATTTGTGGTTTTTTCTCAGTGGCTGACATTGATACGCATGACTTGAGGCTGCAAGTTGCATGTCAGAAATCCTGTAAACCCGTTTTGGGTAACTCATTACAGAGTGGAGTGGCTTTGGTTTTCAATCAAAATCTGCAAAATTATGTTCAGTTGTTTATTATAATAATGTGGATTAAATGTAACCGAGTTTAGGATGGAGGTGATGATTATAACAATGATGATGGAGAGAGACAGGGAGCTGATTGTCTAAAACTAGACCATTTATGACTCTGATTGGTGTATGATATTTACTTAACAGTATGAATCTTTAGTACCTATGTGATATGTCATGCTGTAATAGACTTACTGGTGCTTTTGTGCAGGACCTTTCAGGCGTTTTTTTTATTATAAATAATTGCAACTGATTTTATGTGGACTTCATCAAAAAATGGAAGGGAAATGAGAAAAAGCAGAGGATTATAAGAATTTGGGTCAGTATGATTATAAATCGAAGGATTAGAGTTGAGAAGGTTTTGGAATGCTCGAATTCCAGAAAAATTAGCCTGCTGGAATTCTTAACAGCCTTAGTTTCTGGGTGTTTGGGTAAAGTAGTAAAGAGAGGTTTAGGCTTATTGATGTAGGAACTTTAGCCTCATGTAGTGTCTGCAAATGCTAGCTGTGAATTACTTAGATACGAAGTATCAAAGAGTGAGAAAGCAGAAGAGACCTTCTAGGGTTTCTCAGAACCCTTCAAGAGCCATAAAAGATGACAAGCCAAACTCAAGTTTCCATTTAATAGGAAGAAGAAGGGAAGATAACAAAGGCCTTTAGGATTTCTGAAAGACCTTGTTAAGAGATTTAATAAGTTACAAAGCTAACTTATTTTTCATTCAAGAGGTATATTCATAAAATTTCTAAAATTTTCAAGAGGAGGAGGAGCCTTTTAACTTTTCTAGTACCCTTGAAAATTTTGACAAGTTCATAAAAACCCATTTGTTCTGCCCTATTCTTGGTATGCTACAAGAGACCTTATTTATAGATAATATTGATCTAGATAAGCAAAAACATTCTAGAATCAACACTAGTTATTTTAAAAAACCTCAGTACGGAAATGTTTTCTTATACTTGTAACATGGTCTGCAACAAGGGAAAATATTTTCAACTAAAAGAGGTTTCATGCGAAGAAGATTTCCTATGCATTATGCAATTTACGAGCTTTTCACTTCTTGTACATATATGTATTGCTTAAAAGAATTGTGAACACCACATGTGAGGGAATTCTTGAAATGTTGAGCAAACACAAAATTATGTAAATTTGGTATTTGGACAAACACTTTGGATAAATGGTGTTAGAGATGGAATGTAGTACGAGACATACTTAGAAATTAAGTAGGATAGGCACATGTAACTCATATGGTTCAAGCATCATATGCTAATAATGTGAAAAATAGTTCTTTAATCGTTATATAATTGATGAATAGAAACATTTGTCAAATGTGCATGTTCTGATTACATTTTGAGTATTTTTCATGAGTAAACTGCATTAACAAAGTGATGGAGAATGCATGGAAGACTAAATATTGGGGTTTTAATGTTATGAGATATTTTGTAATTAAGAGAGTATGTGTAATTTTGGCACTATTAGGTAACTCATATTCATTAGTAGTTTCTTAGATATTCTAGGATTAGGAAATTAAGGTATGATAATTGGGTTATGTATAGTTCCTATTTGATTGTTTTGGGTGTTTATACAAGAGTTCCTTTAGTAGTATTCTAGGTAGACCTGATTATTGAGAATTGAATTTGATTAAGATTATCAAATTAGGTTTTCAAGGTCTAGGTATTTTGCTTTCTACTCAATAAAATTCTCCCATTATTATCTCCTTGTTCTTATTAATTGATGTTTAATTGTTATTTAATGAAATTTAATAAGATTTGATTCAGTTTGTCTAAGTTTTTGGTAAATTTTGAAAAAAAGCTCCAACTTAAAGTTGGCTTTAAAGCTGGACCCAAACATTGCCATCAATTGGTATCAGAGCAAAATCTGTTCTGCCATCGTCTTGCTACTGCCATCACCATTGTCCAAATCAAACTTTAATCCACAGCAAAAAAGCCTAAGTCAGGATCTGTTTGGTGCATGTTGAAAGAAAAAAACCTGGACAGATCTGGTTAGATTTAGACCTCAAATTTCTGCCGTCGATATTCGAGCACCGCTGTCAGAAAAGTGACCAGACAAAGCTGGAGACCTACACGGCAGAATTTCAGCCGCTTCTGCCTATACAAGGGATCCCACGCCCTACTGCACATAAAAGGAGATGTTCAGCGCTGTATACAATTGTTTAAACGTGAAGATCTAATTCTGGATGAATCAAGGCATGCATCAGTCCCACCTCATCTTGAAGAACCAGAAGATAACGAATCAAAGACTATTAACCTTAAGGCAACAAAGGATAAACAAGAACCTTCAATGGAAAAAAAATGAGAAGAACACAAAATGTGTGCAAGTCCCAAGTAAAGATGTCCTTGAACTTGCCAAGGATGAAGATGTTGTTCTAAGTGAGGTTGCATCTATTGAGCAAGTCCCATGTGACGTTGCCTCAGTATAATCAGTCCAACATAATGATGAATTTGTTGAGTATATTGAGAATGTTGAGCAAGTTCACGACAAAGATGAAGGCAAGATTGAGGTCATGGTTGATATGTTGTTTATTTTATCCTATCTATTTGGTTTCGAGCTCATCTGAAACAAGCATTTTCAGAAAGTTTTTTTTTCCAACCCAATAGAGACTTCGAGTTCAAAGAATTTTGAGATTATGCCTTGTTTCTCCAAGCTTCAAAGGTTTTGATACTTCACTGTTTTTCAACTTGAAGTGGTGTGCATGGATTAGTAACCTAGCTTATGGTCTTTTAAAGCTTATAATTTTCAACACATTGGGTTGTGTTTTCTTTGATTTTATCATATGGATGAAAAATAACATGTTGAAATGATTACTTTAAAATTTGAATTGAACTTCTAGTTTTCAAGTTTGCCTGTGATTGAAGAAATGAGAGAACTGAGATGAGTATAAAAGAGTCAGTTTACTGCATGGGATAGAAAGGTGTTTCAGGAAGGATTCTATGAATACTTTAAGTGGAACTATCTGTTAGTATTTTATGATTTTGTTATATTATTGTTCTTGAAATTGTGTATTGTCTTCTGAACTGTTGAATATGTTGGCATTTCTGACATTTCAATGCTTCAATTTAATTCTCTATGCTGGGATTTAATTAGTACAATTGTGTTCAGAACAGGTAAAAGTTCTTGCTCTGACTGATCATGATACAATGTCTGCCATACCTGAGGCCATGGAAGCAGCACGAAGATTCGGCATCAAGATAATCCCGGGTGTTGAAATCAGTACAATGTTCTGCCCAAGGTGTGCAATTCTTTGTAGTCAATTGTCAATGATCACATTGGATTGGGCCCTTTGTATTTCTAGATAATTTACTTCATCTCTCAACTTCAAGAGCAATATTGTTCAAAACCGTCTTTGTAATTGTGTAGTAAAACCTAAAAAGAAAAACAGTGGAAAAAAGAGAATGAAAGGATTTCTTCATTTGCTTCTAAACTTTTAAATGGCTCTGATAAAATTACTTGATTGAGGCAGAGAGTCTGAATCGGAGGAACCAGTACACATCCTTGCATACTATAGCAGCTGTGGGCCTACAAGGTATGAAGAACTTGAAAAATGCTTAGCTAACATAAGGGATGGCCGTTTCCTCCGTGCGAAGGACATGGTCTTGAAACTCAATAAACTCAAGTTACCTCTAAAGTGGGAGAATGTTGCCAAGATTGCTGGCAAAGGAGTTGCTCCTGGGAGACTGCATGTGGCTCGAGCTCTAGTTGAAGCAGGTTACGTGGAGACTCTAAAACAAGCCTTTTCCAGATATCTATATGATGGTGGACCTGCATATTCCACGTAAAACTCAAAGTTCTTTAGTAATTTTCTTTATCCTCATTAATGCAGATTTCTTATTGAAAAACATGGATGGAAAATTCTTCTATGTTCTGGTCACAGGGGAAGTGAGCCTCTGTCAGAAGAAGCAGTGAAACTTATATGTGAAACAGGGGGTCTGGCTGTGCTAGCTCATCCATGGGCATTAAAAAATCCTATTCCTATCATTAGGAGGTTGAAGGATGCTGGTCTTCATGGGATGGAGGTTTACAGAAGTGATGGAAAACTGGCAGGTCACTCTCTCTACCAAATTCAAATATTTTCCTGTAGACGGTCAAAACCAATTCTACGGTCAGCACGTAACATATATATCTTCTTCTGAAACTTGGATGAATTGGTGCTAATAAATGCTTGGAAACTTGTTTTAACTTTTTTAATGCACAATTTGGACAAGACATTAATTAATTACGCAACTGATGTCTTGTAGATGCGTTTTGAATGTTTAAGTTCACCTTTGGATCAATGAAATTTCAACTTGTTTTCTGAAGTGGTGCCTGCTTTAAGTTGTTATACTTGCTCTCAAATGCCTCTAAGAAAATAAGATAAAGAATGATTTTCATATATCTTCACAACAGAATAATAGTCAATATTTTTTTACTTTTGGAGTTATAACTTTTGCGAGTGTGATTTCATGTTTAGTTTTATAGAAGTAGTTAATAACTTAATTCCATCAACTAGCTTTTTATTATTGTCTGAAATGCAAATTCAGAGGAGTTCATTTGATACAAAAATGCTTAAAATCTTGAATCATGATATCCAAAGATTATGCCATGACAGTACTTGCTAAGGACGGTCCTACTTACTGATGAAATGAGAATGATCCACTGTGAAGATTGTGTCACCATACATGAAATGTTCGAGAGAAATAACAGTTGATGTGTGTAATTAATGTACTATTTTCCTTCCCTCTGCATTATTGGATTTTGTAGCCTTGAACCTAGCTTTTCATTACAGATTAGTAACCTTTTTTTTATAAGTAAAAATTGTATTAATAAGAAAGCACCAAGGCAGTGCAACCCATAGTAACCTTTTGTTGAATCAGTCAAATCCGCTCAATTCTTTGCCTGTGTTCATCATCTGCTGCTTATTACTTGATTCTGTTGTTTGGTCAACAGCATACAGTGACTTAGCTGATACTTATGGTCTTTTAAAGCTTGGAGGGTCAGATTATCATGGGAAAGGTGGGCATGGTGAATCAGAACTTGGAAGTGTGAACCTCCCTGTATTGGTTTTGCATGACTTCCTTAAGGTAGCGCGACCAATCTGGTGTGGTGCCATTAAGGACATCTTAGAGACTTATGCGGAGAAGCCCTCTGATTCAAACCTTGCAAAGATTATGAGATTCGAAGGGACACGGATTTTCAAGGGAAGCTCTTCCTTGAGTTGTGGCAAGGACTTGATTGATTGTTGTTTATCACTGTGGTTGACAAATGAAGAGAGGCAGAATGCTGAGTTTGAGGCCATCAGGTTAAAGCTTTCTCATGTTTCAATCAATCAAAGTGAGGTCCATGTTGCTATGGGTAGTTAAATAGGTATGATCCAAATCCATATATTTCTGTGTACCATTTTTTTTTTGGGGAAATGATGATGATGATGATGCCCAATTTCATTGTTTTTATGTTTGCAAAAAGAAAATAAAAGGAGAAAAAAAATCATCATTTTTTGGGGAACATGTTTTACATACCATTTGTAGCTTTTCCATTCAAATTTTATCTTTTCTGTTTCATACTTTCCTCCTCCTACAGAAGTGGATTGTGCTGGCCCTGAAAGAACAAAGGAAAACAAAGGTTGATGTTTCTTTTTATTGAAATGCTATGATGCGAAATTTACTTAAACCCAAGAAAGGGTCATCAAAATTAATTCAGGCTGCTATTTTCTTTCTGCTTTAATTTGTATCTCTGATTAAGAATAAGACAGTGCCCATGTTCCCTAGGGAGTTATAAATCTGAGTTTTACTGATTTTAGCATGGAAAAGAAATTCTGCTTCTATATAAATGATCTTTCTGGTACACTGACAGGAGAGAGATCGAATTCGGGTCTTCTATATAAAAAGCTTGAAAATAATCACTAGGTTTAGAGATCCGTTCTTGTTTGTGTGAAGTTGCATGATAAATTTATATGTGACAAATATTTTTTGCCATTGATGGAAAGTAATAATTTCTCTTTCTCCCCCATCAGTAGTTGAAAATGCTTATGGAATATAAATTCTGTGTATCGGGAATTCTTAAGAATTTCTTGCTTATATGTTGCTTTTTCTATTATTACGTTGAAGACGTTTGGGAAAGGATTTAAGTGAAGATTAAAGCAACTTCTCTCTTCACAAACCACGGCGAAACGATGACAATTTCTTTTATTAGAATGACAATTTAATTAAGCACCACCATATTTGCATTAATATATAATATAGCATCATAGACATTTAAATTTTCTTCAGCCTTTGATCAATCTAGCCAAGATGCTGACTACAATGTCATTGCTCATATCCTTACTGTTGTTAAATTCCCTTCTCACTAGATTCCCAAGAGAGCTGCCTGTTTTAGCCATAAAAGCCTTGTTTATATCTTGAATATCGATTCCTGATCGGGTTACTATAATTCGAATCAGAATCTCTCTGCCATCTGCATTTTTCATCCTTAATTTCTTTGCAAAGAACTTTTCAGTGTACTGTATGCATCGAATCACAACTCGAAGTTCCTTTCCAAATTGGCCACATTTGGTTCGTTTAATAGACTTGGAGAATTCGTGGCCATAGAGTTGTTTGTAGGAAGTTAATATGGCTTTAACTTGGCTAGTGTTCCTCTGACTGAAAAGAGATGTTATGGTCCTTTGATCTATGGTTTTCCCGCTTTCTATAGCTTCGAACAGAGTCTTGGCATCACACATGGCCATGCTCATGTCTGCTTTGCCACCATAGTTGCGACATGACTTCAAAATCGCCAGCAGAATCTAAGGAAAAAATACAAATGAATTTTAGGAGATCGTTAGGCAATGATTAGCATAGAGGGAAAGTGAAAAAATAGAGAGGAAAGTAAAAGTGAATGAAATGTACGGATCACAATTGGCAAAGATATTTGAGCTCTCGTACAAATACATTTTTTTTACACTCATACCAATTACACACTAAGATGTGATTTTTTTAAGGTTGAAATGGTAATTTACCGATAAACTTTCTACATATAATCGCGTGTTACTAGTGGACTAGGTAAGGTGGTAAAACTGAGTGTTCATATAAGTAGTGTTCGATCATTGTACTTTTAAAAGTTAAAATATATTTTTTTTTGTATCAAACACATTATGAAAAAAAAAAATATTTATTTTTATTTTAATTTTTCTTTCATCTCCCTTCTTTTCCTTCGTATTTATCTTATACCAATCATAGTCAAATGTGTTGTAGCTAGCAAGTAAATTTCAAAGTTTGGTACAAATTTATGTTATACAAAATTTTCATTTTATGTTGAACAGTTCTATGGGTAAAACTCTCGGATATTTCAAATTAATATTATCAAAAGAATAGGCGAGTTCGGTTAAGAGTCGATATGGTCGAGCTTTTGGATATTTAAGCTCCACTTGAGCTACTTATGGTCTAATTGAGTTCAACCCGAACTCAAATCGAGTATAAAAATTCAAACTTCAGTTCGGTTCATACTTATTTTTTCGAGATTGAGTTAGCTTCGAGCCTGAGTATATAAATTTTGATTTTCGAATCTAAAGAGAAGTATATATATAATCAAATAAATGTCAACTGGAACCGACTCGTTCTATTAAACGAGTCTTGAAGCGAGCTTAACTTCTGCTTAAAAGCTTATCAAGCCAAGTTGAGACTTCACGAGCCGAGCTTCGAGTAGCTCGGGAACAGCTCAACTAATTATGTCCACCCCTATACTTGAACACATACCCTTATCTAACATTTGTATCCGAATCTAAGTATCATAAGTAACAATAACTAATTACCTCTTTGAATCCGCCATTTACTTTGATAGTCACATCCTGTTCAAGATCAGAATTGTATCGAGAGCGGTAGGCTTGCTTTACAGAATACAGCTCGAGAGAGGGTCGAGTGCAAGCCACCTCAATGAGAGTGTTGAGGTTGACGCTCCCTCCAAACAATGAATACCTCATGATCTCAGCATCACGTTCTTGCGGTTCACCCATGCGTAGATAAGCTACCCTCTATAATTAATTATATCAGCAACGCTGTATTAATACATTAAATCAACTTTAATATTTAAAAACTTGGTAGTCGATCTTACAGCAAATGGGTTGTTCCTTTGGTTATTGGAGATGAGGTGAAGAAGATCCTGGCCATACAGAGCACTGTAAGTCTGGCGGATGATCCTGTGGGCGTTTGAGTTTCTATCAACGATTATCTCTACAAGCTGTTTAGTGTCGATTGCTCCCTTGCCTGCAGTTAAGGGAGTGATTGATATTATTTGGAATATAATAAAATTAATAATTTGTTTTTATTAGTAATTTAGATGATCAAGTCCCTCTTAAAAAAATTAACATTTGACAAAGGTATCGGACGATTGACCTCCTTTTTAGGAAACAAACATTTTTAATTCGTATCTGTTGACTCATTATCATTAATATCAATTATGTATTCGATTTGGGTTAAAATTTTTTTACCAAAATAGAAGAATTTTTCATCAATATCCGTTTTTGACTGTTAATCGCTCACTAAAACACACGTGTGAGCATAAAAAATAAGACTCGTTAGGAAACAAACATTTTTAACCCGTACCCTTTGACTCTTTACCTGTAAGACTTGGCCTGTTCCCGGTCCAACCCGCCCTTTTCCCATCTCTAGGTTTAAAAATGGAGAAATTCTTGTTTGATTCATGATTGATTAATTTTTGGACCAAAACATATAGAAACTGACACATGCTCTAACAACAATTAAATAAAGAAAAACTGGTTTAGAAGTTACTTATGGACTTTTATGTAGTTATTAGTGGAGCTTCCTCTGATCCAGAGTTAAATTTTTGGATGTGTTAGTTCGTCTTACCCAAAAATTTCTCCATTTGGAGTCAATTAAAATTAAAATAGGATAAAAATACTTAAAACCTCCATTTTAACACCAAACACTAAAAACATAGCTAGACAAATTATATGCTAAATAAATAATAATAAAAAAGTACCAGAGAAATAACAATGAAGGATTTGGCAATCCAATTGGAATTGCTTAGAGCTCTGTAGTACAGAACTGCTTCCCATCTCCTACCCCTTGCAAGAAGAAATTAATTAATGTCTTTACCTTGAAATGGTGCAAATAAAGCATGAGGCTTTGAAAGAATTATATAGGGGAAAGCATGAGTGGCGTTTACTTGTGTTTCACTCTTTGGTCACAAAATAAAGAAAGCGGTAGCTAGGGAGGGGGGGAAGTAACAGATACGTCCATAGTGGAAGAAGAATATGGAGTAGAACATATCCTCAATTCCAATATCAACCGCGCTTACTTACTCTTTCTAACTTTCTCACGCCAGCTGACTTGCAAGAAACTAATTGCTTCTGTATCTATCTCTATATATTTACATGCAATCGCTATTCTTTCTTTGAAAAATTTCACAAAACCCAACCAATGCCAATTGTCAAACGTACTGATTGATGGTAACCGTATAATTTGGTTTGTTTCTTTCTCATCTCTGGTTTTCATACTGAAAAGGATTGAAAAAAGGCTTCTTTATTTTAATGGTTGACATGTTTAAGTTTTCAACATTTTTAAGTAGTCTGATATTATTCTAAATAAAGCGGTGGTACAAAAAGATTTTATGTGATTAACCCCACTTTGTGGGGATTATTGATTTAACTAATTTTCCAGTAGCTTACCTAGAACACGAAGTCCATCCTAAATGATGCGCACAAAAGTCAAATCTTGATTTTTTTTTTTTTTGGTTTGTAATTGAGGGGCAGGTTTGGAACTTGGATTCAGAAATGGGTGGTTATCAATTAGGCTAAATCCAAGCCACAAATTTTTTTAATGTTGGTTTCAATTATACATGGATCTATATTATATGGACTTGGGTCTGGGTATGGGTGTTGGACGTGGATACACGTTTAAGTATCAAACTCGTTTATTTTTTATAATTTTCTTTTGATTAGAAGTGTCCAAGTGTCGTATCCTTATTCAGAGTTTTGAAATCCTATATGGATATGGCATGGTAAAGTGAAGAGTGTTAATAGTATTCTAAAGATCTATTATATGCATATTACTACTTTAATCTATTGAATATCACATGCTTGATGTGTGTGACATACTGTTATTTTAGTAACACCACAATGATCTCAACACACCAACACACACAGAACCGTATCGCTCGGATTCTTCCTCTCCTTATTCTCTCTTTATATTTAATATAACAACTTTGTAATGAAAAAACTCACCAAGTTAAGAGAGGAGATGAGACCTAACTAATATTTATAATAAACTTAATGGACTGCTCATCATAACTTATTAGGTTTGTCAAGTCCACACCACTACTCAACCACATTTAAGTCTATTAGGTGTATTTAGTCCACTCACAAGATCAAGTGGATGTCGGACCCACAAAATCTATTTCAATAACCCAACCTAGTCCATTTTATAAATACAAAGCCCTATAATCTAATGGAAGCCCATCAATAATATTAAAACATTTTATATATTCTAACAAAGAGTCTATGTAGTATAGACATAGACTTTCAGTGATATTGGAAATTGGCAGGCTGAACTTGCTCAGGCTTTAGCACCTAAGGGGTATTTTTTTTGCTGGGTTAAGGGATAAATTGTCAGTTGTTACTATCTTGAAAGTTTAAACTCTGTTTGGAATGCTGCAATTTATCATTGGCAGAGAAAGGAACTTGAGGATCTGACCTCCATTTCCAGTTTTAGTTTTCCTTCTGTTCTTTCTTGATCATATTGTTTTCTTGTAGCAACTTTGTTTCTTATTATTTGGTTGCTGTGTTCTTCTTTCATTAGCAGCCCTGCTTCTTTGTTGTAATTTGTGCTTGCATAAATCAAACCTTTACTTTTTTATCCACAAGAAAAAAAAAATAGAGATTTAATAAGCTGAACTTGAATTCAATTTCTGAAATGCCATCCCACTTCAGGGGGGCCATGGCATAGGACACCAAGGAAACAGCAGCTTGTTTTCTGAATCTTTCAACAACTAAAAGACACAAGACCAAGAATTAATAAATTTCAGGCAAACTGAAAAAAAAAATGATAACAGCCTCTTAGCCTAGAGGTCATTTCCGAATTCTCCATTTACGAAACTCGAGTTCAATCTCTTTCCTTATCCCAAAAAATGAAAGAAATTTATTAAAGACAACAAGATGACTTGAAATCATCTCTCATCACCAACTATCCCTGAGGCTGTAGTTGACACAGATTCTTCTGTTAATGATTGAATAGACAAATCATCCTCGTCCTCTGATTCGGTGAGCTTTATATTTTCCACCTCTCTCACGACTTCTGTCATTTCAGGCCACTTCTCAGGGGACTTATCGCAGCAACGAATTGCGATTTTAAGCAGTTTCAACATCCCAGGATAACCACTTCTCTGCACAGATATCTCAAGATCAAAAATCTCAGCTGTCCATTCTTCCCTTACTGCTCGGTGAACCCAACTGCAAAGATCCACGCTGTTGATCCCAGGTGGAGCTGTGTGGACAGACATTCTACCTGTCAAGAGTTCTAAAAGAAGGCATCCGTAGCTCCAAACATCTGATTTCTTCGACACTTTCTTCGTAGTCTGGTATTCGGGTGATTTGTATGAGACCATACGTTGTGCTGCAATTGGATGTGCTACAAGTGAAGTGAGGCCATAATCTGAAACAAGAACCATTTCATTCTCATCAAGGAGAATGTTTGAAAATTTCAGGTTTCCATGGGAGACAGTAGTGTTTTGTGACTTGGTGTTGAGGTGAAGATATTCTAAAGCTCGTGCTATGCCTCGTGCAACGGATAATCTTGAACTCCATCTGAACGGAATCCTGTCCTTAGTGCCTCTCCCCCCTGCATTAAATCAACTCATTTTGAAGTATATAAGCATTAGAAGAACTGAAAAATTAAGTGGCAACAAGAACAAGAACAACAACAAAGCTTGAGCTACACATACCATTTTAATCCCAATTTTTTTGGGGTAAAAGTTTCTTATCTGAATTTTTTTAATTATCCTCCAATTTTTCATTAGTTTTAGAGATTTTGACAGAAAGGGAAAGAAAAATGCTCAAAAGTATCAGTAAATAAGAATCAATCCTGCATTTTAATGTTTTCCTTTTCTTTTACCTCTTGATTGGATTGAGGGGAATGAGAAGAAATGAGAGTAAAGGAAATGAAAGGGTACATGTATCTCTTGTCTAAGCGTTCATATCGATGGAAATGAGAGGTTATGGAGCAGTACCTTCATCCCTCAAAATCACTCGAACTCCAAACATTTTAATTCTCTCCTGTTTGATAGTTTTAGATGGAGAATAAAGTAGAGTAAACGAGAGAAGATTAGAGAAATTAGAGAGGTACTCTTCTCTCCTCTTCTCTCCTCTCCCTCGATCCGAACATAACTTTTGCAACTAGCTGAAGTGTAAAAGACTAAAAGAGCAAAGAGAAATTCTTTCATAGAGAAATTCTCCCAAAAGAGAGGAACGAAAATAAAAAAACCAGGACTAAGAAAAACAACAAGAAAGATAAAATGAGTAGACTCACGGTGAAGGCGGTTGAAGAGGTTTCCCTTATCTGCATATTTATAAACAAAAAATTTCTCATCCTTGGAATAATAGTAAGCAAGAAGAGGTAGCAAATTCGGGTGCTTCAGTTCGGCAATCATTTGCAACTGCTTCGTGAATTCCTCGTTGCTTAATGGTTTCAAATCCCGCAAGCGCTTTACCACGACAGGTGCTCTGCCATCCAGCAAGGCCTTATAACTGTTTCCGAAGATTCCCTTACCTAACCCTTCAGCAGAGGCTTTCAAAAGATCATTTACTTCAAAACCACCTGATTCCTCTCCTATGAATATAAGCTTCCCTCTCTCTTCATTTGCAACAACAATTCCTTTCCCTCCAGCCTGTACCCTTATTTCACCTTTCTCCTCCTCTTCCTCTTCCACTTCCTCATCCTCATCCTCATCCTCATCCTCCCATTCCAATTCCTTTCCCTCCTGTCCTTCAGTGTCGCCTTTCTTCATCATCTTCTTAAGCTTCTTTGCCTTTCTATAGTAAAGAATGAATAGCAGAATCACAACAAGAAGCAACAAAATGTTAAAAAATATAAGCATAGTTGGTAAACGAAGTCCTCCAGACTTATTTTTTTTGGGTTGTTGATCTGCTGAATCATTTGTGCCAATTCGTAAATTGCAGGAAGTGAGAGATGGTGGGCCGCACAATTCAGGGTTATTAGCATAAGAATCAGGGGAAAGCGATTGAAGAGTTTTAGTTTTCGGGATTTGGCCACTAAGATTGTTGTTAGAGACATTGAATTCTCTCAAGGTAGACTGGTTGAATTCCGGAATTTCTCCAGTTAAGTTGTTTTCCTGAAGCTGCAAAGACTCCAAAGAAGTAAGACTCAAAAGGGACGGCGAGATTTGCTCTCGAAATGCGTTGCGCGACAGATCAATTTGCTTCATCTTCTGGTTGGAAGAGAAATTCATTATGTTCCCTGATATCAAATTGTTCTTGAAGCTTAAGATAGTTAACTCTGTCAGGTTGGCGAACGCATCATCGTTTACACTTCCAGCGAGTTTCATGCCTTCCAATAATATTCCAGTAACACTGCCGTTAATGCATTGTATGCCAAACCACTGTGAGGGGAAATTTTCATAGCACTGAAGGCCAGTCCAGTTATTTATTAGGAAAGGATCATTTAACGTAGCCTTGAGGGCATAAAGAGCATTCCTTTCCTGTAAATAATGGCCGATTGGAGGATCTGATTGAGCGATAACATGGGTACAAAGTAAAAGAAGAAATAGACGAAGATATATGAGGAATGCAGGAGAATCCATAATTGCAAATCAAAATGAACTGGGTTCTGGTTTAAATTCTCTTGTAAGGACAATATCCCCATCTACAAGTAGCCAGGAGTGCCTAGGGAATAATTCAATATTCTAATGAGATCCCATTACAGCTAACAGTTTTCTTTGTCGAGGACAAAATCAAGGAGAAGATATGAACTGTTTTTTGTTGGATTGTTTTGCTGAGAATCCAAGGATGTTTTACATTGTTTCGTATAAGAATTTCCAGCTGGAATGAACCTGAAGGTGACTCTTTGTAAATGTACATTTTATAATTTTGGAAAAACATTGGTCTGGATGGATTTGGTAGAAATTTGAAGTAAATTAACATCTTACCACAACCATTCTTATTTCTGCTAAAGAAATATCTTATCACAACCTGTTCGGGTTCATGAATTGGTTTTTGTTTCGGAAAATAGACCAAACAACATGGTTTATAAAATGATTTTTTCTTCTAAAAAATAGAATGTTTCAGAAAAATTATTTTCAATTATTTTACTTATCATCAAACAATTTATAATTTTATTATTATTTTATCACAAACCGAACAGTTAAACACTAAATTTGTGGTGGAAAATCTTTATATGTTGATCCATAACGGAGAATTAGAGAACTTCTTGGGGTGGCCCAATTTGAACTATTTTATTTTTGTATGCTCGTTGAATGAAGACAGAATTGATAGCCCATAACAACAAGAAAACAACAAAGTTAGGACGGCTCATTGGAAAATATAGCCCAGCTTGTATACATCTTAGCAATTTACGCCCTTCAACTTCAAAATAAATTAGTTGATGCCTTAAGAATCGATCTCACGTATCCGTGTCCGTGTTTATAACTATTATATATTGTCTTAAAATCTACTCAGTAAAATTTCAAAAAAAAATTTAGTATGAAAATTATTATTATATTTTTACATAATTACTAATGAATTTTTATTGCTTTGTAGTAGCTATCATGGATTTGGTTATGTAAGATCATCACGATCAACACTTATACTTTATTAAGTGAAATATTAACATCGATCAAGAAAAAAGAGATTTACTTTTAAGAATTATAATAATTTTTTTAAAGAAAATATATAGGAGTAATTAGCTTTTCCCATTTAGAACATATTGATAATTTTTATTTTATATGTTGACGGAGAAAACGTTTGAGCTCAAGTTGAATATAATTAGCAGTATTATATGATGTCGAAACTCTCCTTCAATAATCAATACCGATGTAAATTGTGATAATGTTTAATTGAACCTTTGCTCTTATAAGTGAAAAACTCCGTGCTTTTATGCTAGGGAAAAGAGAAGCAAAAGTAAGGACATGTTTGGAGAGAGTTTTCAGATTTCAGTGTTTGAAAACTGTTTTCGAAAAGAGTTTTTGAAAACGGTTTTCAGTTTTCAGTATTTGAAAACATGTTTGGATAACAGTGTTTGAAAACTGTTTTGAACAGTTTTCAGTGAAATGTTGTTTGGATAAACAGTTTTCAAAAACTGTTTTAAAAATAGAAAACTATTTGGATTACACTTTTTTGTAATTGTTTTCAGCTTTCAGTTTTCAGTTTAAATTTTAATATCTAAAATTAATTTTATTTATCATATTTACTAAATATAATTTTTAAGCACACACCAAATACTTGAAAATAATTAATATTATTTTATTTTTAAAATATTAGTATTTTTTATATATCATTGATTAAACATGACAACACTCTTCCCCTGGTCAAGTCATGTTTGTTTGTTAAATAAATTCTTAAAAATAAAAATAAAATATACAATACAACTTTTACAATTTGATAACATTTCAACAACTAACCTATTTTATTTCTCATGTTTGTTTGTTAAATAAATTCTTAAAAGTAAAAATAAAATATACAATACAACTTTTACAATTTGATAAATTGATAAAATGGAAATGAACGACCCAAAATTCTTCCTTCAAACGGGTTTACCTCAACTGCCCAATTTGGTTGGTTTGCGATCCTCACATCCTATAAGTCAACTAATATATCAATATGTGAAACATATTCCTAAGAAAAAAAAACATAATTCAATAACTAAAAAAAACTAAATTAACACAAACAAAGGCATTAAATTAACTAAATTTTACCGATACAGATTAACATGATTATCATAAATTAAATCAAATGTCAAAACGGTCTGCCCACACCTGATTGGTAATAAGCTCACGAAATGCAGCTATAGCTGATCAACTATGGAGATGATTTGAATGAGTTCAGTGAAGAGCTTTAACTGTACTTCTCATACTTAGAGATGAACTAGAAGGAACTTTTTGAGTGCGAATTTCGGACCAGTTGCAGAAAACTACTGATAAGAATCATTGATCAAACTCATGTGAGTAAAGCTCTGGGTTTAGACTTTCAGGTACACATGACTCCTGATTAGAAGACTAAAATTACATTTGGTGTCTTGTAAAAAAAAAGACTAAAATTACGTTTGACTATCGTTGACTCGAACCCTTTAAAGATAGAAGATATGTATGTTAACTCATCCTCGTATCTCAAACAGCTGATACATAATACCAGTAATATAAACTTTATGAGAGAAAGATAGAATGAGATAGGGTAAGTAGGAAAACGAAATGTCTTGTCTTGTCCTTAAAAGTAGGATGATTTTATCATATCATCACTGTATGAGAATTTTTTTTACATTCTATTTTATCTGTTATCATGTCCATCCAAAACATACATAGAATAAAAATCATCATATTTTTATTCATTCTGTCCTTAAACACATTTTAAGTCTGATAATTATCCATTTACAATTTAAATTGAAAATTTTATTAAGCTAAAAAGGGAAAAAAAAAAGATTCAAGCGCAGATGAGAACAATCGGATTCTTATCCCAAGTTTCTTGGAAGTACAAAAAATCAGCTTTTATAGCAACTTAATTAAGGACTGTTAACATAAATACAAGAGATAACCCTTAATTAGTTTGCCAACGGTGGCCTCACAGGTTGCCACGTGTCAACTAGGCTAATCCCAATTGTGTGGCAGTTAAGAAATCATAAACCAGACCACAGGTTCTCCCAAAATTTCAACAGTTAAAGCTCTTCACTGAACTCATTCAAATCATCTCTACAGCTATTGAAACTTCGAACTTGTAAAGAGCATAAGAAGACTGAAACAAGCATGGAAGTGCAGAGTTGCCCATTAAATTTTCTGATTCAATTAGCAGGGAGTGAAATGGTTTAACCTGATATGGAAGAGTTTGGACTGGGAAAACTATCCTGCTTCATGACCTCGAAACGGCACATTGGAGCATGACTGCCACTAGGAATGGCTAAAGGAGAAGATAGATGCATCACTACCTAGCTTGTTCTTACTGTTTTTGGTTTTTCAGGGATTATTTACTATTTGCAGTCTTGAAAATTCAATTATCCATTTGTCATTCAAACTCCACTAAACAATCTTCAAAGCTGATCAATAGGTACTTCTCAATAAATCTTGTGTGCCAATAACAAAATTCCACCGTATGCCAGTGGAAAATTGAGTTCTCTTCAAGAAATGGCCAACAACCATGCCAAAAAATAAAATGAATACAGAACAGAAAGAAAAACTTTTATCTTTCTGATCAAATTATTCCTGTTTCTTCCCTGTAAAGCTGTGATTAAGATGTTCAAACTTGGGGAAAATGCGATTGACATAAAATCAAACATATCAGAACTGAACTTATTCGCATTGCCCTTCTCACCTCTTGATACAGGTGCTACATTTGTGGTCCAACCATCTCAACTTTCCATTCCTAAACAGATAGGCAATTACACGAGATTCAAACTCATCTTTTCACATCAACTGCACTAATTCTATGATGCGAAAAAGTACACAAATTTGAGGTGTTGATAGAAATAGTATACCAGAACAGAAAGTGCACGAAAATGGGCTTAGCAACATCACAACCAAGAACAAAGATAACACCAATAATTGCAAAGCAACAGAAGATTTTTAATTCCTGTGTCGCGGCACATTATGGTAGTGGATCATGCTATAGTCCTGAATTGATGGACTTGTTCACAAACTATACTAGTCTCTGACTTGACCAAATTAACTTCCTAATCTCCACTAAACAAAACAGAAGATTTTGATTTCTTAAGACTATAATGGTTAAATGTTTTTCTGTTAGGCACTTTAAAATGCTCATCCAACATGTCAGGAGTCTTAGATCCAAAGTCAAGTTAGACAAAAAGGGAGACAGGGTTGAGATGAGACAAAAGCAGGAAACTAGTATAAATAACATAATAACTTTCATGCCTTTTACAGCAAGTCAGAAAGAAAAGATAAAATGAGTGGCAAGATAAGAGAAAGTAACCAGACATATTTCGATAATGTGAAACCAAAGCCCACGTCACTGTGGAGAAAACATGAAAGAGGAACATAGACATACCAAAGGTACTAGAAAGACTTTGACTTCACAGAGCTGTAAACAAACTGATTTACTCATGAACAACTTGAGCTCAACTCATTACGGGCCCATTTGACACAATTAATCACACCTCATGAACCAATCTCCTCCTTTAGTTTCAGGCTTGCTTAATTAACAAGCCAGTAACTGAGACTGATAAAAAAAGGTATGTAGTCTAGGAAGAAAAAAAAAACTTCTTTGTTTTCCTACTTTCCCCCTTATTTGTAGACTTAAGCAAGCTGATAGATGATTAAGGTTCATGTTTTTCTTATTTGTTTTCTTAAGATCGTCAGTTTGTTCCTTTTTCTTTCTTAATTAGAGATGCAATTAGAGATCATCATCATTAGGAAACACTATCTTGACACAAGCCATGTAATTCAACATTTTCTCTTTTGTAAAATTAATTAATTAAGTATTTATCGGCAATAGAAATTTCACCAGAGTAATAAAATCTATTGACAGAGTATTTAGTAAACTCTAAAAGTATCTGCTGACCATGAAGCTATTCAAACACAATCTTCCATGGCAGATTCAGTAAGAAATGAAAATAAGAAAATAAAAGTGGACTTAAACAGAACTTTAATGTAACAAGCAACCATGAACTATCAAGAACCAACTTTAAGAGCAAATAACCCTAAATCAAACAAAATTAACAGGTAATAACCAAACAAAATTAACAGTTGTTGGGAGGAATTATATGGCTCAACACACTTGAATCAAACAAAATTCTCAAGCACTATCAAAATTATAGTGCTCTGTGGCACTAATTACAGTCAACGTTTTGGGCTTTACCATCCACCCCATCAAACTAAATTCTCTGTCACAAATAGCAGAAAAAGCACTGAAAATTATCTACCAAATTGACAAAAAATCGAGAACAAGAGAAAGAGGAGAGAGAAGGACAGACACTTACCGTATGTCGGCTGCGTCTGGAGGAGTGACGGTGGCGGGATGAGCTGTCGTGATGGAGGTAGACGAGAATCTTCTGGGTTTCTAGGTTTGAGATCTACAGGTGCTGGAGTGGTTTGGGGTTTTTGAACCAGATGATGAGAGGAATTTTCTAGGGTGCAATCTTTTTGGGTTTGTCGCGATTTGTTGAAGAGAACAACAGTGAGACTTGTAGAAAGTGAAAAGAAATGAAATAGGGAGAGAGAAGGATGAAGGGTTGCAGCTCTGTGGATTGGAGAATGAGAGAAGGCGAGGTCGCGAGAGAACGCCAATAGTAGTGTTCTGAAATCAGTGTTTGAACACCATTTATGAAAACTGAACAATGAAAATTATTTTGGAACACTACCTTCCAAACGTGTCTGCAAATATTTGAACAAAGTTTTTAGTGTTTGAACACTGAAAAGAGTTTTTGAAAACTCTCCCCAAACATGGGCTAAGTGTGTGTTTAGCAATGTTGTAAATTTCGTTTCCGTTACGGTTGAAATGATCGAAAGTTTTTGATTTCAATACTAAATCGAAACGAATTATTTTTATATTTTGTTTCGATCGAAGCATCATATTTCGGTCCAAATATTACAATACTAATTCTTTTATATATTTGCAAATTTTAAGGGGGTAATTTGAGAATTTTCACTCTTTCTATTCAATTGGAGATTGATCAAATTCAGTTGGGTAGTTTTATAAAGAAAAATAACAATTTTGTCTTGAATGATTCAGGTGATAAATTATCATATTGGTGTTGTTTGTGTTAGTTTTGGATTTTGGATGATATATTATCTTTATCATTTGATATTTGAATAATAATTATTTTATTATGTGGGTGATATATATATGAAAGGTATATAATTTAATAGTGGAACAAAGTCTCAATGTGGATTTATTAAAAAAAATTATAATTGGTTTTGAAGCAAAAATTTGGGTAAGATTAATTTGTATATTTAAATGGTGATTATTTTATTATGATTTATATTTATAATTATATATTAAAATATATTCAATTTGACAGGTATAAATTAGAAAATACTATCAAATCTGAAACGGTGCACTAAAACAGACCGAAACCGAAACACCTTATTAAAATAGCAAAACTGAAATATCATACGACGCGAAATTTATAACTTTGGTGTTTAGTTGTGGAAAATACCTTTTTTTTAATTTTATTTTTTTTTACATTTTATCAATAATTTACATATTATTAACATATTTTGAAAAATAACACTTTTAATATGATATTATAAAAATTGAGAAACATTTTTTTTTTTGTTTTTCAACTACACAATTAATTATGCAGGTAATATGACATATTAAATGTCTTTATTCATTTTTTTCACATTCATTCTTTTATGTGGAGAATTCTGAAGGTAAACCAACATGTCTTGGTTAAACATATATATTCATTTAATACTCCACTTATAAGCTAACAATTATTCTATATGTAAAACTTATAAGGTAACAAGAAACTTACAATTCATAAAAAAACAAACAAACAAAGAAGAAAACATAATGTTTAGGTGACAGACAATTAAAACACAACATTAATGCTTCCTCTTCTCTGATCTATATAATTATAACGTCACTGTCGTTGAGGTTGAAAAGCTTGAATATTAGCTTACGCTAATAATTAAACCAAACAGTTTCTTGCAATTTTAACCATGGACTGATCAATTAATTGAAGAACAAACTCTGCGGATTTCACCTTGAGTACCAGTCTTGACTTCGACATTACTCATCTTCACCATGGACCTTCCAAACTCGACACCAAAAGTCAACCCAAGCAATCCTCTAATACCCAGAAAACGTTGGACAAAAGTTCTGGTGGAAGCATCAGTCCACAACTTCTGATCAGATTCAAGCACTCCTCTTCCATTTCTCAAGTTTGCAAAGTAAGAAGTGTCGAATCTGTTAGGGCTGCCTGTGTCTAATCCAACACGCCTTGTTCCGTCGCCGTTTTGTGGACAGAGAGCCCGCAGTTGAGGAAGGAATGCGGCATTGATGGAAGGATCAGCACCATTTCCAGTTGTTGTGAAGTTATATAGTCTGTACCTGAAGAATTGGCATGCTGAAGTACCAATGGTGTGTCCTCCTGGTGACAAAAAAGGCAAGACAACCGTTATTAATATTTACACAAGTTAATAAAAATGTAAAATTAATTAACCTCCTTTAACATATATAATTTATTTTTTACATTGACGGAAAGAGAGATTGAATCCTGATCTAAAGACCCAAGTAGCATACATATAATTTGTTTAATTATAATATAGAATTAAGGATCAATTTATAATTTATCAATTGACTTAGCTAACAGAGCTTTATATTTTGTTATTTCAACTAGTCAATATATCCATGTCGTTGACATTAAAATTTTAAATTGGATTAAGTACTTAATTTGCAAGCAAACCAAAAAAAATTGAAATCATGCTTACCAAGAAGGGTGACAAGATCTTGGGTGTTGAGACCCTTAGCGGAGAACTTTTGCTTTTGCACATCAACAGAGTCAGTGAAACTTGGCAAATTGGCTGCATCAGATGCCAATGAAACTCTTCCATCTCTCCGTCCTGTAGGCACTGCCCAACTAAGTCCATTTGTCTGCACAACAAATAAATAAAAAAATTAATTATACTCCAAGAGTGTAAAAATACATTTATTATTTAAACGAAACTAACACAAAAATCCTTAATTTTAGTATAAAAACACATAAAATCTATATGTCACCTGAACTGTAAATTAGACCAATCACGTTTTATTATGTCAAAAAATTTATAGTAAAAATTAGGACCTCAACTATGTAATAGACTTTTTAAATTTTATTTATGACTTGACAAAATATGTTAGGTTTAGTCTATTAATCATATATATATATAAAAAAATAATCACCAGAACAACCGAGTCACGGGTAGCAAGAGCTAAGATATCAGCACAAGAAACAATCCCAGGACAAGCAGCTTCAAGCTGGGTCTTGGCATCATCAATAACTTCAAATCCTCTCAATAAGAGATTTGGAGGGGCAGTTTTCTCAGTGTTGGAGCCATCAATAAGAATCGAAGCATCACAGCCGTTGACAAAGCAATCATGAAAGTGCATCCTTAACAATCCAGGAGCAATAGTGGGATCAGAACGAAAATGAGATTGAATAGTTGACTTAACAATCGATTCCGCTTGAGGACACGTTCTCGAGTAGAACCCAACACGTGTGCCTTGGCTTTGCACCAAGGTGACAGCCATGCCGAGCAAAAGAAATACTGAAAAACATATTTTTAAAAAACAAACACTACCTTCCATTTCTTTTTGTTTTCCTTTTGTGAGTGTGTGTTTTTTTAGAAAAAAAACAATGACACCAATCAGAGAGAATTTGAATTTGTGTTTGATATTTTTGACAAGGAAATGAGATGTATTTATAGGGTTTTGTAGTCAAAGGTTGACAGAAAAAAAGTAAGCAAAGCCGGCTACTAAAACCCGTGATGACAGTAGGGAAAGATTCAAAAGTGTCTATGGAGTGGATAATGAGTTGGGATGCAATACTAGTCTTTTGTCCCGTTATGAAATTTTCCTTTCTTAATTTGGATAAGCATATTTCAACCCAAAGAAGAAAATGGATAAATAGAACTGAGCATGCATGCTGTTACTTCACGTTAATTACGATGTATTTTCAAATTACTCAACGAGACTTATTAACCATAGTATTACTTTTTAATTTGCACCGTCACACTGAATAATTATTACTTAATTAGTTAATTAATTATGATGACCAAAAGACATGAAAATGGAAAGATCAATTCATTTAAATTAAAAAAAATGTGAAGTAAAGCTTACAATTCGCATAAATTTTAATTGTGAAGTGGATTCCATCAAATCTCAAAATTTAAAATATTTAAATTTATGTGTAAAAATAACCTATTACAGATTTTCCTTCACAGTTTTTACTATAGAAGAGTTAATTTTGAGGATTGAAGAAGATAAGAGAGATGCACAAGCTCTTTATAACCAAAGACACAAAGGGCAGCAACAAGGTGGCTATGGATGCAGAAACTCTTTCATTTGATAGTCCTCTCAATTTGGTTTGACTGATAGTAAAATGATGAATAAAATTTTAAGAATTTAAATTTATTTTAAATAAAAAAATAATATTTATGCAATTTAATAAATTTTTGATTTAATTTTTTAACATTTAAATACTTTTTATGATATCATGCTAACCGATGATCAAGAAAATACATTTCGATATTATTGAAAGAGTTTGATGAGATCTACATTTCGACATCGAGTTTACTTTCTTCCGTCGAGCTGACCATTTTCACGCACTGTCTGAGGGAGGCCAACTTTACATGTACATGTTTTCGAGCATTATCCTTACAAGAAAATCGCTAATCACCGGAGGACTATCATCAAGGGATACGTGTTTTCCCTCGGTAAAAAGTATTTTCAACGACGGATAAGATTGAGGGACAAGTGTCCTTCGATGCTAGTGGAAATTTTTTGACGATATCTAAATATTCGAAAGTTGAAAAAGCGCACACTAAATATCATTGGAAAACTCTTTCCCAAAGTTAGAAGATGGGATCCGGAAGTGACTGTCTCCGCCGCGCCGACATCCCTCACGGGCCGCTTGCTTCTCTGCTGCAAATAGAGAATTATTTTTTTAAATCTAACATTTTTCTGTAAATATTACTGGAAAATGACATTACAAGCTGGCTGAATTTTGCAGCGTCGACCCATCTCGCTGTTTCTGGTCATATTTCGCGGGAAGTGAACCATTGTACGCGTTGGTGTGTCTGCGTTTGGCAGTGAACAGATCCAATGATTTTTTTTTTAATTTTCTAAAATGGTGATTTACAAAAATAATCTCATTTTGCTGATGTGATGAGTTATTTTGGTCCCTAAAAAATCAATCTTTTAATCTTAGCAATTGATTTACTTTTTTAGATGATTTAAACATCTATCTTATTATGAACTGGACCTAAACGAAGACTAGCCCAAATAAAAAGATCTTGGTCCTAAGAAATGAAACGGCCAGTCTTCTTATCTTGTATTTTTAATTTTTAAAGATTTAAAACAAAATTCGTTATATTCAATGAGATGTGCGCGTACACCGCGTTGATGCTGGCATGTTGCAGGAAGCATACGAAAGAATGTTCACGCTAAAATTAGACAACGTCCTACTTTGACCTGCACTTCATATTCATTAACACTGCTCATCCTTCATAGTACATCTTTTCATTCAATTATCATTACCAACTATTCTTTGAATATTTAATGAGTTATTAGTTAAAGTCTATGGAGCAAATATTGCAATAGATGTCGATACTTAGGTTTTAGGATGGATCCTATCACACGATCCGACGTAAGTAAAACACATTGATTTTTTTACATTATTAATTATCAATTGTGACGGTTTTAAGGTAGAAAAAGTATATAATTTAAGAAACAGACAGAACGGGTTTATCGTTACGTCCATTTAATAGAATGTAACTTGTGGGAATAAACGGAAACCATTTGAGATAATCAATTACAAACCTGGGAGATTTCGGACTTAAAAAGTATATAACTTAGCAGTTTTAAGGTAAAATAAGTAGATAACAGAGGTAACGGGTGACGTGGGTTTACTGCCACATCCATTTGGAAGAACATAACTTGTGGGAACAAAGGGAATCCATTTTGGATCACCAGTTACAAACCCGAGAGGTTTCGGTATGAAAAAATATATAACTTAGCGGTTTTAAGGTCAAAAAGTAGATAGCTTAGGAAACAAACGAGACGGGTTTACCGTCACATCCATTTGGTAAAATATAACTTGTAGGAATAAACGGAATCCATTTCGGATCACTTGTTACAAACCCGAGAGGTTTTAGACTCAAAGAGTATATAACTTAGCAGTTTTAAGTTTAAAAAAAGTAGATAACTTAGGTAACAGACGAGGTGGGTTTACCGTCACTACAGTTTAGTAGAATGTAACTTATAAGAACCAACAGAATCTATTTCGAATCACTGGTTACAAACCCAAGAAGTTTCGAACTCAAAAAGTATATATAACTTAGCAATTTTAAGGTAAAAAAGTAGATAATTTAGATAACGGACGAGGCAGGTTTACCATCACGACCGTTTAGTAGAATATAACAGATGAGGCGGACGCACAAAGTATATAACTTGGAGATTTTATTTTCATAAATTATTTAGTTTCTGTTTTGGTTTATATGTATATTTGATCATGTTATCTGCTATATAGGATCCAGTTGCAAAGGAGGATGCTAAGCATGTGGACCCCAATGGTGACACACACTTGACAAACCTATAGTTTTATTTTTAGACATTTGTATTTAGAATTTTTGGAATATTCGATTATTTTTTTTGAAGGGGGAATATTCAATTATTGATTGTATTTTCATTCATATATTATATTTTATTAATTTACGAAATATTTTGTTTTCTTAATTTCGTTGTATTCTATATTTTTTTAAATATTTTTGAAGCAAGTTGAATATGTTTTTGTTGACCCGTATTTGATTTTAATAATGATAAAACACTACTTAAATTGCACTAACACTTTTATCTAAGTATTTAAACGGTAAGAGCATTCAGTTCAGAAACAAGATGCAAGAACTCAACATGTTCAGTCATCAAAAGAAGATAGAAGATCTAGAATAGGCATTAAGGTAATTGAATCACTATGTAAATCTATTTATTCAATTACTTAGCTTGTTCTATGACTCAATTTACAAAAGGCTTTGACAAAACTAAAATACAAAAAGTTTCTAAGTCAAAAAACTGTTTTGAAACATGAAAACTGGGTTGAAGGACAACCCAGTCGACTGGGTCTATATACCAGTCAACTGAGAAATGGGACAGTAAGTTCCCAGTCGACTGGTACTAAGGACCTAATCGACTAGTAACTTCACCCAGTCGACTGGTCCCATGACCCAGTCGACTAGTACTCTCCTTAAGCTTAAAAGTGAAGATTTTTCACTTAACACAGTCGATTGGTACAAGGACCCAGTCGACTGGTTATTCAAAAATATGATCGTTTGGGACGCGAAACTTGAGAATTTAATGCCTCAAACCTACCAAGTCAGTGTCAAACAGTCATATTGATTCAAGACTATATAAACTCACTTCAATGAGCATTTATAAAAAAAAAGATAGCACATTCAATTCATTATATAGCTCATTAATTCTCAAAAGCTTTGTAAAAATTCATTGTGAGCAATTCTTCAAGCTTATTCTTGAAAGAGAGATATTTTTCATTTGTAAAAGTATTCATTACTATCTCGCTACCATTTACTTTACCGTTAATACAATTTATTGTAAAGGGAAATAATTGGTGTAACTCTTAGAGTGTTTAGGATTAAACACTTTGGTTGTTACTTCCGTGAGGAAGAGATTATTGTAAGGTTTGTGCAACACTCATGAAATTACTCGACTAACGATTAGTGGATTATTTCAAGGAGGTTCATTGAAGAGAGTGGACGTAGGCTTCGGAGAGATTCTGATATTGCCGAACCACTATAAACAAAGTTTGCATTTTCTCTTCCTTAACTCTTTTATTTACATGCATATTATTTGATTGTGTGCATTGCTTATCAAACTGTTTTAAAAACTTGCAAGTTAATTAACAAAAAGTTTTTAAAACCCAATTCACCCCTCATCATGGGTTTGAAACTCGGTTTAAAGTTTTAAATGGGAAAATCGAAAAAAAAAAATTTAAAAATTAATTACTATCATCGAGGGATCAATCCTTCGGTGATAGTATTGCACACTAATACTAAAGGATGGCTTTCATTGGTGTTGAACTTAATTAATTTTTTAATTTTTTTAAAAAAACAACACTTTACCGAGGGATGAATCTCTCGGTGATAAGTATTATTATTACCGACAGGCCATCCCTCGGGGTTGGTCAAATTATTTTATTATTATTTTAAAAAGGACAAAAAAATAATTTTTTTTAAAACACTATCACCAAGGGACTTTTCCCTCGGTGATAACCTATCACCAAGAGAATAATTTGGCCAACAGTAAAAAAAGGTATTACCAAGGAGCTTAACACTGACGGGGTTAGCACCAAGGGAATTCCCTTGGTGATAATTATTACCGACGACAGAGGTCCCTGGGAAAAATCCATCGGTGATAAGTAGTTTTCTTGTAGTGTATTTTCGAAAACCACCAGGGACCCGAAATCGGCCCTAGCTACTTACAGGTCTGGAGAGTTTGGTGGCAAGCCTACCAGAGTGGGCGTTGCTCAGGTTGTTGTTCAACTTTTTTTTTTCTTTTACTTTTCAAAAATATTTTACTTTTGCTGACATGGCAAAGAGATGTTTTGGTTTAAAAATATTTGTGGTTCAATCATAACCTTTGATTTAAATTTTAGATGAGTTAGACATCTATCTTACCATGAACTGTCCCAAACGAAGAGGAGTTCAAATGGAGAAGATCATTTTCCGGTGGCCAAAAGAAATACAGTAAAAATATATGAACACTTCAAAATGAACACCCAAATAAAAATCAATAAAAAATTAGACGACTTGGTACAATAATATTTAAGAAGATAAAACGATAAATTACAATAAAATTTCAATACATATTGCATTGTTACTAACGACTACCCAAATGAAACAGTAGATATCGAAACCGAGCGTCCCAATATCAAAGTTCAAAGAGATACTAATCCTTTTCTATGCTAATGTGACTCATTTAATTTAAGGGTAAATATCAATTTTGGTCCTTAAGGTTTGAACGAAACCAAATAACAATTGGGTCCCTATCATTTCAATTTAAATAATCAAACCCTTAACATATCAAATGCATAACAATTAGGTCATTGGGCTTGTGAAAGAAACGCACAGAACACACGTGCATACTAAAATTGCCCCTAATCCCCAATTCATCTTGGTACCTTTAACAACTACCAACTATGCCTTTAACAACACAGCTCATCCATAAAGACCATTAGATAACCAAACTTATGAATATACCGAAAAGCAACAAATGAACCATCACGGAACAAAGGAAATTGAAATCGATGAACTATGCTTCATTTCAGTAATTTTTTTTACCAAGAGTAGAACCTGAACCATAACGATAACCATAACCAGTTATCATAAAAGTGAGAACCAAACACTGAATCAAGTACCATATCAGAGAATAATAACCAGAAACCTAAAGATCCCAACCCAAACAAACCTAAAACCCCATTACATAACTGCCGACCCCCAACAAACATAACCGTAACATTCTAGCTCATTCAGCTTCCATCAGAGATGCAGCTTGAGTACCTATCGCCAGGACCCTATCCATCACTACTTCAGCTATCTCCACCCTCACGACGACCGTCACCTCCGCCTCCTCCATGACTGTGTTTGGCACCACCACCGTTACCATCGCTTCCATATGACTACCCTTCGTTGACGGTGATGTTATGACCATCAAGGTTCTGGCCGTTCATCCCCTCAATAGCATCCTTTATTGACTTCTCGTCCCTAAAAGTCATGAACCCGAAACCTATAGATCTACCAGTCTCACGATCATTAGTCATTTGAAATACATAGAAAATCAAAATAAAATCATATTTAAAGAAAAGACAAAATAAAACGGATGATGGGCACGCTTAGAATCAAAGTCACCATAAGGGTCCATATCAAACCCCTAAAAAAGCCTGAATCCGACGAAGATAATTTAATACCCAAAACCTAATAATCAGTTGATGATAATGAAAGTGCATGTTTAACACAAGAAGTAGAACTAGAATCATAAGCATAAGAAGACATGTTGCTGTAATCGGTGTTCCTATGGAAGATAGAGAAAATACCAAAAGTGAAAATGGAGTTAGACATAGAAAATGAAGAGGACAAGGAAAGGAAGTTCCTTGATGGACATGGGCTTGTAATTGTAGGAGATTTGAAGGAACTAGGTCGGGTCGGGCTTTTCTGGCTCGGTTCGCGCAAGTGATTCTTCAATTGGAGGGTTGGGTTTAGAGAGGAGAGGTTGTGACGGTGAAGATGACTCGTAAAAGGAAATTGGTTTGTTGGGGTCCTCTTCACTGTTACCCATTTTAGAAAGAGAAAGTCTTATTCTTGAGAGAAAGAAACCGAGAGAACCGAAGAAAAAGAGATGGGCATAAGATGATGCTAGAAGATATTAAGAGACAGTTTTGATATTTCATGTGTGTTCCATTGGTTTTTTTCACAGCATCATGTTTTAAGTATCTAATTGTTTTATATTTAATATGTTAAAAACTTGATTATTTAAATTAAAATCAAAAGAACTCAACTGTTATTTGGTCAAATATTTTAAAGACCAAAATTAATATTTACCCTTAATTTAAAAGTCAAATCACAGTTTGTTAACTAATACGTCAATTGCTATTTACACTCAGTGTGCATGTCTAAAAGTCTAAATTCATAGTAATATTCTTTTAAGTTGAAGAACCGATGGAGATGCTCATGCCAAATCCTAGTCTACTGACAAGGAAGCTGACATGTTCTTTCACTTTTCAAGTTGTAACCGTAATTCACATCAAACAATCATTTACTAGAAGGCATCAATCATACGAAAAAGTCAATATGTCCAATAAATTCTTCTTCTTTTTTGGCAAGTAACACTTGAATTTTCATCGACTATCATTACAAAGGAGAATTATTAACTGTGCATTTATTGATATGTATACTTCTTCTCACACGCTAATTATTTATGGATCATACGAATACCAAATCCTTTGTCGTTTGTTAGCTAGTTATTCTGAAATTGCCAATTTGGCGTTGAAGTATTAATAAATTCGAGGTCCACTATATTTACCTAGTGGGATTGCGAAGTTGAATTAACAATATCGACATACTATAAAAGAGTTGGATCAGGATATTTGGTGCAACTTAAGTGAAAATGATAAAAAAAATATCTTTATAAATTCAAAATTTTTAAAACAAAATGAAAAAGCATAGTAATAAGTCAATGATTACGATCCCCTTTATTTAAGAATTGAAGTTGAGATTAAGTTCATGATGAGATTAAAAGCTAAATTGACAATTTGAATTTGAATACTCTGCATTTAATGATGTGATATTTAATCTTACTATAAACTTGATTCAATTTCAATTTTCAAATAGAGAGGATCATGATTCATAATTCAATAGAGTTAAAGAATTTAATTTTTCATTTTTGGAATTTTTTTGATGATATCTAAATATTCGAAAGTTGAAAAAACACTTTTCATTTTTGGAAATTTTTTAATGATATCTAGATATTCGAAAGTTGAAAAAGCACCCTTAATGTCATTGGAAAACTCTCTCCCCAAGTTAGAAGATGGGATCCGGAAGCAACTGTCTCCACCGTTTCGGCAGCCTTCATGCGCCACCGGCTTCTTTGCTGCCAATAGAGGATTATTTTTTAGATCTAACATTTTTCAGTAAATATTACCAGAAAATGACATCACAAGCCGGCTGAATTTTGCAGTGCCGACCCATCTCACAGTTTCCGATCATCTTTCGCTGGAATTGAACCACCGTATGCGTTGGTGGGTCCGTGCTTGGCGGTGAACAGATCCAATGATTTTTTCTGAAAAAAGTGAATTAAAAAAATATTCTCATTTTGCTGATGTGATGAGTTATTTTGATCCCTAAAAAATCAATCTTTTAATTTTAGCCATTGGTTTACTTTTTGGATGATTTAAACATTTATTTTATTATGAACTGAACCCAAACGGAGACTAGCCCAAATTAAAAGATCTTAATCCTAAGAAATGAGACGGTCAGTCTTCTTATCTTGTATTTTAAATTTTTAATGATTAACAACAAAATTCGTGACTATTCAATGAGACGTGCGCGTACACCGCGTTGATGCTGGCATGTTGCAGGAAGCATACGAAAGTATGTTCATGCTAAAATTAGACAACGTCCTACGTTGACCTGCACTTCATATGCCTTAACACTGCTCATCTTTCATAGTACATCTTTTCATTCAATCATCATTACCAACTATTCTTTGAATATTCAATGAATTATTAGTTAAAGTCCATAGAGCAAATATTGCACCAGATGTTAATACCGAGATTTTAGGACGGATCTTACCACACGATCCGATGTAAGTAAAATACATTGAACTTTTTTACATTATTAATTATCAACTGTGATGGTTTTAAGATAGAAAAAAATATATAATTTAGGAAACAGACAAGACAGGTTTACCGTTACGTCCATTTAGTAGAATGTAACTTACGAGAAAAAACGGAAACAATTTCAGATCACTAGTTACAAACCCGAGAGATTTCGGACTTAAAAAATATATAATTTAGCAGTTTTAAGGTAAAAGAAGTAGATAGCATAGGTAACGGAAGAGTTCGTTTACTATCACGTCCGTTTGGTAGAATGTAACTTGTAGGAACAAATGGAATCCATTTTAGATTACCGGTTACAATCATGAGAGGTTTCAAACTCAAAAAGTATATAACTTAACGGTTTTAAGGTAAAAAATGTAGATAACTTAGGTAACGGACGAGGCGGGTTTATTATCACGTCCGTTTAGTCTAAAGTAACTTGTGAGAATAAAATGAATCTATTTCGGATCACCAGTTACAAACCCAAGAGGTTTCAGTATGAAAAAAATATATAACTTAGGGGTTTTAAGGTTAAAAAGTAGATAGCTTAGGAAACAGACGAGACGGGTTTATCATCACTTCCGTTTGGTAGAATGTAACTTGTAGAAATAAAGAGAGTCCATTTCGGATCACCTTTTAAGAACTCGAGAGGTTTCAGACTCAAAGAGTATATAACTCAGTAGTTTTAAGGTAAAAAAAGTAGATAACTTAGGTAACGAACGAGGCAGGCTTACTATCACGGCCGTTTAGTAGAATGTAACTTGTAGGAATATTAAGAATCTATTTCGGATCACTGGTTACAAACCCGAGAAGTTTCGGAATCAAAAAAGTATATAACTTAGCAATTTTAAGGTTAAAAAGTTGATAACTTAGATAATTGACGAGGCAAGTTTACCATCACGACCTTTTAGTAGAATATAACAGATGAGGCGGATTCACAAAGTATATAACTTAGCAATTTTATTTTCATAAATTATTTAGTTTATGTTTTGGTTTATATGTATACTTGACCATGTTATCTGCTGTATGTAGGATCCAGTTGCAGAGTAGGATGCTAAGCATGTGGACCCCAATGGTGACATACACTTGACAGACCCATAATTTTATTTTTAGACATTTGTATTTAGAATTTTTGGAATATTCGATTATTTTATTGAAGAGGGAATATTTGATTATTGATTGTATTTTTATTCGTATGTTATATTTTATTAATTTACGGAATATTTTATTTTCTCGATTTCGTTGTATTATATATTTTTTAAATATATTTGAAGCAAGTTGAATATGTTTTTGTTGACCCGTATTTGATTTTAATAATGACAAAACACTACTTAAATTGCACTAACAATTTTATCTAAGTATTCAAGTAGTAAAAGCATTCAGTTCAGAAACAAGATGCAAGAACTCAATACATTTAGTCACCAAAAGAAGACAAAAGATCTAGAATAGGCACTATGGTAATTGAATCATTCTGTAAGTCTCTTTATTCAATTACTTAGCTTGATCTATGGCTCAATTTACAAAAGGCTTTGACAAAACTAAAATGCTAAAACTTTTTAAGTCAAAAAACTATTTTGAAACATGAAATCTGGGTTGAAGGATAACCCAATCGACTGGGTCTACATACCAGCCGACTGAGAAATGGGACACTAAGTTCCTAGTCGACTAGTACTAAGGACTCAGTTGATTGGCAACTTTACCCAGTTGATTGGTCCCATGACCCAATCGACTGGTACTCTCTCTAAACCTAAAAGTGAAGATTTTTCACTTGACCCAGTCGATTGGTACAAGGACCTAATCGACTGGTAATTAAAAAATATGACCATTTGAGACGCGAGACTTGAGAATTTAATGCCCCAAACCTACCAAGTCAGTGTCAAACGACCATATTGATTCAATGCTATATAAACCCACTTCAATGAGCATTTGTAAAAAAAAAAAAAAAAGATAGCACATACAATTCATTATATAGCTCATTAAATCTTAAAAGCTTTGTAAAAATTCATTGTGAGCCATTCTTCAAGCTTGTTCTTGAAAAAGAGATATTATTCATTTGTAAAAGTATGCAATGCTATCTTTCTACCATTTACTTTACAATTAATACAATTTATTGTAAAGGGAAAGAGTTGGTGTAACTCTTAGAGTGTTCAAGATTAAACACTTCAGTTGTTACTTCCGTGAGGAAGAGATTATTGTAATGTTTGTGTAACACTCGTGAAGTTGCTCGACTAATGATTAGTGGATTACTTCAATGAGGTTCCTTGAAGGGAGTGGCCGTAGAAGAGATTCTGATATTGCCGAACCACTATAAACGGAGTTTGATTTTTTTCTTCCTTAACTCCTTTATTTACAAGCATATTATTTGATTGTGTGTATTGCTTATCAAATTGTTTTAAAAACTTGCAAGTTAATTACCAAAATGTTTTTAAAACCCAATTCACCCATCTCTTGGGTTTGAACCTCGGTTTGCTGTCGTCGGTGTTGAGCTTAGTTAATTTTTTAATTTTTTTTTAAAAAACAACTCTTTACCAAGTGATGAATCTCTTAGTGATAAGTATTATTATTACGGACAAGCTATCTCTCGGTGTTGGTCAGATTATTTTACTATTATTTTAAAAACGAAAAAAAATAATTTTTTTAAAACACTATCACCGAGGGAATAATTTGGCCATCGCTAAAAAAAGTATTACCAAGGAGCTTAACACTGACGGGGTTAGCACTAAGGGAATTCCCTTGGTGATAAGTATTATCGAGGACAGAGGTCCCTGGGAAAAATCCATCGGTGATAAGTAGTTTTCTTGTAATGTATTTTCGAAAACCACCACCACCAGGGACCCAAAATCGGCCCTAGCTCCTTACAGGTCTGGAGATTTTGGTGGTAAGCCTACCAGAGTGGACGTTGCTCGGGTTGCTGTTCAACTTTTTTTTTCTTTTACTTTTCAAAAATATTTTACTTCTGCTGACATGGCAAAGAGATGTTTTGGTTTAAAAATATTTGTGGTTCAATCATAACCTTTGATTTAAATTTTAGATGAGTTAGACATCTTTCTTACCATGAACTGTCCCAAACGAAGAGGAGTTCAAATGGAGAAGATCATTTTCCGGTGGCCAAAAGAAATACAGTAAAAATATATGAACACTTCAAAATGAACACCCAAATAAAAATCAATAAAAAATTAGACGACTTGGTACAATAATATTTAAGAAGATAAAACGATAAATTACAATAAAATTTCAATACATATTGCATTTTTACTAACGACTACCCAAATGAAAAAGTAGATATCGAAACCGAGTGTCCCAATATCAAAGTTCAAAGAGATACTAATCCTTTTCTATGCTAATGTGACTCATTTAGTTTAAGGGTAAATATCAATTTTGGTCCTTAAGGTTTGGACTAAACCAAATAACAATTGGGTCCCTATCGTTTCAATTTAAATAATCAAACCCTTAACATATCAAATGCAGAACAATTAGGTCATTGGGCTTCTGAAAAAAAACGCACAGAACACACGTGCATACTAAAATTGCCACTACCAACTATGCCTTTAACAACACAACTCATCCATAAAGACCATTAGATAACCAAACTTATGAATATACCGAAAAGCAACAAATAAACCATCACGGAACAAAGGAGATTGAAATCGAAGAACTATGCTTCATTTCATTAATTTTTTTTACCAAGAGTAGAACCTGAACCAGAACGATAACCATAACCAGTTATCATAAAAGTGAGAACCAAACACTGAATCAAGTACCATATCAGAGAATAATAACCAGAAACCTAAAGATCCCAACCCAAACAAACCTAAAACCCCATTACATAACTACCGACCCCCAACAAACGTAACCGTAACATTCTAGCTCATTCAGCTTCCATCAGAGATGCACCTTGAGTACCTATCGCCAGGACCCTATCCATCGCTACTTCAGCTATCTCCACCCTCACGACGACCGTCACATCCGCCTCCTCCACGACTGTGTTTGGCGCCACCACCGTTACCATCGCTTCCATATGACTATGCTTCGTTGACGGTGATGTTATGACCATCAAGGTTCTGGCCATTCATCCCCTCAATAGCATCCTTTATTGACTTCTCGTCCCTGAAAGTCATGAACCCGAAACCTATAGATCTACCAGTCTCACGATCATTAATCACCTGAAATGCATAGAAAATCAAAATAAAATCAGATTTAAAGAAAAAACAAAATAAAACAGATGATGGGCACGCTTAGAATCAAAGTCACCACAAGGGTCCATATCAAACCCCTAAAAAAGCCTTAATCCGACGAAGATAATTTAATACCCAAAATCTAATAATCAACTGATGATAATGAAAGTGCATGTTTAACACAAGAAGTAGAACTAGAATCATAAGCATAAGAAGACATGTTGCTGTAATCGGTGTTCCTATGGACGATAGAGAAAATACCAAAAGTGAAAATGGAGTTAGACATAGAAAATGAAGAGGACAAGGAAAAGAAGTTCCTTGATGGACATGGGCTTGTAATTGTAGGAGATCTGAAGGAACTAGGTCGGGTCGGGCTCTTCTGGCTCGGTTCACGCAAGTGATTCTTCAATTGGAGGGTTGGGTTTAGAGAGGAGAGGTTATGACGGTGAAGATGACTCGTAAAAGGAAATTGGTTTGTTGGGGTCCTCTTCACTGCTACCCATTTTAGAAAGAGAAAGTCTTGTTCTTGAGAGAAAGAAACAGATAGAATTGAAGAAAAAGAGATGGGCATAAGATGATGCTAGAAGATATTAAGGGATAGTTTTGATATTTCATGTGTGTTCCATTGGTTTTTTTCACGACATCATGTTTCAAGTATCTAATTGTTTTACATTTAATATGTTAAAAACTTGATTATTTAAATTAAAATCCAAAGAACTCAATTGTTATTTGGTCAAATATTTTAAAGACCAAAATTAATATTTACCCTTAATTTAAAAGTCAAATCACAGTTTGTTAACTAATACGTCAATTACTATCTACAGTCAGTGTGCATGTCTAAAAGTCTAAACTCATAGTAATATTCTTTTAAGTTGAAGAACCGATGGAGATGCTCATGCCAAATCCTAGTCTACTGACAAGGAAGCTGACATGTTCTTTCACTTTTCAAGTTGTAACCGTAATTCACATCAAACAATCATTTACTAGAAGGCATCAATCATACGAAAAAGTCAATATGTCCAATAAATTCTTCTTCTTTTTTGGCAAGTAACACTTGAATTTTCATCGACTATCATTACAAAGGAGAATTATTAACTATGCATTTATTGATATGTATACTTCTTCTCACACGCTAATTATTTATGGATCATGCCGAATACTAAATCCTTTGTCGTTTGTTAGCTAGTTATTATGAAATTGCCAATTTGGCGTTGAAGTATTAATAAATTCGAGGTCCACTATATTTACCTAGTGGGATTACAAAGTTGAATTAACAATATCGACATACTATAAAAGAGTTGGATCAGGATATTTGGTGCAATTTAAGTGAAAATGATCAAAAATATTTTTATAAATTTAAAATTTTCAAAACAAAATGAAAAAGCATAGTAATAATTCAATGATCACGATCTTCTTTATTTAAGAATTGAAGTTGAGATTAAGTTCACGATGAGATTAAAAGCTAAATTGACAATTTGAATTTGAATATTCTGCATTTAATGATGTGACATTTAATCTCATCGTAAACTTGATTCCATTTCAATTTTCAAATAGAGAGGATTATTATTCATAATTCAAGAGAGTTAAGAATTTAATTTTTCATTTTTGAAATTTTTTTGATGATATCTAAATATTCGAAAGTTGAAAAAACACTTTTCATTTTTGGAAAATTTTAATGATATCTAAATATTCGAAAGTTGAAAAGCGCACCCTTAGTGTCATTGGAAAACTCTCTCCCCAAGTTAGAAGATGGGATTTGGAAGCGACGGTTTTGGCCGTGCCGGCAACCTTCATGCACCGCCGGCTTCTCTGCTGCGAATAGAGGATTATTTTTTTAGATCTAACATTTTTCAGTAAATATTACCGAAAAATGACATCTCAAGCCGGCTGAATTTTGCAGCGCCGACCCATCTCGCAGTTTCCAATCATCTTTTGCCGGACTTGAACCACCGTATGCGTTGGTGGGTCCGTGCTTGGCGGTGAACAGATCCAATGATTTTTTCTGAAAAAAGTGATTTAAAAAAACAATCTCATTTTGCTGATGTGATGAGTTATTTTGGTCCCTAAAAAATCAATATTTTAATCTTAGCTATTGATTTACTTTTTGGATGATTTAAACATTTATTTTATTATAAACTGATCCCAAACGGAGACTAGCCCAAATAAAAAGATCTTAATCCGAAGAAATGAGACGGTCAGTCTTCTTATCTTGTATTTTAAATTTTTAATGATTAACAACAAAATTCGTTACTATTCAATGAGACGTGCGCGTACACCGCGTTGATGCTGGCATGTTGCAGGAAGCATACGAAAGTATGTTCAAGCTAAAATTAGACAACGTCCTACTTTGACCTGCACTTCATATTCGTTAACACTGTCTTTCATAGTACATCTTTTCATTCAATTACATTACCAATTATTCTTTGAATATTCAATTAATTATTAGTTAAAGTCTATAGAGAAAATATTGCAACAGATGTTAATACCGAGGTTTTAGGACGGATCTTACCACATGATCCGATGTAAGTAAAACACATTGAACTTTTTTACATTATCAATTATCAACTGTGATGGTTTTAAGATAGAAAAAAAATATAATTTAGGAAACAGACATGACGGGTTTACTGTTACATCCATTTAGTAGAATGTAACTTGTGAGAATAAACGAAAACAATTTCAGATCACCAGTTACAAACCCGAGAGATTTCAGACTTAAAAAGTATATAATTTAGCAGTTTTAAGGTAAAAGAAGTAGATAGTATAGGTAACGGAAGAGTTGGTTTACTATCACGTCTGTTTGGTAGAATGTAACTTGGGGGAACAAACGGAATCTATTTTGGATCACCGGTTACAATCTCGAGAGGTTTCAAACTCAAAAAGTATATAACTTAACGATTTTAAGGTAAAAAATGCAGATAACTTAGGTAACGGACGAGGCGGGTTTATCATCACGTCTGTTTAGTCTAATGTAACTTGTGGGAATAAAATGAATCTATTTCGGATCAATAATTACAAACCCAAGAGGTTTTAGTATGAAAAAATATATAACTTAGGGGTTTTAAGGTTAAGAAGTAGTTAACTTAGGAAACAGATGAGACAGGTTTACCATCACGTCCGTTTGGTAGAATGTAACTTGTAGAAATAAAGAGAGTCCATTTCGGATCACCCGTTAAAAACTCGAGAGGTTTCAGACTCAAAGAGTATATAACTTAGTAGTTTTAAGGTAAAAAAAGTAGATAACTTAGGTAATGGACGAGACAGGCTTATTATCACGGCCGTTTAGTAGAATGTAACTTGTAGGAATAATCATAATCTATTTCGGATCACTGGTTACAAACTCGAGAAATTTCGGAATCAAAAAAGTATATAACTTAGCAATTTTAAGGTAAAAAAGTTGATACTTAGATAACAGACGAGGCAGGTTTACTATCACGGTCGTTTAGTAGAATATAACAGATGAGGCGGACTCACAAAGTATATAATTTAACAATTTTATTTTCATAAATTATTTAGTTTCTGTTTTGGTTTATATGTATACTTGACCATGTTATCTGCTGTATGTAGGATCCAGTTGCAGAGTAGGATGCTAAGCATGTGGACCCCAATGGTGACACACACTTGACAGACCCATAGTTTTATTTTTAAACATTTGTATTTAGAATTTTTAGAATATTCAATTATTTTTTTGAAGAGGGAATATTTGATTATTGATTGTATTTTCATTCGTATATTATATTATATTAATTTACGAAATATTTTATTTTCTCGATTTCGTTGCATTATATATTTTTTTAAATATATTTGAAGCAAGTTGAATATGTTTTTGTTGACCCGTATTTGATTTTAATAATGACAAAACACTACTTAAATTGCACTAACAGTTTTATCTAAGTATTTAAGTAGTAAAAGCATTCAGTTCAGAAACAAGATGCAAGAACTCAACACGTTCAGTCACTAAAAGAAGACAAAAGATTTAGAATAGACACTATGGTAATTGAATCATTCTGTAAGTCTCTTTATTCAATTACTTAGCTTGATCTATGGTTCAATTTACAAAAAGCTTTGACAAAACTAAAATGCTAAAAGTTTTTAAGTCAAAAAACTGTTTTGAAACATGAAAACTGGGTTGAAAGACAACCTAGTCGACTGGGTCTACATACCAGCCGACTGAGAAATGGGACACTAAGTTCCCAGTTGACTGGTATTAAGGACCCAGTTGACTGGTAACTTTACCCAGTCAACTGATCCCATGACCCAGTCGACTGGTCCCATGACCCAGTCGACCAGTACTCTCCCTAAACCTAAAAGTGAAGATTTTTCACTTGACCCAGTCGATTGGTACAAGGACCTAGTCGACTGGTAATGCAAAAATACGACCATTTGAGACGCGAGACTTGAGAATTTAATGCCCCAAACCTACCAAGTCAGTGTCAAACGACCATATTGATTCAAGGTTATATAAACCCACTTCAATGAGCATTTGTAAAAAAAAAAAAAAAAAAAAAAAGATAGCACATTCAATTCATTATATAGCTCATAAATTCTTAAAAGCTTTGTAAAAATTCATTGTGAGCCATTCTTCAAGCTTGTTCTTGAAAAAAAGATATTATTCATTTGTGAGAGTATGCATTGCTATCTCTCTACAATTTACTTTACAATTAATACAATTTATTGTAAAGGGAAAGAGTTGGTGTAACTCTTAGAGTGTTTAAGATTAAACACTTCAGTTGTTACTTCCGTGAGGAAGAGATTATTGTAATGTTTGTGCAACACTCGTGAAGTTGCTCGACTAACGATTAGTGGATTACTTCAATGAGGTTCCTTGAAGAGAGTGGCTGTAGGGTCGAAGAGATTCTAATATTGCCGAACCATTATAAATGGAGTTTGAATTTTTTCTTCCTTAACTCCTTTATTTACAAGTATATTATTTGATGGTGTGCATTGCTTATCAAACTGTTTTAAAAACTTGCAAGTTAATTACCAAAATGTTTTTAAAACTCAATTCACCCATCTTTTGGGTTTGAACCTCGGTTTATAATTTTAATAGGAAAAATAAAAAAAAACAAATAAAAGTATTTAGAAATTAATTACTATCACCGAGGGATATCCCTCGGTGACAGTATTGCGCATTAATACCAAGGGATTGCTGTCGTCGGTGTTGAGCTTAGTTAATTTTTTTGAAAAAACAACCCTTTACCGAGTGATGAATCTCTTGGTGATAAGTATTATTATTACGGACAAGCCATCCCTCGGTGTTGGTTAGATTATTTTATTATTATTTTAAAAATGAAAAAAATAATTTTTTTAAAACACTATCACCGAGGGAATAATTTGGCCATCGGTAAAAAAAGGTATGACCAAGGAGCTTAACACTGAGGGGGTTAGCACCGAGGGAATTCCCTTGGTGATAAATATTACCGACGATAGAGGTCCCTTGGAAAAATCCATCGGTGATAAGCAGTTTTCTTGTAGTGTATTTCTGAAAACCACCACCACCAGGGACCCAGAGTCGGCCCTAGCTCCTTACAGGTCTGGAGAGTTTGGCGGTAAGCCTACCAGAGTGGGCGTTGCTCTGGTTGCTGTTCAATCTTTTTTTCTTACTTTTGTTGACATGGCAAAGAGATATTTTGGACTAAAAATATTTGTGGTTCAATCATAACTTTTGATTTAAATTTTAGATGAGTTAGACATCTATCTTACCATGAACTGACCCAAACGAAGAGGAGTTCAAATGGAGAAGATCATTTTCCAGTGGCCAAAAGAAATGCAGTAAAAATATATGAACACTTCAAAATGAACATCCAAATAAAAATCAATAAAAAATTAGATGACTTGGTACAATAATATTTAAGAAGATAAAATGAAAAATTACAATAAAATTTCAATACATATTGCATTGTTACTAACGACTACCCAAATGAAAAAATAGATATAGAAACCGAGTGTCCCAATATCAAAGTTCAAAGAGATACTAATCTTTTTCTATGCTAATGTGATTCAATTATTTTAAGGGTAAATATCAATTTTGGTCTTTAAGATTTGGACTGAACCAAATAACAATTGGGTCCGTATCGTTTCATTTTAAATAATCAAATCCTTAACATATCAAGTGCAGAACAATTAGGTCATTGGGCCTGTGAAAAAAACTCACCGAACACACGTGTATACCAAAATTGCCCTTAATCTCCAATTCATCTTGGTACCTTTAACAAATACCAACTATGCCTTTAACAACATAGCTCATCCATAAAGATCGTTAGATAACCAAACTTATGAATATACCGAAAAGCAACAAATAAACCATCATGGAACAAAGTTGATTGAAATCGAAAAACTATGCTTCATTTTTTTTAAATTTTTTTAACAAGAGTAGAACCTGAACCAAAACGATAACCATAACTAGTGATCATAAAAGGGAGAACCAAACACTGAATCAAGTACCATAACAGAGAACAATAGCCATAAACCTAAAGATCCCAACCCCAACAAACCCTAAAACCCCATTACTTAACTAATGGCCCCCAACAAACGTAACCATAACAATCTAGCTCATTCAGCTTCTCATCAGAGATGCAACTTGAGTACCTATCACCAAGACTATATCCATCGCTACTTCAGCTATCTCCACCCTCACGACGACCGTCACCTCCACCTCCTCCACAACTATATTTGCCACCACCATCGTTACCATCGCTTCCATATGACTGCGCTTCGTTGACGGTGATGTTACGACCATCAAGGTTCTGGTCGTTCATCCCCTCAATAGCATCCCTTATTGACTTCTCATCTCTGAAAGTCATGAACCCGAAACCTATAGATCTACTAGTCTCACGATCATTAATGATATGAAATACATAGAAAATCAAAATAAAATCAGATTTAAAGAAAAAACAAAAGAAAGCAGATGATGGGCATGCTTAGAATCAGAGTCACCACAAGGGTACATATCAAACCCCTAAAAAAGCCTGAATCCGACGAAGATAATTTAATACCCAAACCCTAATAATCAGTTGATGATGATAATGAAAGTGTACGTTTAACACAAGAAGTAGAACTAGAATCATAAGCATAAGAAGACATGTTGCTGTAATCGGTGTTCCTATGGTAGGTAGAGAAGATACCAAAAGTGAAAATGGAGTTGACATAGAAAATGAAGAGAACAAGGAGACATGGGCTTGTAATTGTAGGAGATTTGAAGGAATTGGGTCGGGTCGGGCTCTTCTGGCTTGGTTTGCGCAAGTGATTCTTCAATTGGAGGGTTGGGTTTAGAGAGGAGAGGTTGTGACAGTGAAGATGACTTGTGTAAAGCGAAGTTGGTTTGTTGGGGTCTTCTTCACTACTACCTGTTTTAGAAAGAGAAAGTCTTGTTCTTGAGAGAAAGAAACAGAGAGAATTGAAGAAAAAAGAGATGGGTATAAGATGATGCTAGAAGATATTAAGGGACAGTTTTGATATTTCATGTGTTCCGTTAGTTTTTTTCACGATGTCATAGTTTAAGTATCTAATTGTTCTGCATTTAATATGTTAAAAACTTGATTGTTTAAATTAAAATCAGAAGAACTCAATTGTTATTTAATTCAACTTTTATAGATCAAAATTGATATTTAGCTTTAGTCAAATCACAGTTTGCTAACTAATTTGTCAATTACTTTTTACACTCATTGTAGTATTCTGTTAAGTTGAAGAACCGTTGGAGATGCTCATGCCAAATCTTAGTCTACTGACAAGGAAGCTGACACGTTCTTTCACTTTTCAAGTATTCACATCAAACAATCATTTACTAGAAGGCATCAAGCATAGCAAAAAGTCAATATGTCCAATAAATTCTTCTTCTTTTTTGGCATGTAACACTTGAATTTTCATCGACTATCATTACAAACGAGAATTATTGACTGTGCATTTATTGATATGTATACTTTTTCTCACGCTAATTATTCATGGATCATGCCCAATACCAAATCCTTTGTCGTTTGTTAGCTAGTTATTATGAAATTGCCAATTTGGCGTTGAAGTATTAATAAATTCGAGGTCCACTAATTTTCGAAAACGGTGATTTACAAAAATAATCTCATTTTGCTGATGTGATGAGTTATTTTGGTCCCTAAATAATCAATCTTTTAATCTTTACCATTAATTTACTTTTTAGATGATTTAAATATCTATTTTATTATGAATTGGATTCTTCTTAACCATTAATTTATTTTTAGATGATTTAAACATCTATCTTATTATAAACTGGACCTAAACCTAAAGAGAAACTAACCCAAATAAAAAGATCTTGATCCAAAGAAATGAGGCGGTCAATGAGACTTTCGGGTACACCGCGTTGATGCTGGCATGTTGCCAGAAGCGCGGATGCATATGAAAGAATGTTCATGCTAAATCTAGACAGCATCCTACTTTGACCTGCACTTTATATTCATTAAGACTGCTCATCTTTCATAGTACATCTTTTCATTCAATTATCATTACAAACCGTTCTTTGAATATTCTTCATTAAAAGACGTGGTTATTGGGACATAAAGGCACAAAACTTATTAGTTAAAGTATATATAAAAAGCTACGATTAAGTTCATGTTGCCCAAATTTTATTTTTATTCAATGAATTTGTTAAGAAAATAAACAATTATTTATTAATAGAAACTTTTTATCTACTCAACTTAAAATGTTTATGCATAATAAAAGCCAAAAAAAAAATTGGTATTTTTCTCATGCCTCTTTATTTAATATACTATGGAATGTTAAACACTAAACTAATGATTATATATAAAGCACCGCATCCAGTTTTGCCATCCATTTGTAGCACCATACAAATCCATAGTAACATGCCATTACGTAGAGGAGGATTGACTAAAAAATTACATTTTAACCTTAAAAAAAATTACCAAATGCACTTAAAATTAATGATTAATTGTTGACGTAAGTGTACACAAACATTTTTGCTGTTATACATAATTGTTGACAAAGACCTTTTCTTCACATGAAAACAATAGTTGACAAAGACTTTTTCTTTATCATGACGGTGAGAAAAATAATGGTTATCATATAATCATTGACAAATGACAGACCTCTTCTTGATGTGAAAAAATCACCATGCAGTGTATAAGTCATTAAATAGACACACACCATGCTAGGTACCTAATTTCACATCGGTTCTTGATGTGATGAACCGATGGAGATGCTCATGCCAAATCATTGTCTACTGACAAGGAAGCTTACATGTACTTTTACTTTCAATCATAGAAAAAGGCATTATTCCAATAAAATATATTTTTTTTTCTGGCAAGTAACACTTGAATTTTCACCAACGATCATTGCAAACGAGAATTATGAACTGTGCATAATTATTGATATGTATACTTCTTCTCACACGCTAAGTAATCATGGATAATGACGAATACCAAATCCTTTGTCGTTCGTTGGTTGGTTATTATAAAATTGCCAATTTGGCGTTGAAATATTAATAAATTCGAGGTCCATTATATTTAGCTAGTGGGATTACAGAGTTGAATTAACAATCTCGACATACTAAAAAAGTTGCTCAGGGTGCTCGCCATTTAGATTTGTCTTCATTTGGTCAGTTGAAAATGAATTTATCAAAATAATTTTGTAAATTTAAAATAAATAAAAAGTATATTAGAAATACAATAAAGTCAAAATTTTAAATATTTCTTTCTCAAAAATTTTTCAACGATATCGAGATAATCGAAAGTCCAAAAAAATGCATATTTGATATTGTTGAAAAACTCTTGTCGAGAACTATAAAATGAGATCCGAAAGCAACCATTTTCGCTGCGTCGATAACCCTTACGCGCCACCGGTTTCTCCGTTGCGAATTAAGGGCTATTTTTATTTTTTATTTTTTAAATTTAACATTTTTTCATGAGTATTACCGAAAAGTGATACCATCAACCGGTCGAATTTTACAATACTGACCCATCTCGTCTTGTTCGACCACTGTCCATAACTGAAAAATCATTACATTTGCCTCGTACTTCGGTGTGTCTGAGTTAGGGAGTGATTAGATCTGACAATTTTTTTATTATTTTTGAAAAAAGTTATTTCCAAAATAACCTCACTTTGCTTATGTGATAGAGTTATTTTGGTCAATAAAAATCAATCTTCTAATTTTAATCTATGATTTACTTTTAAATGATTTGAATATTCATCTTATTGTAAACTTAATCTAAACATAGACAAATCCAAATAAAAAGGATCTTATCCTAAGAGATGAAGTGTCAGGTTTCTTGTCTTGTATTTTAAATTTTTAATGATTAAAAGCAAAATTCGACACTATAGAATATATAGCTATTCAATTAGACGCGCGCGTACTCCGCGTTGATGCTGGCATGTTGCTGGAAACGCAGTCATGCTAAAATTAGACGAAGTCCTACTTTGACCTGCACTTAATATTCAACGAATTAATGAGGAAAAAAAATCCCTACGCTAAGTAAATTCACTGATAATACATGGGTGTATGTATAAAAATTAATTAATAAATTATTTTTTAACATTAAAAAAATTTATTATTAACATTGTGACGAGTTTATTTGAAATTTATAATTAATTGTTGACGTAAGTTTAGTAACAGTTTGAGTGTTCAAATATCGTTGCTGTTACATATGGTCGATGACAAAAACCTCTTCTTCACGTGAAAACAATTGTTGACAAAGGCTTCTTCACATTGTCTGTGGAGTTTTGTGTGGTGTGTGGGAATTTGTTTGGGACTGACTAATTAGAACCCAATTTTCTTGGACTGATTTGCATACATTAATAAAGTTTTCGTCTTTAAAAAGAACATGTCTATTTCAATGCTTCCTTCTCTCTGATCTATATTACAAGCAATTCACCAAAAAAGAACAAAACAGGAAAAAAAAAAAATAACGTAATCTTTAGGTGACAATTAAAAGACAACATTATCCAACATGTCTATTTCAATGCTTCCTCTTCTCTCAACTATATAATTATCGTTGAGGTTGAAATGCTTGAAATATTAGCTTACGCTAATAAATATAAATGCTGATCAATTAATTGACTTCGACGTTACTCATCTTCACCATCGACCTTCCAAACTCGACACCGAAAGTCAACCCAAGCAATCCTCTAATACCCAGAAAACGTTGGACAAAAGTTCTGGTGGAAGTATCAGTCCACAACTTCTGATCAGATTCAAGCACTCCTCTTCCATCTCTCAAGTTTGCGTAGTAAGAAGTGTCGAATCTGTTTGGGCTTCCTGTGTCTAGTCCAATACGCCTTGTTCCATCCCCGTTTTGTGGACAGAGAGCTCGCAGTTGAGGAAGGAATGCAGCATTGATGGAAGGATCAGCACCGTTCCCTGTTGTTGTGAAGTTATATAATCTGTATCTAAAGAACTGGCACGCTGAAGTACCAATGGTGTGTCCTCCTGGTGACCAAAAATGCAACCGATTTTAATATTTAAGCAAGTTAATAAAAACATAAAATTAATTAACCTTCCTTAACATATATAATTTGTTTTTTATATTGACAGAGAGAGGGAACTCTGATCGAAAAGCCCAAGTCACATACATATAATTTGTTTAATTGTAATATAGAATCAAGGATCAATTTACCTCCTAAATATAATTGTTTAATTTATCAGTTGACTTAGCTAACAGAGCTTTTTATTTTATTATTTCAACTAGTCAATATATCCATGCCGTTGACCTTAATTTTTTAAATTGGTTTAAGTACTTAATTTGCAAGCAAACCAATTAATTGAACTCATGCTTACCAAGAAGGGTGACAAGATCTTGGGTGTTGAGACCCTTAGCGGAGAACTTTTGCTTTTGCACATCAACAGAGTCAGTGAAACTTGGCAAATTGGCTGCATCAGATGCCAATGAAACTCTTCCATCTCTCCGTCCTGTAGGCACTGCCCAACTAGGTCCATTTGTCTGCACAACAAATAAAAAAATATTAATTATACTACACGAGTATAAAAATACATTAATAATTTAAACGATAAAAACATAATACTCCCTATTTTTAGTGTAAAAATGTCTTGCATAAACTAAACTTGTCACATGAACTGTAAATTACACTAATTACATATGTTTTATTATGTCAATAAATTTATAATAAAACTCAAGATCTCAACTATGTACTTCACTGTAAATTTTATGACATGAAAAAATACGTTTGGTTTAGTCTATTAATCATATATATAAAAAATAAAAATTAATTACCAGAACAACTGAGTCACGGGTAGCAAGAGCTAAGATATCAGCACAAGAAACAATCCCAGGGCAAGCAACTTCAAGCTGGGTCTTGGCATCATCAATAACTTCAAATCCTCTCAATAAGAGATTTGGAGGGGCAGTTTTCTCAGTGTTAGAGCCATCAATAAGAATCGAAGCATCATAGCCGTTGACAAAGCAATCATGAAAGTGCATCCTTAACAACCCAGGAGCAATAGTGGGATCAGAACGAAAATGAGATTGAACAGTTGACTTAACAATTGATTCCGCTCGAGGACACGTTCTCGAGTAGAACCCAACACGTGTGCCTTGGCCTTGCACCAAGGTGACAGCCATGCCGAGCAAAAGAAATATTGAAAAACATAGTTTTAAAAAACAAACACTACCCTCCATTTCTTTTTGTTTTCCTTTTGTCAGTGTGTATGTGTTTTTTTTTTAATATAAAAAGCAATGACACCAATTAGAGAGAATTTGAATATGGGGTTGATATGGTGGTACTACTGAATTACTATAAAAAAAAAAGAACTCTAGGGTTTTGTTTAAAACTGAAGATCACTGATCTGAGTGCAATATGTTAGCTAGATAGGCTTGTTTGATATTTTAGACAAGGAAATGGGATGTATTTATAGGGTTATGTAGTCAAAGGTTGAGAGAAAAAAGTAAGCAAAGCCGGCTACTAAAACCCGTCATCACAATAGAGAAAGATTCAAAAAGTGTATGTTATGACTTTTGTCTCTTTATGACTTTTTCCTTTCTTAATTTGGATAAATAGATTTCAACCAATAAAAAAATTTGATAAATAGAATATTGATTTCTTGGACAGCGCATGCATTGAGCATTGTGTTGCTTCACGTAAATTATATATATATTTTTTACTTGTCAACGAGACTCTCTAACCATAGTGTTGCTTTTTAATTTGCACTGATCTGAGTGCAATATGCATTGAATATTGAAAAATGATTACTTAATTAGTTAATTAACTATGATGATTAAGAGACATGAAAATAGAAAAGACACAAGAGATATGCAATGCCCTTTTGTGTAATATTTTTAATTTAAGGAGATTTAAGTCAATTGAATTAATTTTATTTAAATTTGAATTCAAATAAGGTCTTTACAATCGAAATAACAAAAGACAGTTATAAGATGAAAAACTTTAAGGAGATTTGGAAACTCTTTCGTTTGATATTCTTCTCAATTTAGTTTAATTGATAGTAAAATGATGAATAAAACTTTAAGAATTTAATTTAATTTTAAATAAAAAAAAGTATTCAGGCAATTCAATAAATTTTTGATTTAACTTTTTTTAACATTTACAGATTTTTTTATGATATTTGTTAACCGATGATCAGAAAAATATATTTTGATATTGTTAAAAAAATTTGACAAAATCTACATTTTAACATTGAATTTACTGTTCTCCATCGAGCCAACCATGCACCTTCCGTGCGAATCGAGGAGGCCAACTTTCTATGTATATGTTTTCGAGCATTATTGTCGAAAACTAGGTACCACTACCAGGGAGCCGAAATCAGCCCTCATCACAGGTGTGGAGAGTTTGGCAGCGAACCAGCCAGAGTGAGCGTTGCTCTTGTTGCTAGTGGGATTACAAAGTTGAATTAACAATCTCGACATACTAAAAAAGTTGTTCAGGATGCTCGCCATTTAGATTTGTCTTTATTTGGTGAGTTGAAAATGAATTTATTAAAATATTTTTATAAATTTTAAAATTTTAAAATAAATAAGAAGTCTATTAAAAATTCAATAAAGTCAAAAATTTAATTTTTTTTCTTGAGAATTTTTCAACGATATCAAGATAACCGAAAATCGAAAAAATGCACTCTTGATTCTATAGAAAAACTTTCGTTGAGAGTTACAAAATGAGACCCGAAAGCAATCATCTTCGCTGCACCGACAATCCTCACACACCACCAGCTTCTCAGTTGTGAATGAAAGACTATTTTTTTTATTTGTTTTTCAGATTTAGCATTTTCCCATCCAACTGGTCGGATTTTGCAATGCTGACTAATCTCGTTTTCTTCGACCACCATCCACAACCGAAAAGTCATCACATCTGTCTCATGTGTGTCGACGCGTCTGAGTCAGAGCGTGATCATATCTGACGATTTTTATATATTTTAAAAAATATATATTTTCAAAATATCCTCACTTTTCTTATGTGACAGAGCTATTTTGGTCCTTAAAAAATCAAACTTCTAATTTTAATATTCGAATTACTTTTAAATGATTTGAATATTCATCTATTGTAAACTTAATCTATACAAAGACAAATCCAAATAAAAAGAATCTTATCCAAGGAGATGAAGCGTCAGGCATAGAATATGTAGCTATTCAATTAGACGCGCGCGTACACCGCGTTGATGCTGGCATGTTGCTGGAAACGCGGTCATGCTAAAATTAGACAAAGTCCTATTTTGACCTGCACTTAATATTCAACGAAACGAAGAAAAAAAAATCCCTACGCTACTCATCTGTAGAATCAAGTAAATTCACTAATTACATACCGTCACGTAAGTATAAAAGGTTGACTAATAAATTATTTTTTAACACAATTTTTTTTATTGTTTACACTGTTATGAGTTTACTTGTAATTAATTGTTGATGAAGTGTTAACGACAGTTTGAGTATTCAAATATCTTTACTGTTACATATAGCCGATGACAAAATCATCTTCTTCACATGAAAACAATTATTGACAAAGGCTTCTCCGCGTGGACATCCTACATGTGTGTATATATACATCATTGTTTTTTAGGTAAATTCTAAAATCCTTTTTAAAGTGTTTAAAAAACTGTAGCTTTTATTATAAAATAACATCAAACCACGAATTGATATCAAATTACTATAAAAAATAACACAATTATCTAATGTTAGAGTTCTAAGTTACGGTTCCTTTATTATTGTCGAAGGGAGAACATGTTTTCAATTAGGAGTAATAGTGGTGAGAAAAATAATGGTTATCAAATAATCATTGACAAATGACAAATATCTCTTATTCACGTGAAAAAATCACCATGTATAGCATACAAGTCATTACATAGACGCACACCATGCTAGCTACCTAATTTTACATACAGGAATGATATTTTAACATCTACGCTAACACTATAACTTTTAACACTCAAATCAATAATCAATAAATTACCAAAAACTCATTCGTTATAATGCAAAATCACTCACTACGATAACTTACATAAGGTTAAATGTTAATCAACTTCTTGATTGATTCAAATCGAAAGTCAATAAGAATTTTTATAGATTTGATTTTATTATTGTAAAAATTTGTAGGGTATATAAAACATGTTAGAATTTATAAAATTATTAATTAATATAAAACTAAATTGTGTTACTGTTTAAAAAAATACATATAATCTTTATAAATAATTTATTGAATATTAGAGTTTAACAGATCCATGGAATATAATTTTGAAAATAATTTCTTATTTAGTTGATTTGAATTTTTAGAAAATTAATAGCTACTTGTTATTGATAATTAAAGTAACCAAAAGTAAATAATTTATGGGGAAAATATGTTGCTATTGAATACTACTTTGAAAATTGATTATTCTTTTAATCAAGATTATTTGATTTGACACTGAAAATACTCTAATCAAGGCATATATTATCATACATGAGGTTTTGTATCAAGTAAAGGGAAAAAGTAAATAATAAATTATATTAATACGAATGATATGAGTAATTGCATCCTATACAAAAGAGACACTAACAATATTATTTTATAATTACTTGATATATCTAATTGGGTTCTAATCAATGAAAATATAATTAAAGAGAAAAACACATGATCAGTCAATAATGAGATCTTGTATAATGGATTTTTTTAATAAATTTAATTTATTGGATATTGAATTTAAGTTTGCTTATTTCTTGAACTACTGAACTAAATTTACTTACTGCTGTTACTCTTCAGTTTTTGGTTGAGGTCTATCATGTAGAGGTACTCAAATTGGATTAATGATCGATTTTTAGGTTTTGTAGTAAACCTAATTGGCTACTTTCAACTAAGTAAATTAGTAATTCAAACCGCACTTAGAGGTAAGGTATTTCTCATTTTTATAGGAACTTTTATACCAAAAACAACGGTAACTTGATTGTATTCTTTGCTTTAAGCATTTTATAAATTACACTTTATCATTTTAGACCTGAGTAGGGTTTTTAAATTTTGCTTTATATAATCTGCATAACTAAAAATATCAAAATTATGCTGTGCTGAAAAAAAAAGAAAGAATAAAAAGTGTCATATAATTTTTTTATAATAAACTTTGTAATTTAATTTTATTATGTCGGACTTTTATAGGGTTTCTAAATTGAGATTTATATACCTCAAATAACTATAAAACTGTCATGCTCTTCTTTTTTTAAAATATAATCTTATAATTTAATTTTATTGAAAATTTGATTAAGTTAATTTACTAATTTAACTTTTAAGTTTATTAAATTATTTATATTGAATTCTTATCAGAAAAAGATTCTTCATATTTGGTTTTAATATATTAGCCTTTTTAAGCTTTTATAAAGTTTATAAATTGAATTTTACATCCCAATCATGGTGGTTAAACTATAAAGAGTCTAGTGTACATGGTGTATAGCTAGGTGTTTGCGCTGTAAACAGATTGTCTGTGGAGTTTTGTGTGGTGTGTGGGAATTCGTTTGGGACTGACTAATTAGAACCCAATTTTCTTGGACTGATTTGCATACATTAATAAAGTTTTCGCCTTTAAAAAGAACATGTCTATTTCAATGCTTCCTCTTCTCTCAAATATATAATTATCGTTGAGGTTGAAATGCTTGAAATATTAGCTTACACTAATAAATATAAATGCTGATCAATTAACTGAAGAACAAACTCTACGGATTTCACCCTGAGTACCAGTCTTGACTTCGACGTTACTCATCTTCACCATTGACCTTCCAAACTCGACACCAAAAGTCAACCCAAGCAATCCTCTAATACCCAGAAAACGTTGGACAAAAGTTCTGGTGGAAGTATCAGTCCACAACTTCTGATCAGATTCAAGCACTCCTCTTCCATCTCTCAAGTTTGCAAAGTAAGAAGTGTCGAATCTATTAGGGCTGCCTGTGTCTAATCCAACACGCCTTGTTCCGTCTCCGTTTTGTGGACAGAGAGCTCGCAGTTGAGGAAGGAATGCGGCATTGATGGAAGGATCAGCACCATTTCCAGTTGTTGTGAAGTTATATAGTCTGTACCTAAAGAATTGGCATGCTGAAGTACCAATGGTGTGTCCTCCTGGTGACAAAAAATGCAAGATGCAACCGATATTAATATTTAAGCAAGTTAATAAAAATATAAAATTAATTAACCTCCCATAACATACATAATTTGTTCTTAAAATGACGGAGAGAGATCGAACTTTGATCTAGAGACCACGAGTCACATACATCTAATTTGTTTAATTATAATATAGAATCAAGTATCAATTTACCTCTTAAATATAATTGTTTAATTTATCAGTTGACTTAGCTAACAGAGCTTTATATTTTATTATTTCAACTAGTCAATATATCCATGCCGTTGACCTTAAATTTTTAAATTGGTTTAAGTACTTAAATTGCAAGCAAACCAATTAATTGAACTCATGCTTACCCAGAAGGGTGACAAGATCTTGGGTGTTGAGACCCTTAGCGGAGAACTTTTGCTTTTGCACATCAACAGAGTCAGTGAAACTTGGCAAATTGGCTGCATCAGATGCCAATGAAACTCTTCCATCTCTCCGTCCTGTAGGCACTGCCCAACTAGGTCCATTTGTCTGCACAACAACTAAATAAAATTAATTATACTACACGAGTATAAAAATACATTAATAATTAAAACGATAATAACATAATACTCTGTAATTTTAGTGGAAAATTTTCTTGCATAAACTAAACTTGTCACATAAACTGTAAATTACACTAATTACATATGTTTTAACATGTTAACAAATTTATAATAAAACTCAAGATCTCAACTATGTACTACACTGTAAATTTTATGACTTGATAAAATATGATTAGTCAGGTTTAGTAATCACATGTGTATATATATATATATATATATATATATATATATATATATATATATATATATATATATATATATATATATATATGTATGTATATTATGAAAAAATAATAATTACCAACACAACAGAGTCACGAGCAGCAAGAGTTAAGATATCAGCACAAGAAACAATCCCAGGGCAAGCAATTTCAAGTTGGGTTTTGGCATCATCGATTACTTCAAATCCTCTCAATAAGAGATTGGGAGGGGCAGTTTTTTCAGTATTGGAGCCATCAATAAGGATAGAAGCATCGCAGCCATTGACAAAGCAATCGTGAAAGTGCATCCTTAGCAATCCAGGAGCAACAGTGGGATCCGAACGGAAATGAGATTGAACAGTTGACCTAACAATCGATTCTGCTCGAGGACACGTTCTCAAGTAGAACCCAACACGCGTGCCTTGGCCTTGCACCAAGGTGGCAGCCATGCAGAGCAAAATAAGTACTGAAAAACATGTTCGTAAAGAGCAAACACTACCCTCCATTTCCTTTTGTTTTCCTGGTGTGTTTGTGTGTGTGTTTTTTTAAAAAAAAGACACCAATTAGAGAGAATGTGAATACGTGATTGATGTGGTGGTACTACCGAATTACTATATTAGAAGAAAAAGAGAACTCAAGGGTTTTGTTTAAAACTAAAGATTAATCGATCTGAGTGTAATATGTTAGCTAGCTACGCTTGTTTGATATTTTTGACAAGGAAATGAGATGTATTTATAGGGTTATGTAGTCAAAGGTTGAGAGAAAAAAGTAAGCAAAGCCGGCTACTAAAACCCGTGATCACAGGGGGGGAAAGATTCAAAAGTGTGTGTGGAGTGGATGATGAGTTAGGATACAACAATAGTCTTTTGTCCCGTTATGACTTTTTCCTTTCTTAATTTGGATAAGCATATTTCAACCAAAAGAAGAAAATGGATAAATAGACGAATGATTTCTGGGACCTGCGCATGCATGGTGTTCACGTTAATTACGATGTATTTTTTAAATTAGTCAACGAGACTTATTAACCATGGTATTACTTTTTAATTTGCACCGTCACAATGAATAATGATTACTTAATTAGTTAATTAATTATGATGACCAAAAGACAAGAAAATGGAGAGATTAACTCATTTACATTAAAAAAAAAAAAGTGAAGTAAAGCTTATTCACATAAATTTTGGTTGTAGAGTGAATTTACCAAATTTCAAAATCTAAACAATCCAAATTTATGTCTAAAAATAATGTATTATATGTTTTATTTCATAATTTTTTACTATAGAAGAGTTAATTTTGTAGATGGAAGAAGATAAGAGAGATGCACAAGCTTTTTATAACCGAAGAGACAAAGGGCAGCTACAAGGTGGCTATGGATGCATAAACTCTTTCATTTGATAGTCCTCTCAATTTGGTTTGATTGATAGTAAAATGATGAATAAAATTTTAAGAATTTAAATTTATTTTAAATAAATAAAATAATATTTATGCAATTCAATAAATTTTTGATTTAATTTTTTGACATTTAAATACTTTTTATGATATCATTCTAACGGATGATGAAGAAAATATACTTTGATATTGTTGAAAGAGTTCGACGAGATCTACATTTGGTTTACTATCTTCTGTCGAGCTGACCATCTTCATGCAACGTCTGAGGGAGGCCAGGTTTTTGAGCATTATCACTTCAAGAAAATCGCTAATCACTGGAGGACTATCACTAAAGGCTACGTGTTGTCCCTTAGTGATAAGTATTTTCAATGACGGATAAGACTGAGGGGTATGTGTCCCTTTGTGCTAGTGAGAAATGTATCATCGAGGGACAATTTCCTCGGTGATAATATTTTGTACACTTGGTATTAAGTTCGCAAAATATTTTTTTGGTTTTTTTAATTAGAAATATGTTATTATGGAAGGAATTTAATCCCTCAGTGTTGATAAATGAATATAAAATTAATTTTAAATTAAGTAAACTACTTTCACCGAGAGATAAAAACATATTATCGAGGGATCTCTCGGTGAAAGTCTGATATAAATTTCACGTAGATACATTTCTTCTCCACTTCTTCTTTTCTCTTGCTTTCTTCTCCTAGTGTCGCGCGACTCCATTTCCAAAACTCTAAAGAAATTTTCACCTCCTCTCTCTCTCATATGCTTTCTCGCTCTCATATTTCGTCTATTGTAATCTTTAACCTCCATTTCTAGGTTTTTTTTCCTCCTATTTTTCCCACTTCACCGATTTTCAGGATCTCTCTCTACCATTTTTGAAAGTTTCTTCTCTCTCTTATTTATTTGTGTATATATATATATATATATATGTGTGTGTGTGTGTGTGTGCGCGCGTGTTACATTTGTTAATCTATTGAATGTTTTTATTTGCATATATTTGTGTATATATTTCTAGGTTTTTTTATGTTTTTTTACAGTGTTAATTTTTTTTTTTTTTTTTTATATAGAATGAGAAAAAAAAATTGTTACATGTATGAGAGTATATGGAAGGGTATATTTATCTCTCCAAATCTTTCAAAACTCTAAACATTTAATTTTTACTTGTTTGAAAGTTTTGAAAAAATAGTAAGGCCACTACAAGATAATTGACTTTTGCCGGCGCTTAATTTCCGGTGCTTGACAAAAGTGCCGCAATATATTAACTGCCGGTGCTTTATTGAAGCGCTGCAATATTCAAAGAACATATTACGGCGCTTCAAAGCACTGTTATATGCGAATCTGATTACATATTCTGGCGCTTTGAAGCGCCAGAATATGACGATTAGCATACACCGACGTTTTGAAGCGCCAAAATATGACCAGGAGCATATTCCGACGCTTTAAAGCGCCGATATATGCTAAAAATTTCACATATAAAAGGTAGCTGCCGCGATTTCCCCCAAAATTTTCCCTCTGCTCCCACTCTACCACACCACCGTCCATTCCGTGAAAAACCACGAACCCTTGCCGGGATCGCGACTGGCTTTCTCATATCCAACGTCAGTTTCTTCCTCAACCCTTCCGACTAGACCCTCTAGCTCAACCACGTCTTTTTTCTCTGCTCCCACTCTACTGCGCCACCATCCGTTCCATGAAGAACCATGAACCCTTGTCGGGATCGCGACCGACTTTCTCCTATCCAACGTCAGTTTCTTCCTCAACCCTTCCGACCCGACCCTCTAGTTCAACCACGTTCGGGTCAAGTCATCCCGAAACTCATCCACGGCCTCTCTTTCTGTCTCACCATCAAGGACAGCTCGGGCTGTTGTTCTTCAAAATTAGGTACATTTTCTTGTTTAATGCTACTAATTGGTGTTTGTTTATGATATATTATTAAACTTCAATTTTTAAAATAAAAACTTCATTCAATGATGCTTGAATATAAGGACGATTACCAGTGAACCTGGGAATTTGGTTTGGTAAACTGAAACTGGTATTTTAGCATTTGAATGTTTATGTTAGGTTGGTTTTTGTGATGCCTTTTAAGTTGAATTTATTTGATTTTGGGTTTTAACAATAAATTTTTTTTTGATTACGCCGAGTTTTGGGTTTCTTGGGAATTTTCGTCCCTGGTGTGTGAAGGAAGAGGTGGTGGATTTGGTCTTGATGTGCTTGGTTCCAGACACAGTGGTGTCTCAAAATTTTCTAGATGAAAGGGTTGGAGATAAGGGTTAGTAGTTGTACCAGAGATTGGTTGGATTATCTGGTTGTTCGATTCTGTTTCTTGAATTGATTGTGATTGGTTAGAAAGGGTGGTAGGAGTTTTAATTTCTGGGTGTTTGGGAGAAAATTTCATGGCCAGAGAAAAGTTTTGTAGGCAAGCAGAAAAGGGTTCTGTTATTTGTGTTTGGTCTTGTGACAGCCTTAAATTGGTACCAATTTGTCTGTGATTGTTTCGTTGTCTGCACTGACTGTAAGTGTAGGAACAGGATCAAGATTCTCTGCCTCCATTTTCTGTGCAATTACCTTACTTTCTTGACTGTTCTCTGCTAGCATTTCTTGTTTCATATTCATGAATGCTGAGAATTGTTGAGTGTTCCTCTTTGTTTCTTGAATTTCTGGTTCTTGTGGCATTATAATACTTCTTTGTGAATTGGGATCTAAGGATGCCATGATAATCTTGAGGGAGTTCTGCAGTGTCTCTAAATTCTTTTTCGTTTCTGTCCTAAACTCAGCTCGATCATGTTTCAGTGCATTAATCTCATGTTTTTGCCTAAGTTGTCCTTGCTGTAATTGCTTGATAGACTCATCCACTTTGGACCATTTTGATCCTTCTGCCATCTATACTTGTTGTTAGACTGAATGGTTGAAAATAGAGTTAAAACTTGAGGAAAAAAATGATGATGAATGAGAAGAATTGGAAGGGTGAATGAAAGCTCCAATGTTAGGATACCAATTTTAGGATTGAAAATAAGAGGAGAAAATTAAGAAAGAAAAGGAAAAGATTGGAAAAAATTGAAAGGGAATATCACATTTAGAGTAAGCATTTTCAAAGCAGCAAGAAATTCTTAGTTTAATCAACTTTATATGCAGGATCTCTGGTATTTCTATGGATATTTTAGGAAGTAGTGCTCAAGTCTGTCAAACAAGTAGTGCGCACACAACTTTCTATGCTGGATCTCTGGTATTTCCATGGGATATTTTAGGAAGTAGTGCTCAAGTAGTGTATACCTATATGATCTGTAAAGCTGTGTGGAAGACTTTTTTCATGGCTGGTAAGTCAAACTATGTGAAATACTCTATTCCAAGGTTGGTAAGATTGAGTAAAGAATGGGTAAATCCAGCTTCCGTTAACTTTGATGCAAGAAATTTACTAGACTGTTGTTTGGTAAAGTTTGAGATTCCGGGATTTCCAGGACATTGTAGCTTAAGTTGTAGGAAACTCTTAATCATTTTAGAGCAACTTCAACTAGTTAACAGTTTCCAATTTTCATTTCCTAATCTATGATTTTTCTAGCAATTAATTGAGGTACTTGGGACTCAGAGAAATAGTGATAAACTTTCTGACCTTCGTAGGTTAGTATCAATAAAGGAACTTAATATGGTATTATGTGTTTAAATTGAGTTTTTATTACTTGTTGTTAGCACCGTGATGGCTAATAGTTACGTAAAAACATTAAATATTGCAGCTCATTTTTGGCTGCTCAAAGGCTAACCAACCATTCCAATCGACCAATGCAAAGTCTCGAACAAAAGTGGTTGGTTGAGAAATTTCGCTCATGGTTTATGAGGCAGGTTAAGCATAATAACAAGAGTCTTCGATTTCTATAAGTATTATAAATGAAACATTGAATGTTATTGTCTCATATTAATTGTTTGAAAATGTTTAGGTGCCATAGATGGTGGATAACAATTATTCAGATGAACTAATTACCTTTGCTCGAGGTCCGAATAATGTTATTAGGAGATTCAATGGATTCAACATCAACAGCTTTAAATTCCACACAAAGGAACGTGAGAGGTGTAGATGCTCTCAAAATTTGGGAGTGATGGTTGAAGTGGATAATAAAATGTATTATGGTGTGCTCGATGATATCATCGAGCTGGATTACTATGGGACGTTTAAGATTGTGTTGTTCTGTTGTGATTGGGTGGATATTAATTCACCCAGGGGTTTAAAGAAAGATGCAAGTGGTTGCATTCTTGTGAACTTGAATAGGTTAATACACACTGGTAAGTTATTGAAGGACGACCCGTTCGTACTTTCATCTCAAGCGAATCAAGTGTTTTATGTGCAAGACCCAACAATGAAGGAATGGTATCATGTTGTGATCACAAAGCCAAGGGACCTATATGAAATGGGGGAAAAAAGGCAGGAAGAGGATGATGATACTTACAATCAGTGCATGCCTTCCAATGTAGTGGTAGACAATCAATTAGATTGTATCTCAACTCGGGCTAGGATGGACATTGACGAAGATACCAACTAATCTTATGTACATTTCCGTGTAATTATATTTGGATGTATATTTATGTGATGGACATGTGTGTAAACGAGTTTTGTAAGGTTTTATTGTAATCTATCGGGTTATTGTTGCTTTGTCTCACACTTAACAAGAGTCCTGAACTTTTTTGCGTACAGTTTGTGGAATACTACTTTAGACTGTCGTAAATTTCTATTTTGGTTGTATCATTGATTATTGTTTGTTCTTTAAATCCAATCTGAATCACTTATTTGTTCATAACTTCTCAGGTACTCAGAAGTTATTGATTGCTGCATTTGTTGCGACCCCTTGACCATTCCTATCTTTCAGGTGTGGTTCTTCTAATTCTTGTTAACTTTTAATGTATTTTTGATATTGTGAGATACAATCATTTTAATGTTTTTATCTCTACAGATTGCAAGATGTATAGGTCAAAAAATATCCCACCATTGGTTAGAGATAATATGTCAAACCAGTATGCAGCTGGGTCTTCACACCATCAAGAAGATATTCACCATGAGCATGACTATCACCTTGATGATGATCATGACACGCACACTGATTCTGAGACCAATCCAATAACATCGGGAAGTGAGCACAATGATAGTGAACAATACAAGATAATTGGTAATTTCTGTATTAGAATACATTCTATCTATAACTAGTTTGATACCACATTGTTATACTAATTATATAATTTATGTTTTCAATGTATAGATTCTGAAGGGAGGGTGAGGAAGCAGACACGTGTCTTGAGAACCTCACAAGTGTGGTCCCTTGAATGTGAGGAAAAAATTGTGGTCCACTTCAATGCACGTCATCAACCTATTAAGAAAGGTGGCCAAATGTTAAGTAGCTGGTTAGGCAAGGTAACGAAGAGAGGGAACTTTTGTCCGCTTAATTACACGGATTGGAAGAAGGTCCCTTCTAGCTACAAGAAGGACCTTGTTATATTGATTCGGGTAAGTAACAACTTAATAACCACTGATCGCCTCCAATCTCTCTTTTTGTTTTTGTTTATTCGTGGTGTTGTACATGCATAATCCCTAACACCAATAATGCTTATTTGACATCGATTTCCTTTCTGTGTGGTAGAGGAAGTTCCATTACCCTACGATTGAGGCGATATACAACATTTTGTTGAGGATGATAGGGAAAAATTGACGGACTATTGATATGTGCTGAAAAGGGACTACGTGAGGAACAAAACGAAATAACAAGTTTTGAGCAATGATGTTCCAAAAGGTGTAGATCAAGACCAGTGGAAGCAACTGGTGAACTACTGGTTCTCTGACCAGAGTGAGGTTGTTTTAAGATAATAATGTTCATTTGAATTCTCATTGTTTCTATTTTTCTATTAATGACTGACTATTCAATTGGTTTATTATTGGTGTAGAAATATTCGACTATAGGGACAGCGGCACGTGAAAGACAACAATGTCCTCACACGTCTGGTTTAAAGAGTTTTGCTAGACGACGGGATGAATATGTGAGTTAATTTGCTTTATTAATCCAATCTTTCATTTAAGATGTCACTGTCACAATTTGATCTCTTTCCATACATGGTAGGAGATGACACATGAGAATCAGCCCGAGCGCGTGGAGTTTTTTGCTGAAACTCATAAACGCAAGGATGAGACTTTTATTGATGATGCATCACGACAATTTATGGTAAGTTGAACATCTTTAAAAATAGGGGAAAAGCCTAAATTTTTTTTATTCCTTCCTATTTTCACTTGATGTGGAATGAAAGAAAGAAGAGAGCCTTCAATTAAGTTAAGAAATATATAGCTTTCATCAAGGAAGGGTGATAAAATATTTTTAACCCAAAAGTTTGATGTTATTATTATTTTTTAAATGAGGATGACTTCATAGACTTCATTGACATACTCTCTTGTTTTTGTAAATGGTTCTTTTGTTGTGTACACATGTAGCCTTGGTGCCAGAGGAATACATCTGTCTGGTTCTTGTGCCTTTAGGATTAATCTGTTGGGCAATGTGATCTTGACATATATATTAGAGCTGTGTTTGAAATATGATCCGTTTTCTGCATAGCCTTAATGGTCAATAGTTCATTCTTTAATTACTGATTAGATATAGATCTGAATCTTAGATCAGTAAATGTGGAAATTCTGCCCGTTTTTCGAGCATAGATGATACTTTGTTGCTTTGCACATTTTGTCTAAATTAGGTGCATTGCTTGGATTGTATATTTGTTTTTCTTTCGCATGAGGTTTTATGAAAAAATAGGAGAAATTCTACCTGTTTTTCGAGCATAGATGATACTTTGTTGCTTTGCACATTTTGTATAAATTAGGTACATTGCTTGGATTGTATATTTGTTTTTCTTTCGTAGGAAGTTTTATGAAAAAATAGGGGAAATTCTGCCCGTTTTTTTCTATAAAATTTGATAAACACATTTTGTTTTATGTATATTGCGCTGTTATTATCTTCTAAATATTCGGCGGAGTTTAATTTTTATTGTTTCTTAATTGTAGGTGATAGCTGAAGCTCGTGTTGCTGAACTTGTTGCAGCTTCAGGATCCTCTGATGCTAGCAATACAAAATGAAGTCTTCACCGAACTTATGGGTGAAGAGAGTTCCGGTCGTGTCCGAGGTCAGGGTTTTGGAGTTACACCCTCTGCTGTGTTTGGACTTTCAGCTCAAATAAGGAGTATATAGGATACCATGGAGCCTATACTGAAGAGATAAATAGTTTGAGAGCAAAAATAGAAGAAAATAATTAACAGCATGCGCAACAACTTCAACAAATAACGTCGAGACACGATGATCAAATAAATAATATGCAATCCCAAATGGATGAGCTGAAGTCTTTACTACAACATTTGGCTAATAGAGGACCTTATGATTGATTTCGTGATGCGTGATGCTAAAATAATTTTTCATACTACATTTCCATTACTTTGTTTTTGTATGAATTTTATATATGAACTATGACTGTTTTTTTGTGTGTAAATAAGAGGTTTATGTTGACTAAAAGAATTTTTATGGATGATGCATTTTATATTTCGAAGAACATTTGCATATAGAATGTTGATATTTAAGTCAAAGTAATGTAAAAACATAATTAAAACCAAAATTCATTTTGCCAAAAGAAAGACAGTTGACTCTGCTGACATTCCGCGACGCTTATATACCAGTGCTTTGAAGTGCCGCTATATACCGGCGCTTTGAAGCGCCGGAAAATTATGCATATTGCGGCGCTTCTTCAAAGCGCAGGTATTTGCGTTTCGACACCACACATTTTGGCACTTCCAAAAAGCGTTAGAAATTCATATTGCGGCGCTTTTAAGCGCCGAAGTATGCAAAAAAAAAGCGTCGGCACTGGCAATTTATCTTCTAGTGGGCAGAGAAAATTGAGAAGATGAGAATTTAGAGAAGTAATTCTTCTCCTATCCCTCGATCCAAATTCCCGAGTTTGGTCATATCCCACTATGGTAATAATTATTCACAGATGTTTATATATGAAGAAGTTCGATAAAATGAGTGTTAACTAGCTAGTTTAGATAGTAAAATAACTTGTCATCCCATCAGAAATTTGAGATCAAATTCTACTTACATCAATGATTAAGTAGATAAAGAAAAAAAAATGATTATCTCTCTTGTATAGCTCAAAAATATAATAATCTTTCAATGAAAAAGAAAGGAAAGTTTGATAGGAGTATATATAATTTTTAAAACTCCTCACCATTTGTTTGTTCAAGAATCATAATCCAATAAGTTGGATAATGTGGTGAAAATTAACAAAATTCTCAAAATCATATTGATCTTTTATGGCCCTACAAGAGAAACTCAAGTTAAAAACCTCTTAGATAAAATGTTCATTTCAATCTTTTCAAAACTCAAGATATGTGACGAAAACTGTTTACTTGAGAGAGACTAGATCAAGATCAAAGACCTAGAATAGGTTCTAAGGTAGATAAGATCTGTAAATCTCTACTAACAAGTATTTTACTTTTCATTATGGTTCATTTTGATCGAAATGTTTTTTGACGAAAAATTATTTTGAATAGAAAAACCTTTTTAAAACAGAAAATTCTATTTCAGGACATCCAGTCGACTGAATGAAAGAATTCAATTGACTGAATGATGTTATTCAGATTCCACTCCTTCATTTATTCAGTCGACTGAATGAAATACCTGATACTATTTAGTTTATCTTTTCTAAATTTTTTATAAAAAATTTAAGTTAGCCTTAGATTGTTAGGCCAGATTGTCATTATAATTTAGCATAATTAGAAACCACATGTATTTATTGAAGCATTTTTGGAAGATAGAAAAGTGATAACAAAATATATGATTGCTATTGTATCATGCTATTTCAATCCATATATTTTGATATGTATGTAAAAAACAATAAATATAATAGAAAGAATACTAAATATTTAAAACAACTTATTGACAATAAATTCTTTATTATTTTAGTGATTAGAACAATGAGAACTGACCGTAGCTGGACAGATTGTCGAGTTGGTAATCATACCCTATCGACGAAATTTTTAGAAGAGGTGGAGATTTTTCTTGACTTTGCGTATGGTAATCCATCGTTTGCATATAACAATGGAACTATTTGGTGTCCTTATTTTCCATGCCAGAATTTAAGTTTTTAAACCGAGAAACAATTACGTTGCACCTATATAGGAAAAGTTTTACTCCTAATTATAAGAGGTGGATTTTTCACGGTGAGAGTTATTTGAGACGTGAATGGTTGTAATACCCGTAATCGTAAAGTAAGGGTAAAAAAAAGTAATTTAATAAATATTAAATAAAATTAAAATAGTATATTTATGCGAAGGATTTTGTATTAAATAAAATAATTCTTTTGAAAAAAAATCTGGACGTCCAGAAAAGAAAAGAAGAAAAGGAAAAAAAAGTTTTTTGTAAAGGGAGATTTTTGCATGTAGTGCAAGTGGTCATTTCGTGGAGATTTTGGGGCGAATTAAGGTGATGAGTTGCCAAGTTTCTGCCGAGATTTTTGGTGCAACAACTTATGTATATACACTGTTACGTAAACGTAATTATATACTTGCCAAATTTCGTTTAGTTTCCTTCAAATCTCTCGATTTCTTTAAACACTTGGGGACCGAAATAGCAAAATTTTGAAGAGGTTTACTGAGAAATTTCATAGAGAATCACGAGAAGCTATCAGAAAAATATAAGATAATAACATAATGTTTATTTTTGATTTTTTTAGCATTTATGAAATTCTTATAATCAGAAAAAATAATTAGATTTAAAATAAATATTATGTCAGGTGTTGACGATCAGCAACCGGGGGAAATTGCTGAGAATAGTGGGAAAAGAAAAGAAGTGATCCACGGGTAGTTTTAAGTACTACGTGGTGAGTTGGACACGTAGAAAATTATTAGGTAAAAAATAATATTTTTAGAATAATGAGTTGATTTAATAATGATGGTGATAAATAAAATTCTTGATGAGTTATGGTTAATAAACTGATGTGATATATGAGGAGAAGAAATTAATGAAATTTAGTGGATCTTGACAAGCTTTGATGGATAATTTGATGTGATTTGGGATGAAATTTAGTGAATCTAAACAGGTTTTGATGGATGATTGGATGTGATTTGTGATGAGAGAAATTTAGTGGAAATTTTTATATAATTTGAGAAAAATCAGGATAGCCAATTTAAATATTTAAATTTATGTTTGTTTTTTTTTATGTTATTATTCAGATGCATATTTCATATCATTGTTCATATGTATATGTATTAAATAAAAAAACCGAAAGAACCGAGAATGGGCCGGTCTAATTGAAAAACCGTGATAGCCAGTATGTGCTGGAAATAAAAGGGACATCGTGACAGCTGGTATATGCTGGAAATAAATACCGTGGTAACCGGGACAAGCTGTAAAGAAAAGAACCGGGAAGACAGCCGATCTAAGATAATAAAAACATATCAACATATGGGAAGATGTTCCCATAATAAGAATTCATGCATTGCATCTGTTTTAATTATTGCTTGCACTATTGAAATGCTGATGTGTGGTGTGTTATTGTGAATTTATTAATAGATTGATGAGTTTCACAGAGAGACAGTTATGGTGATAAGAACCATCTAAATGGTTGACTTTATGATGTGAACCTCATTGCGATGTAATTATGAGATAACAAATGGTTTTGAGGTGAACCAATAAATAAGAAGATGAAATTGATCGAGAATGAGACTTATGATATGTGTAGTAATAGTAGAATGCTAGTATAAAGTTGTATGAGATATAAATTATTAAATATTGAAAGACCATTTATACAAATTGAGTACTTATAGTAAATTTAATTCACTGAGCTTGTGAAGCTCATCCCTCATTGTATAATGATTTTAAGTAGTAGGCAGGATAAATAGTCTGGTGGGTTGAGAGTCAGACAAAATCATTTTTTTTTGTAAGCCACGTACATGTCAACATCCTCATATAAATGAGAAAAGAAAAGAAAAATTTGTTTGTAAATATTCATGCATTTTACGTTGTATATTATGTTTAGTCAATATCAGATTGATGTATCTCCCCTGTTGAGGGTTGAGGATTGATGTAAAAGAATTTTTGTTAGTATTATTTTTACTGTTACATATATGCGTCGTGCTGGGATTTTCAAAATGTGATGACACCGTCTCGAAGGTGGCCAACCCGGGATGGGTCATCACAACGGTTGACGCCCCAATCAGATCACCATGTCGAGGAAGGTTTCAGAGAAACAAATCGCATAAAGGAGATGATAATGAATGTTGCTAGCCTAGACTTCAACTGGGATACGGAAAAGGATCCGAATGCTTGAGCTGCAAAGTTGTTTGACATGTTAAGAGATGCTGATGAGCCCTTATGGGAGGGTTATAAAAAGCACACTAAGTATCAGCGATCTCATAATTATTGAATTGTAAATCTGATTTTGACATGTTTGAGAACTGTTTTGATCGATTATTGTCAATAATTAAGAGTATACTGCCCGAGGATGAGAAGTCTCTTGAAAACTTTTACAATTCCAAGAAGATAGTGAAAGAGTTAAGACTTGGTATGAGAAGATACACTCATGTTCGAATAATTGTATGTTGTATTACAAGGAAGACAAAGACAAGAACGTGTGTGATGTGTGTTGACATCCTCGGTTTAAACCTAGGCAGATCGGTAATAAGAAGCTAAAAGATATACCACACAAGGTGTTGCGTTACTTTCAGTTGACATCTAGACTTCAAAGGCTTTATTTGTCGAAAAACACTACTAGACACATGAGATGACACAAAGAGGGAAAACATAGTATATCAGACATGGTCATCCACCTGGAAGATAGGATGGCATGGAAACATTTTGATGATACTTACCCCGAGTTCGCCATTGAACCACATAAAGTTAGGTTAGGACTCTCAACTGACGGCTTCACTCTGTTTAGCCATTCGACGTCCTCGTACTCTTGTTGGCTGGTATTTGTCATTCCTTATAATTTACCTCCTAGTATGTGCATGAAAGAGCATAATCTGTTCTTATCATTGGTAATTCTTGGCCCAAACAACCCTAGTAAGACTTCGGATGGCTATCTATGTCCATTAATAGATGAGTTAAAAACATTGTGGATTGATGGAGTTCCTACTTACGATGCAGCTAAGAAACAAAATTTTAATATGAAGGTTTCACTTTTATGGACGATTAATGACTTTCTTGCATATGGCATGCTTTTTGGGTGGAGTACTCACAGTCTACTGGCTTGTCCTTACTGTATGGAGCATACAAAATCGTTCTGATTGCCACATGGTCATAAAAATTCATGGTTCGATTGTCATCGTCAGTTCTTTCGAGAAGATCATGATTTTAGAAGGCAGAGGCAGGGTTTCATAAAGAATAGATCTAAGAGTGGCCTGCCACTACAACAAGGTTGTCAGGGGTAGATGTGAAAGCTAGAGTGATGTCTTTCGAATAGATCACATTCGGTTCCAATGGTAGAAAACAAGAAATATGTGGATTTGGGAAGGATCATAATTAGACAAAGAGGAGTATCTTCTGGGAGGTACTGTATTGGTCAACTAATCTTGTTCGCCAATATCTGGACGTTATGCATTTTGAGAAAAATGTGTTTGCCAACGTCTTCAACATTGTTATGGATATCAAGGGTAAAACCAAAGACAATGCTAACACTCGTTTAGATATGGCAGAGTTTTGTAGGCGTCCTCAATTGGAGTTGGTTGAAGTCAATGGTAAACCTAAATATAAACCCAAAGCAACATATGTATTAAACAAGTCCCAGATAAAGACAGTTTGCGAATGGGTTTCAAATTTGAAGTTCTTATATGGGTTTGCCTCAAATTTAGCGCAATGTATTAAACTGAATGAATGCAAGTTTTACGGGATGAAGAGTCACGATTGTCACGTGTTCATGGAAAGATTAATTCTCCAGGCGTTTCGTGACTTGTTACATGACCCTATGTGGGATGCATTAACAGACCAAAGTAAATTCAGTTCATTAGATACACATGATTGCATTGAATGACCAAATTATGCCCATCTATATTTGGTATCATGGTTTTAGCCTAGAATTTGTTCTAGACAAGTTGAGTTTGAAATGGGTATTGGATATCCAAGATTCTAATTGTAGCTAAACATAATATAAGTAATTCATGTCAATCTAACTGGAGTTATAATAGGAAGCATGTGGATCTGCTTCTTTTAGATTGCATTATTGCGCATAATTCTAATGATTTATTTGTTTTACTTTTTGCAGAAAACTTGATCTTATCCGAAAACCACACATTGGTTAATCCAGCAGATTTTGGGTTTGCTAGAGAAAAATGATTGATAGAGATAATGACTACTGAAACAGGGGCATAACGTTGGATGGCTCAAAAGGTGCATTACTGAAAACTTCAAAAGTTCAAGTAACATATTTTAGTTCGGTTTTGGGACCAGGTTTTCACATTAGAGTACTTTTTTTTTTTAACTTTCTTAATTGGTGACAGCTTTATATCACAATCACATTGAGGTGTGGATAGAAAAATCATTATTAAACCAAAAGGTTAATGCCTACAGCTTTGCAATTGTGCTGTGGGAGCTCATCCAGAAAAATCTACAAGCAGCGAATGCATCTGCTTTTACGGTAATCGATTGCATAATCTTAGCTAGGTGGAAAAATCTAATCTAACCCTAAAATATATCAAAATAATATGATATAAATTTAATTTAATTCGATCTTAATTTGAGTGATTTGGATTCAAAATAATCTGAATTTAATCAAACCCAAACACAAATGACCTGAAACTTGAAACGACCTGAAAACTCGAAAAGATCCGAAAACCTAAAACGACCGAAACCTAAAACAACCCAAAAATCTGACCCGACTAAAAAATATATCAAAATAATATGACCCGAACCTGAACCCGACCTGAACCTAACCCAAGTGATCCAAAATGACCTGATCCGATCTGATCCGACCTGAAACCCGAAACAACCCGAAAACCTTAAACGACCCGACCCAAAATGAATTGAAAAAATATATATATTTTACAAAAAACAATTTGCTTTATAAAACTGAGATAATAGTTAATTTAGTAGTTGTTAAATAAAATAAATTATATAACAATTAATTAATTATTGATTTACATGTGTTGATATGCATGGTTCAATATTATAATAATATGAGTAATCTCATTAATTTCAAATAAAAAAATAAGAAGAATAGTAAATTTTGCATTGTTCTTCAAGTCACAATAAAATTTTATTTTCAATTGTCTTGAAAAAATATAATTGAATGAAGTGATTACAAACCCGAGAAGTTTCGGAATCAAAAAAGTATATAACTTAGCAATTTTAAGGTAAAAAAGTTGATACTTCGATAACAGACGAGGCAGGTTTACTATCACGGCCGTTTAGTAGAATATAACAGATGAGACGGACTCACAAAGTATATAACTTAGCAATTTTATTTTCATAAATTATTTAGTTTCTGTTTTGGTTTATATATATACTTGACCATGTTATCTGCTGTATGTAGGATCCAATTGCAGAGTAGGATGCTAAGCATGTGGACCCCAATGGTGACACACACTTGACAGACCCATAGTTTTATTTTTAGACATTTGTATTTAGAATTTTCGGAATATTTGATTATTTTTTTGAAGAGGGAATATTTGATTATTGATTGTATTTTCATTCGTATATTATATTTTATTAATTTATGAAATATTTTATTTTCTCGATTTCATTGTATTATATATTTTTTAAATATATTTGAAGCAAGTTGAATATGTTTTTGTTGACCCGTATTTGATTTTAATAATGACAAAACACTACTTAAATTGCACTAACAGTTTTATCTAAGTATTTAAGTAGTAAAAGCATTCAGTTCATAAACAAGATGCAAGAACTCAACACGTTCAGTCACCAAAAGAAGATAAAAGATCTAGAATAGACACTATGGTAATTGAATCATTCTGTAAGTCTCTTTATTCAATTACTTAGCTTGATCTATGGTTCAATTTACAAAAGACTATGACAAAACTAAAATGCTAAAAGTTTTAAAGTCAAAAAACTGTTTTGAAACATGAAAACTGGGTTGAAGGACAACCCAGTCGACTGGGTCTACATACCAGCTGATTGAGAAATGGGACACTAAGTTCCCAGTTGACGGGTACTGCGGACCCAGTTGACTGATAACTTTACCCAGTCGACTGGTCCCATGACCCAGTCGACTGGTACTCTCCCTAAACCTAAAAGTGAAGATTTTTCACTTGACCTAGTCGATTGGTACAAGGACCTAGTCGACTGGTAATGCAAAAATATGACCATTTGAGACGTAAGACTTGAGAATTTAATGCCCCAAACCTACCAAGTCAGTGTCAAACGACCATATTGATTCAAGGTTATATAAACCCACTTCAATGAGCATTTGTAAAAAAAGAAAGAAAGATAGCACATTCAATTCATTATATAGCTCATAAATTCTTAAAATCTTTGTAAAAATTCATTGTGAGCCATTCTTCAAGCTTGTTCTTGAAAAAGAGATATTATTCATTTGTAAGAGTATGCATTGCTATCTCTCTACAATTTACTTTACAATTAATACAATTTATTGTAAAGGGAAAGAGTTGGTGTAACTCTTAGAGTGTTTAAGATTAAACACTTCAGTTGTTACTTCCGTGAGGAAGAGATTATTGTAATGTTTGTGCAACACTCGTGAAGTTGCTCGACTAACGATTAGTGGATTACTTCAATGAGGTTCCTTGAAGAGAGTGGCCGTAGGGTCGAAGAGATTCTAATATTGCCGAACCACTATAAATGGAGTTTGAATTTTTTCTTCCTTAACTCCTTTATTTACAAGCATATTATTTGATTGTGTGCATTGCTTATCAAACTGTTTTAAAAACTTGCAAGTTAATTACCAAAATGTTTTTAAAACCCAATTCACCCATCTCTTGGGTTTGAACCTCGGTTTATAATTTTAATAGGAAAAATCGAAAAAAACAAATAAAAGTATTTAGAAATTAATTACTATCATCAAGGGATATCCCTCGGTGATAGTATTGCACATTAATACTGTTAGAAAAATAAATAGTGATTGGAGAAGAAACTCTTGTATTATTGATGTATATTATTGAAGTTATTGTGAAAGACGAATACAAGCCTATATATAGGCTAAGAATATAAAACCTAATAGAATTAGGAAACATAGGGTTTATAATAAAACAGGAAACTAAACTAATTAGGAAACTAATACATATGAAACTAGGAAGCTAATATTGCAGTAAGAATAGGAAATATCTTTTAACAGCCCCCCTCAAACTTAAGGTGGTAAAATGGATGCCAACTTGAGTTTGTAAACTGAATTAACGAAGCACAGAAAAGACGAGTGACAGGCAGGGCCCGGAGCGGAATCACGAGTGATGACTTGGCAGGACCCGAAGCGGAATCTCGGGTGATAACTTGTTGCTGCTGCTGATGCTGATGATGATGCTGCTACTGTTGATGCTGCTGCTGTTGATGGTGATGGTGCTGATGGTAATGCTGTTGATGCTGATGGTGATGCTGCTGCTGATGATGCTGAGAGAATCATGGGCGATGACTTGGCAGGACCCGGAGCGGAATCACGGGGTGATAACTTGCTGCTGTTGCTGATGCTGATGATGCTGCTGGTTATGCTTGTTGAAATGTGACTCGAGATTCGGCGGTTCCACAAGATGGTGATGGTGGAATAGATGTAGCTCGTGTTTGAGTTGTTGTTGATGCTGGTGATGCTAATGCTAATGCTGTTGATGCTGATGGTGATGCTGCTGCTGATGATGCTGAGAGAAACATGGGTGATGACTTGGCAGGACCCGGAGCGGAATCACGGGGCTCTTACCAGATGGGAGAGAGGTGGCAGTTATGCTGAAGGTGGAGGTGAACTCCCTGGCGGTTGTGGTGATGGTGGGGGTGATGTAGGTGAAACAGGAGGAGGAGGAGGTGCTGCTGTATTATCGCCATAGAAGCAGCTGGGTACTGCATAGCTGCCATCCACTGTTGCTGTTGTTGTGAATGCGGTACCCACTGTTGATGTACTTGCTGCGCCTGCGCTTGTTGCTTCGGTGGGTTGCTCAGATCAGGACCGTTAGTCGGCTGCATCTTGATCTGATTGATTGATTGCGTATAGTTTCTTCCTTACAAAAATCAGAATAATTTCACTCTCCCTCTCTCCTTCTCTCTCTCCAATAAGAGTACGTTATGGAGAATTGGAGGAGTGCTGAGAGAGAGAGAGCGAGGGCAGAAGTTTGAGAGAGATGGAGGGTAGGGGTTTGAGGTGTGCTGCTGTAGGTGCCAATGGGGTGAAGGTGAAGATTCAGCAGGGGTTGGTATGGTGATGCTAATGCTGCTGTTGCTGACTCACGGGTGATTATTTGGTAAAGATTATAATAGTATATAACAAGAAGGAAAAAGAGGTTATGTTCGGGCGAGCGGTATGAGGTTATGTCCGGGCAAGCGGCATTAAGCCGCCCGCCAAAATTGCAGAAGCTCAAAATACGACTCTCAAAATAAGATCAATAGCTCTGATACCATGTTAGAAAAATAAATAGTGATTGGAGAAGAAACTCTTGTATTATTGATGTATATTATTGAAGTTATTGTGAAAGACGAATACAAGCCTATATATAGGCTAAGAATATAAAACCTAATAGAATTAGGAAACATAGGGTTTATAATAAAACAGGAAACTAAACTAATTAGGAAACTAATACATATGAAACTAGGAAGCTAATATTGCAGTAAGAATAGGAAATATCTTTTAACAAATACCAAGGGATTGCTGTCGTCGGTGTTGAGCTTAGTTAATTTTTTTGAAAAAACAACTCTTTACCGAGTGATGAATCTCTTGGTGATAAGTATTATTATTACGGACAAGCCATCCCTCGGTGTTGGTTAGATTATTTTATTATTATTTTAAAAATAAAAAAAAATAATTTTTTTAAAACACTATCACCGAGGGAATAATTTGGCCATCGGTAAAAAAAGGTACGACCAAGGAGCTTAACACTGAGGGGGTTAGCACCGAGGGAATTCCCTTGGTGATAAGTATTACCGACGATAGAGGTCCCTTGGAAAAATCCATCGGTGATAAGCAGTTTTCTTGTAGTGTATTTTCGAAAACCACCACCACGAGGGACCCAGAGTCGGCCCTAGCTCCTTACAGGTCTGGAGAGTTTGGCGGTAAGCCTACAAGAGTGGGCGTTGCTCGGGTTGCTGTTCAATCTTTTTTTCTTACTTTTCAAAAATATTTTACTTTTGTTGACATGGCAAAGAGATATTTTGGACTAAAAATATTTGTGGTTCAATCATAACTTTTGATTTAAATTTTAGATGAGTTAGACATCTATCTTACCATGAACTGACCCAAACGAAGAGGAGTTCAAATGGAGAAGATCATTTTCCGGTGGCCAAAAGAAATGCAGTAAAAATATATGAACACTTCAAAATGAACACCCAAATAAAAATCAATAAAAAATTAGATGACTTGGTACAATAATATTTAAGAAGATAAAATGAAAAATTACAATAAAATTTCATTACATATTGCATTGTTACTAACGACTACCCAAATGAAAAAATAGATATAGAAATCGAGTGTCCCAATATCAAAGTTCAAAGAGATACTAATCTTTTTCTATGCTAATGTGACTCAATTAATTTAAGGGTAAATATCAATTTTGGTCTTTAAGATTTGGACTAAACCAAATAAAAATTGGGTCCGTATCGTTTCAATTTAAATAATCAAATCCTTAACATATCAAGTGCAGAACAATTAGGTCATTGGGCCTGTGAAAAAAACTCACCGAACACACGTGTATACTAAAATTGCCCCTAATCTCCAATTCATCTTGGTACCTTTAACAAATACCAACTATGCCTTTAACAACATAGCTCATCCATAAAGATCGTTAGATAACCAAACTTATGAATATACCGAAAAGCAACAAATAAACCATCATGGAACAAAGGAGATTGAAATCGAAAAACTATGCTTCATTTTTTTAATTTTTTAACAAGAGTAGAACCTGAACCAAAACGATAACCATAACTAGTGATCATAAAAGGGAGAACCAAACACTGAATCAAGTACCATAACAGAGAACAATAATCAGAAACCTAAAGATCCCAACCCCAACAAACCCTAAAACCCCATTACTTAACTAACGACCCCCAACAAACGTAACCGTAACAATCTAGCTCATTCAGCTTCTCATCAGAGATGCAACTTGAGTACCTATCACCAAGATTATATCCATCGCTACTTCAGCTATCTCCACCCTCACGACGACCGTCACCTCCACCTCTTCCACAACTATATTTGCCACCACCATCGTTACCATCGCTTCCATATGATTGCGCTTCGTTGACGGTGATGTTACGACCATCAAGGTTCTGGTCGTTCATCCCCTCAATAGCATCCCTTATTGACTTCTTATCCCTGAAAGTCATGAACCCGAAACCTATAGATCTACCAGTCTCACGATCATTAATGATATGAAATACATAGAAAATCAAAATAAAATCAGATTTAAAGAAAAAACAAAAGAAAGCAGATGATGGGCACGCTTAGAATCAAAGTCACCACAATGGTACATATCAAACCCCTAAAAAAGCCTGAATCCGACGAAGATAATTTAATACCCAAACCCTAATAATCAGTTGATGATGATAATGAAAGTGTACGTTTAACACAAGAAGTAGAACTAGAATCATAAGCATAAGAAGACATGTTGCTGTAATCGGTGTTCCTATGGTAGGTAGAGAAGATACCAAAAGTGAAAATGGAGTTGACATAGAAAATGAAGAGGACAAGGAAAGGAAGTTCCTTGATGGACATGGGCTTATAATTGTAGGAGATTTGAAGGAATTGGGTCGGGTCGGGCTCTTTTGGCTTGGTTTGCGCAAGTGATTCTTCAATTGGAGGGTTGGGTTTAGAGAGAAGAGGTTGTGACGGTGAAGATGACTTGTGTAAAGGGAAGTTGGTTTGTTGGGGTCTTCTTCACTACTACCTGTTTTAGAAAGAGAAAGTCTTGTTCTTGAGAGAAAGAAACAGAGAGAATTGAAGAAAAAAGAGATGGGTATAAGATGATGCTAGAAGATATTAAGGGACCGTTTTGATATTTCATGTGTTCCGTTAGTTTTTTTCACGATGTCATGGTTTAAGTATCTAATTGTTCTGTATTTAATATGTTAAAAACTTGATTGTTTAAATTAAAATAAGAAGAACCCAATTGTTATTTGATCCAACTTTTATAGATCAAAATTGATATTTAGCTTTAGTCAAATCACAGTTTGCTAACTAATTTGTCAATTACTTTTTACACTCATTGTAGTATTCTGTTAAGTTGAAGAACCGTTGGAGACGCTCATGCCAAATCTTAGTCTACTGACAAGGAAGCTGACACGTTCTTTCACTTTTCAAGTATTCACATCAAACAATCATTTACTAGAAGGCATCAAGCATAGCAAAAAGTCAATATGTCCAATAAATTCTTCTTCTTTTTTGGCATGTAACACTTGAATTTTCATCGACTATCATTACAAACGAGAATTATTGACTGTGCATTTATTGATATGTATACTTTTTCTCACGCTAATTATTCATGGATCATGCCCAATACCAAATCCTTTGTCGTTTGTTAGCTAGTTATTATGAAATTGCCAATTTGGCGTTGAAGTATTAATAAATTCGAGGTCCACTAATTTTCGAAAACGGAGATTTACAAAAATAATCTCATTTTGCTGATGTGATGAGTTATTTTGGTCCCTAAATAATCAATCTTTTAATCTTAACCATTAATTTACTTTTTAGATGATTTAAATATCTATCTTATTATGAATTGGATTCTTCTTAACCATTAATTTATTTTTAGATGATTTAAACATTTATCTTATTATGAACTGGACCTAAACCTAAAGAGAGACTAACCCAAATAAAAAGATTTTGATCCAAAGAAATGAGATGGTCAATGAGACTTGCGGGTACACCGCGTTGATGCTGGTATGTTGCAGGAAGCACGGATGCATATGAAAGAATGTTCATGCTAAATCTAGACAGTGTCCTACTTTGACCTGCACTTCATATTCATTAAGACTGCTCATCTTTCATAGTACATCTTTTCATTCAATTATTATTACAAACCATTCTTTGAATATTCTTCATTATAAGACGAGGTTATTGGGACATAAAGGCACAAAACTTATTAGTTAAAGTATACATAAAAAGCTAGGATTAAGTTCATGTTGCCCAAATTTTATTTTTATTCAATGAATTTGTTAAGAAAATAAACAATCATTTATTAATAGAAACTTTTTTATCTACTCAACTTAAAATGTTAATGCATAATAAAAGCCAAAAAAAAAAATTGGCATTTTTCTCATGCCTCTTTATTTAATATACTATGGAATGTTAAACACTAAACTAATGATTATATATAAAGCACCGCATCCAGTTTTGCTATCCATTTGTAGCACCATACAAATCCATAGTAACATGCCATTACGTAGAGGAGGATTGACTAAAAAATTACATTTTAACCTTAAAAAAAATTACCAAATGCACTTAAAATTAATGATTAATTGTTGACGTAAGTGTACACAAACAATTTTGCTGTTATACATAATTGTTGACAAAGGCCTTTTCTTCACATGAAAACAATAGTTGACAAAGACTTTTTCTTTATCATGACGGTGAGAAAAATAATGGTTATCATATAATCATTGACAAATGACAGACCTCTACTTGATGTGAAAAAATCACCATGCAGTGTACAAGTCATTAAATAGACACACACCATGCTAGCTACCTAATTTCACATCGGTTCTTGATGTGATGAACCGATGGAGATGCTCATGCCAAATCATTGTCTACTGACAAGGAAGCTTACATGTACTTTTACTTTTCAATCATAGAAAAAGGCATTATGTCCAATAAAATATATATTTTTTTTCTGGCGAGTAACACTTGAATTTTCACCAAGGCAAACGAGAATTATGAACTGTGCATAATTATTGATATGTATACTTTTTCTCAGACGCTAAGTAATCATGGATAATGACAAATACCAAATCCTTTGTCGTTCGTTGGTTGGTTATTATAAAATTGACAATTTGGCGTTGAAATATTAATAAATTCGAGGTCCATTATATTTAGCTAGTGGGATTACAGAGTTGAATTAACAATCTCGACATACTAAAAAAGTTGTTCAGGATGCTCGCCATTTAGATTTGTCTTCGTTTGGTCAGTTGAAAATGAATTTATCAAGATAATTTTGTAAATTTAAAAATTTAAAATAAATAAGAAGTATATTATAAATTCAATAAAGTCAAAATTTTAAATATTTCTTTCTCGAAAATTTTTCAACAATATCAAAATAATCGAAAGTCGAAAAAAATGCATATTTGATACTGTTGAAAAACTCTTGTCGAGAGCTATAAAATGAGATCTGAAAGCAACCATCTTCGCTGCGCCGACAACCCTTACGCTCCACCGGTTACTCCGTTGCGAATTAAGGGCTATTTTTATTTTTTGTTTTTTATTTTTCAGATTTAACATTTTTCCATGAGTATTACCGAAAAGTGATACCATCAACCGGTCGAATTTTACAATACTGACCCATCTCGTCTTCTTCGACCACTGTCCACAACCGAGAAATCATCACATTTGCCTCGTGCTTCGGCGCGTCTGAGTTAGGGAGTGATTAGATATGACGATTTTTTTTTATTATTTTTGAGAAAAGTTATTTCCAAAATAACCTCACTTTGCTTATGTGATAGTTATTTTGGTCCTTAAAAAATCAACCTTCTAATTTTAATCTTTGATTTACTTTTAAATGATTTGAATATTCATCTTATTGTAAACTTAATCTAAACATAGACAAATCCAAATAAAAAGGATCTTATCCTAAGAGATGAAGTGTCAGGTTTCTTGTCTTGTATTTTAAATTTTTAATGATTAAAAGCAAAATTCGACACTATAGAATATATAGCTATTCAATTAGACGCGCGCGTACTCCGCGTTGATGCTGGCATGTTGCTGGAAACGCAGTCATGCTAAAATTAGACAAAGTCCTACTTTGACCTGCACTTAATATTCAACGAATTAATGAGGAAAAAAAATCCCTACGCTAAGTAAATTCACTGATAATACATGGGTGTATGCATAAAATTAATTAATAAATTATTTTTTAACATTAAAAAAATTTATTATTAACATTGTGACGAGTTTATTTGAAATTTATAATTAATTGTTGACGTAAGTATTAGTAACAATATCGTTGCTGTTACATATGGTCGATGACAAAAACCTCTTCTTCACGTGAAAACAATTGTTGACAAAGGCTTCTTCACATTGTCTGTGGAGTTTTGTGTGGTGTGTGGGAATTTGTTTGGGACTGACTAATTAGAACCCAATTTTCTTGGACTGATTTGCATACATTAATAGAGTTTTCGTCTTTAAAAAGAACATGTCTATTTCAATGCTTCCTCCTCTCTGATCTATATTACAAGCAATTCACCAAAAAAGAACAAAACAGGAAAAAAAAAAAACAACGTAATCTTTAGGTGACAATTAAAAGACAACATTATCCAACATGTCTATTTCAATGCTTCCTCTTCTCTCAACTATATAATTATCGTTGAAGTTGAAATGCTTGAAATATTAGCTTACGCTAATAAATATAAATGCTGATCAATTAATTGAAGAACAAACTCTACGGATTTCACCCTGAGTACCAGTCTTGACTTCGACGTTACTCATCTTCACCATCGACCTTCCAAACTCGACACCGAAAGTCAACCCAAGCAATCCTCTAATACCCAGAAAACGTTGGACAAAAGTTCTGGTGGAAGTATCAGTCCACAACTTCTGATCAGATTCAAGCACTCCTCTTCCATCTCTCAAGTTTGCGTAGTAAGAAGTGTCGAATCTGTTTGGGCTGCCTGTGTCTAGTCCAATACGCCTTGTTCCATCCCCGTTTTGTGGACAGAGAGCTCGCAGTTGAGGAAGGAATGCAGCATTGATGGAAGGATCAGCACCGTTCCCTGTTGTTGTGAAGTTATATAATCTGTATCTAAAGAACTGGCACGCTGAAGTACCAATGGTGTGTCCTCCTGGTGACCAAAAACGCAACCGATTTTAATATTTAAGCAAGTTAATAAAAATATAAAATTAATTAACCTTCCTTAACATATATAATTTGTTTTTTATATTGACAGAGAGAGGGAACTCTGATCGAAAAGCCCAAGTCACATACATATAATTTGTTTAATTGTAATATAGAATCAAGGATCAATTTACCTCCTAAATATAATTGTTTAATTTATCAGTTGACTTAACTAACATAGCTTAATACATTATATCTCAACTAGTCAATATATCCATGTCATTGACATTAAAATTTTAAATTGGATTAAGTACTTAATTTGTAAGCAAAAAAAAAAATTGAAATCATGCTTACCAAGAAGGGTGACAAGATCTTGGGTGTTGAGACCCTTAGCGGAGAACTTTTGCTTTTGCACATCAACAGAGTCAGTGAAACTTGGCAAATTGGCTGCATCAGATGCCAATGAAACTCTTCCATCTCTCCGTCCTGTAGGCACTGCCCAACTAGGTCCATTTGTCTGCACAACAAATAAAAAAAATATTAATTATACTACACGAGTATAAAAATACATTAATAATTTAAACGATAAAAACATAATACTCTCTAATTTTAGTGTAAAAATGTCTTGCATAAACTAAACTTGTCACATGAACTGTAAATTACACTAATTACATATGTTTTATTATGTCAATAAATTTATAATAAAACTCAAGATCTCAACTATGTACTACACTGTAAATTTTATGACATGAAAAAATATGTTTGGTTTAGTCTATTAATCATATATATAAAAAATAAAAATTAATTACCAGAACAACTGAGTCACGGGTAGCAAGAGCTAAGATATCAGCACAAGAAACAATCCCAGGGCAAGCAACTTCAAGCTGGGTCTTGACATCATCAATAACTTCAAATCCTCTCAATAAGAGATTTGGAGGGGCAGTTTTCTCAGTGTTAGAGCCATCAATAAGAATCGAAGCATCACAGCCGTTGACAAAGCAATCATGAAAGTGCATCCTTAACAACCCAGGAGCAATAGTGGGATCAGAACGAAAATGAGATTGAACAGTTGACTTAACAATTGATTCCGCTCGAGGACACGTTCTCGAGTAGAACCCAACACGTGTGCCTTGGCCTTGCACCAAGGTGACAGCCATGCCGAGCAAAAGAAATATTGAAAAACATATTTTTAAAAAACAAACACTACCCTCCATTTCTTTTTGTTTTCCTTTTGTGAGTGTGTATGTGTGTTTTTTTTTAATATAAAAAGCAATGACACCAATTAGAGAGAATTTGAATATGGGGTTGATATGGTGGTACTACTGAATTACTATAAAAAAAAAAAAGAACTCTAGGGTTTTGTTTAAAACTGAAGATCACTGATCTGAGTGCAATATGTTAGCTAGATAGGCTTGTTTGATATTTTAGACAAGGAAATGGGATGTATTTATAGGGTTATGTAGTCAAAGGTTGAGAGAAAAAAGTAAGCAAAGCCGGCTACTAAAACCCGTGATCACAACAGAGAAAGATTCAAAAAGTGTATGTTATGACTTTTGTCTCTTTATGACTTTTTCCTTTCTTAATTTGGATAAATAGATTTCAACCAATAAAAAAATTTAATAAATAGAATATTGATTTCTTGGACAGCGCATGCATTGAGCATTGTGTTGCTTCACGTAAATTATATATATTTTTTACTTGTCAACGAGACTCTCTAACCATAGTATTGCTTTTTACTTTGCACCCACAATGAAAAATGATTACTTAATTAGTTAATTAACTATGATGATTAAGAGACATGAAAATAAAAAAGACATAAGAGATATGCAATGCCCTTTTGTGTAATATTTTTAATTTAAGGAGATTTAAGTCAATTGAATTAATTTTATTTAAATTTGAATTCAAATAAGGTCTTTACAATCGAAATAACAAAAGACAGTTATAAGATGAAAAACTTTAAGGAGATTTGAAAACTTTTTCATTTGACATTCTTCTCAATTTAGTTTAATTGATAGTAAAATGATGAATAAAACTTTAAGAAATTAATTTTGTTTTAAATAAAAAAAGAGTATTCAGGCAATTCAATAAATTTTTGATTTAATTTTTTTAACATTTACGGATTTTTTTATGATATTTGTTAACCGATGATCAAAAAAATACATTTTGATATTGTTAAAAAAATTTGACAAAATTTACATTTTAACATTGAATTTACTGTTTTCCATCGAGCCAACTATCTTCATGCACCTTCCGTGCGAATCGAGGAGGCCAACTTTCTATGTATATGTTTTCGAGCATTATTGTCGAAAACTAGGTACCACTACCAGGGAGCCGAAATCAGCCCTCATCACAGGTGTGGAGAGCTTGGCAGCAAACCAGCCAGAGTGAGCGTTGCTCTTGTTGCTAGTGGGATTACAAAGTTGAATTAACAATCTCGACATACTAAAAAAGTTGTTCAGGATGCTCGCCATTTAGATTTGTCTTTATTTGGTGAGTTGAAAATGAATTTATTAAAATATTTTTATTAATTTTAAAATTTTAAAATAAATAAGAAGTATATTAGAAATTCAATAAAGTCAAAAATTTAATTTTTTTTTTCTTGAGAATTTTTCAAAGATATCAAGATAACCGAAAATCGAAAAAATGCACTCTTGATTCTATTGAAAAACTTTCGTTGAGAGTTACAAAATGAGACCCGAAAGCAACCATTTCGCTGCACCGACAACCCTCACACACCACCAGCTTTTCCGTTGTGAATGAAAGGCTATTTTTTTTATTTGTTTTTCAGATTTAGCATTTTCCCATGAGTATTACCGAAAAGTGATACCACCAACTGGTCGGATTTTGCAATGCTGACTAATCTCGTTTTCTTCGACCACCATCCACAACCGAAAAGCCATCACATCTACCTCATGTGTGTCGACGCGTCTGAGTCAGAGCGTGATCATATCTGACGATTTTTTATATTTTAAAAAATATATATTTTCAAAATATCCTCACTTTGCTTATGTGACAGAGCTATTTTGGTCATTAAAAAATCAAACTTCTAATTTTAATATTTGATTTACTTTTAAATGATTCATCTATTGTAAACTTAATCTATACAAAGACAAATCCAAATAAAAAGAATCTTATCCAAGGAGATGAAGTGTCAGGCTTCTTGTTTTCATGATAAAAACAAAATTCAATACTATAGAATATGTAGCTATTCAATTAGACGCGCGCGTACACCGCGTTGATGCTGGCATGTTGCTGGAAGCGCGGTCATGCTAAAATTAGACAAAGTCCTATTTTGACCTGCACTTAATATTCAACGAAATGAAGAAAAAAAAAATCCCTACGCTACTCATCTGTAGAATCAAGTAAATTCACTAATTACATACCGTCACGTAAGTATAAAAGGTTGACTAATAAATTATTTTTTAACACAATTTTTTTTATTGTTTACACTGTTATGAGTTTACTTGTAATTAATTGTTGATGAAGTGTTAACGACAGTTTGAGTGTTCAAATATCTTTACTGTTACATATAGCCGGTGACAAAATCATCTTCTTCACATGAAAACAATTATTGACAAAGGCTTCTCCACATGGACATCCTACATGTGCGTATATATACATTATTGTTTTTTTAGGTAAATTCTAAAATCCTTTTTAATGTGTTTAAAGAACTGTAGCTTTTATTATAAAATAACATCAAACCACGAATTGATATCAAATTACTATAAAAAATAACACAATTATCTAATGATAGAGTTCTAAGTTACGGTTCCTTTATTATTGTCGAAGGGAGAACATGTTTTCAATTAGGAGTAATAGTGGTGAGAAAAATAATGGTTATCAAATAATCATTGACAAATGACAAACTTATTCACGTGAAAAAATCACCATGTATAGTATACAAGTCATTACATAGACGCACACCATGCTAGCTACCTAATTTTACATATAGGAATGATATTTTAACATCTACACTAACACTATAACTTTTAACACTCAAATCAATAATCAATAAATTACCAAAAACTCATTCGTTATGGTGCAAAATCACTCACTACGATAACTTACATAAGGTTAAATGTTAATCAACTTCTTGATTGATTGAAATCGAAAGTCAATAAGAATTTTTATAGATTTGATTTTATTATTGTAAAAATTTGTAGGGTATATAAAACATGTTAGAATTTATATAATTATTAATTAATATAAAACTAAATTGTGTTACTGTTTAAAAAAATACATATAATCTTTATAAATAATTTATTGAATATTAGAGTTTAACAGATCCATGGAATATAATTTTGAAAATAATTTCTTATTTAGTTGATTTGAATTTTTAGAAAATTAATAGCTACTTGTTATTGATAATTAAAGTAACCAAAAGTAAATAATTTATGGGGAAAATATGTTGCTATTGAATACTACTTAGAAAATTGATTATTCTTTTAATCAAGATTATTTGATTTGACACTGAAAATACTCTAATCAAGGCATATATTATTATTATACATGAGGTTTTGTATCAAGTAAAGGGAAAAAGTAAAGAATAAATTATATTAATAAGAATGATATGAGTAATTGCATCCTATACAAAAGAGACACTAACAATATTATTTTATAATTACTTGATATATTTAATTGGGTTCTAATCAATGAAAATATAATTAAAGAGAAAAACACATGATCAGTCAATAATGAGATCTTGTATAATGGATTTTTTTAATAAATTTAATTTATTGGATATTGAATTTAAATTTGCTTATTTCTTGAACTACTGAACTCAATTTACTTACTGCTGTTACTCTTCAGTTTTCTGTTGAGGTCTATCATGTAGAGGTACTCAAATTGGATTAATGATCGATTTTTAGGTTTCGTAGTAAACCTAATTGGTTACTTTCAATTAAGTAAATTAGTAGTTCAAACCGCACTTAGAGGTAAGGTATTTCTCATTTTTATAGGAACTTTTATACCAAAAACAACGGTAACTTGATTATATTCTTTGCTTTAAGCATTTTATAAATTACACTTTATCATTTTAGACCTGAGTAGGGTTTTTAAATTTTGCTTTATATAATCTGCATAACTAAAAATATCAAAATTATGCTGTGCTGAAAAAAAAAGAATAAAAAGTGTCATAATTTTTTTATAATAAACTTTATAATTTAATTTTATTATCTCGGACCTTTATAGGGTTTCTAAATTGAGATTTATATAACTCAAATAACTATAAAACTGTCATGCTCTTCTTTTTTTTAAAATATAATCTTATAATTTAATTTTATTGAAAATTTGATTAAGTTAATTTACTAATTTAACTATTAAGTTGATTAAATTATTTATATTGAATTCTTATCAGAAAAAGATTCTTCATATTTGGTTTTAATTTATTAGCCTTTTTAAGCTTTTATAAAGTTTATAAATTGAATTTTACATCCCAATCATGGTGGTTAAACTATAAAGAGTCTAGAGTACATGGTGTATAGCTAGGTGTTTGCGCTGTAAACAGATTGTCTGTGGAGTTTTGTGTGGTGTGTGGGAATTCGTTTGGGACTGACTAATTAGAACCCAATTTTCTTGGACTGATTTGCATACATTAATAAAGTTTTCGCCTTTAAAAAGAACATGTCTATTTCAATGCTTCCTCTTCTCTCAAATATATAATTATCGTTGAGGTTGAAATGCTTGAAATATTAGCTTACACTAACAAATATAAATGCTGATCAATTAACTGAAGAACAAACTCTACGGATTTCACCCTGAGTACCAGTCTTGACTTCGACGTTACTCATCTTCACCATTGACCTTCCAAACTCGACACCAAAAGTCAACCCAAGCAATCCTCTAATACCCAGAAAACGTTGGACAAAAGTTCTGGTGGAAGTATCAGTCCACAACTTCTGATCAGATTCAAGCACTCCTCTTCCATCTCTCAAGTTTGCAAAGTAAGAAGTGTCGAATCTATTAGGGCTGCCTGTGTCTAATCCAACACGCCTTGTTCCGTCTCCGTTTTGTGGACAGAGAGCTCGCAGTTGAGGAAGGAATGCGGCATTGATGGAAGGATCAGCACCATTTCCAGTTGTTGTGAAGTTATATAGTCTGTACCTAAAGAATTGGCATGCTGAAGTACCAATGGTGTGTCCTCCTGGTGACAAAAAATGCAAGATGCAACCGATATTAATATTTAAGCAAGTTAATAAAAATATAAAATTAATTAACCTCCCATAACATACATAATTTGTTCTTAAAATGACGGAGAGAGATCGAACTTTGATCTAGAGACCACGAGTCACATACATCTAATTTGTTTAATTATAATATAGAATCAAGTATCAATTTACCTCTTAAATATAATTGTTTAATTTATCAGTTGACTTAGCTAACAGAGCTTTATATTTTATTATTTCAACTAGTCAATATATCCATGCCGTTGACCTTAAATTTTTAAATTGGTTTAAGTACTTAAATTGCAAGCAAACCAATTAATTGAACTCATGCTTACCAAGAAGGGTGACAAGATCTTGGGTGTTGAGACCCTTAGCGGAGAACTTTTGCTTTTGCACATCAACAGAGTCAGTGAAACTTGGCAAATTGGCTGCATCAGATGCCAATGAAACTCTTCCATCTCTCCGTCCTGTAGGCACTGCCCAACTAGGTCCATTTGTCTGCACAACAACTAAATAAAATTAATTATACTACACGAGTATAAAAATACATTAATAATTAAAACGATAATAACATAATACTCTGTAATTTTAGTGGAAAATTTTCTTGCATAAACTAAACTTGTCACATAAACTGTAAATTACACTAATTACATATGTTTTAACATGTTAACAAATTTATAATAAAACTCAAGATCTCAACTATGTACTACACTGTAAATTTTATGACGTGATAAAATATGATTAGTCAGGTTTAGTAATCACATGTGTGTATATATATATATATATATATATATGTATATTATGAAAAAATAATAATTACCAACACAACAGAGTCACGAGCAGCAAGAGTTAAGATATCAGCACAAGAAACAATCCCAGGGCAAGCAATTTCAAGTTGGGTTTTGGCATCATCGATTACTTCAAATCCTCTCAATAAGAGATTGGGAGGGGCAGTTTTTTCAGTATTGGAGCCATCAATAAGGATAGAAGCATCGCAGCCATTGACAAAGCAATCGTGAAAGTGCATCCTTAGCAATCCAGGAGCAACAGTGGGATCCGAACGGAAATGAGATTGAACAGTTGACCTAACAATCGATTCTGCTCGAGGACACGTTCTCAAGTAGAACCCAACACGCGTGCCTTGGCCTTGCACCAAGGTGGCAGCCATGCAGAGCAAAATAAGTACTGAAAAACATGTTCGTAAAGAGCAAACACTACCCTCCATTTCCTTTTGTTTTCCTGGTGTGTTTGTGTGTGTGTTTTTTTAAAAAAAAGACACCAATTAGAGAGAATGTGAATACGTGATTGATGTGGTGGTACTACCGAATTACTATATTAGAAGAAAAAGAGAACTCAAGGGTTTTGTTTAAAACTAAAGATTGATCGATCTGAGTGTAATATGTTAGCTAGCTACGCTTGTTTGATATTTTTGACAAGGAAATGAGATGTATTTATAGGGTTATGTAGTCAAAGGTTGAGAGAAAAAAGTAAGCAAAGCCGGCTACTAAAACCCGTGATCACAGGGGCGGAAAGATTCAAAAGTGTGTGTGGAGTGGATGATGAGTTAGGATACAACAATAGTCTTTTGTCCCGTTATGACTTTTTCCTTTCTTAATTTGTATAAGCATATTTCAACCAAAAGAAGAAAATGGATAAATAGACGAATGATTTCTGGGACCTGCGCATGCATGGTGTTCACGTTAATTACGATGTATTTTTTAAATTAGTCAACGAGACTTATTAACCATGGTATTACTTTTTAATTTGCACCGTCACAATGAATAATGATTACTTAATTAGTTAATTAATTATGATGACCAAAAGACAAGAAAATGGAGAGATTAACTCATTTACATTAAAAAAAAAAAAGTGAAGTAAAGCTTATTCACATAAATTTTGGTTGTAGAGTGAATTTACCAAATTTCAAAATCTAAACAATCCAAATTTATGTCTAAAAATAATGTATTATATGTTTTATTTCATAATTTTTTACTATAGAAGAGTTAATTTTGTAGATGGAAGAAGATAAGAGAGATGCACAAGCTTTTTATAACCGAAGAGACAAAGGGCAGCTACAAGGTGGCTATGGATGCATAAACTCTTTCATTTGATAGTCCTCTCAATTTGGTTTGATTGATAGTAAAATGATGAATAAAATTTTAAGAATTTAAATTTATTTTAAATAAATAAAATAATATTTATGCAATTCAATAAATTTTTGATTTAATTTTTTGACATTTAAATACTTTTTATGATATCATTCTAACGGATGATGAAGAAAATATACTTTGATATTGTTGAAAGAGTTCGACGAGATCTACATTTGGTTTACTATCTTCTGTCGAGCTGACCATCTTCATGCAACGTCTGAGGGAGGCCAGGTTTTTGAGCATTATCACTTCAAGAAAATCGCTAATCACTGGAGGACTATCACTAAAGGCTACGTGTTGTCCCTTAGTGATAAGTATTTTCAATGACGGATAAGACTGAGGGGTATGTGTCCCTTTGTGCTAGTGAGAAATATATCATCGAGGGACAATTTCCTCGGTGATAATATTTTTTACACTTGGTATTAAGTTCGCAAAATATTTTTAAAATATTTTTTTGGTTTTTTTAATTAGAAATATGTTATTATGGAAGGAATTTAATCCCTCGGTGTTGATAAATGAATATAAAATTAATTTTAAATTAAGTAAACTACTTTCACCGAGAGATAAAAACATATTATCGAGGGATCTCTCGGTGAAAGTCTGATATAAATTTCACGTAGATACATTTCTTCTCCACTTCTTCTTTTCTCTTGCTTTCTTCTCCTAGTGTCGCGCGACTCCATTTCCAAAACTCTAAAGAAATTTTCACCTCCTCTCTCTCTCATATGCTTTCTCGCTCTCATATTTCGTCTATTGTAATCTTTAACCTCCATTTCTAGGTTTTTTTTCCTCCTATTTTTCCCACTTCACCGATTTTCAGGATCTCTCTCTACCATTTTTGAAAGTTTCTTCTCTCTCTTATTTATTTGTGTATATATATATATATATATATATATGTGTGTGTGTGTGTGTGTGCGCGCGTGTTACATTTGTTAATCTATTGAATGTTTTTATTTGAATTTATTTGCATATATATTTCTAGGTTTTTTTATGTTTTTTTTACAGTGTTAATTTTTTTTTTTTTTTTTATATAGAATGAGAAAAAAAAATTGTTACATGTATGAGAGTATATGGAAGGGTATATTTATCTCTCCAAATCTTTCAAAACTCTAAACATTTAATTTTTACTTGTTTGAAAGTTTTGAAAAAATAGTAAGGCCACTACAAGATAATTGACTTTTGCCGGCGCTTAATTTCCGGTGCTTGACAAAAGTGCCGCAATATATTAACTGCCGGTGCTTTATTGAAGCGCTGCAATATTCAAAGAACATATTACGGCGCTTCAAAGCACTGTTATATGCGAATCTGATTACATATTCTGGCGCTTTGAAGCGCCAGAATATGACGATTAGCATACACCGACGTTTTGAAGCGCCAAAATATGACCAGGAGCATATTCCGACGCTTTAAAGCGCCGATATATGCTAAAAATTTCACATATAAAAGGTAGCTGCCGCGATTTCCCCCAAAATTTTCCCTCTGCTCCCACTCTACCACACCACCGTCCATTCCATGAAAAACCACGAACCCTTGCCGGGATCGCGACTGGCTTTCTCATATCCAACGTCAGTTTCTTCCTCAACCCTTCCGACTAGACCCTCTAGCTCAACCACGTCTTTTTTCTCTGCTCCCACTCTACCGCGCCACCATCCGTTCCATGAAGAACCATGAACCCTTGTCGGGATCGCGACCGACTTTCTCCTATCCAACGTCAGTTTCTTCCTCAACCCTTCCGACCCGACCCTCTAGTTCAACCACGTTCGGGTCAAGTCATCCCGAAACTCATCCACGGCCTCTCTTTCTGTCTCACCATCAAGGACAGCTCGGGCTGTTGTTCTTCAAAATTAGGTACATTTTCTTGTTTAATGCTACTAATTGGTGTTTGTTTATGATATATTATTAAACTTCAATTTTTAAAATAAAAACTTCATTCAATGATGCTTGAATATAAGGACGATTACCAGTGAACCTGGGAATTTGGTTTGGTAAACTGAAACTGGTATTTTAGCATTTGAATGTTTATGTTAGGTTGGTTTTTGTGATGCCTTTTAAGTTGAATTTATTTGATTTTGGGTTTTAACAATAAATTTTTTTTTGATTACGCCGAGTTTTGGGTTTCTTGGGAATTTTCGTCCCTGGTGTGTGAAGGAAGAGGTGGTGGGTTTGGTCTTGATGTGCTTGGTTCCAGACACAGTGGTGTCTCAAAATTTTCTAGATGAAAGGGTTGGAGATAAGGGTTAGTAGTTGTACCAGAGATTGGTTGGATTATCTGGTTGTTCGATTCTGTTTCTTGAATTGATTGTGATTGGTTAGAAAGGGTGGTAGGAGTTTTAATTTCTGGGTGTTTGGGAGAAAATTTCATGGCCAGAGAAAAGTTTTGTAGGCAAGCAGAAAAGGGTTCTGTTATTTGTGTTTGGTCTTGTGACAGCCTTAAATTGGTACCAATTTGTCTGTGATTGTTTCGTTGTCTGCACTGACTGTAAGTGTAGGAACAGGATCAAGATTCTCTGCCTCCATTTTCTGTGCAATTACCTTACTTTCTTGACTGTTCTCTGCTAGCATTTCTTGTTTCATATTCATGAATGCTGAGAATTGTTGAGTGTTCCTCTTTGTTTCTTGAATTTCTGGTTCTTGTGGCATTATAATACTTCTTTGTGAATTGGGATCTAAGGATGCCATGATAATCTTGAGGGAGTTCTGCAGTGTCTCTAAATTCTTTTTCGTTTCTGTCCTAAACTCAGCTCGATCATGTTTCAGTGCATTAATCTCATGTTTTTGCCTAAGTTGTCCTTGCTGTAATTGCTTGATAGACTCATCCACTTTGGACCATTTTGATCCTTCTGCCATCTATACTTGTTGTTAGACTGAATGGTTGAAAATAGAGTTAAAACTTGAGGAAAAAAATGATGATGAATGAGAAGAATTGGAAGGGTGAATGAAAGCTCCAATGTTAGGATACCAATTTTAGGATTGAAAATAAGAGGAGAAAATTAAGAAAGAAAAGGAAAAGATTGGAAAAAAATTGAAAGGGAATATCACATTTAGAGTAAGCATTTTCAAAGCAGCAAGAAATTCTTAGTTTAATCAACTTTATATGCAGGATCTCTGGTATTTCTATGGATATTTTAGGAAGTAGTGCTCAAGTCTGTCAAACAAGTAGTGCGCACACAACTTTCTATGCTGGATCTCTGGTATTTCCATGGGATATTTTAGGAAGTAGTGCTCAAGTAGTGTATACCTATATGATCTGTAAAGCTGTGTGGAAGACTTTTTTCATGGCTGGTAAGTCAAACTATGTGAAATACTCTATTCCAAGGTTGGTAAGATTGAGTAAAGAATGGGTAAATCCAGCTTCCGTTAACTTTGATGCAAGAAATTTACTAGACTGTTGTTTGGTAAAGTTTGAGATTCCGGGATTTCCAGGACATTGTAGCTTAAGTTGTAGGAAACTCTTAATCATTTTAGAGCAACTTCAACTAGTTAACAGTTTCCAATTTTCATTTCCTAATCTATGATTTTTCTAGCAATTAATTGAGGTACTTGGGACTCAGAGAAATAGTGATAAACTTTCTGACCTTCGTAGGTTAGTATCAATAAAGGAACTTAATATGGTATTATGTGTTTAAATTGAGTTTTTATTACTTGTTGTTAGCACCGTGATGGCTAATAGTTACGTAAAAACATTAAATATTGCAGCTCATTTTTGGCTGCTCAAAGGCTAACCAACCATTCCAATCGACCAATGCAAAGTCTCGAACAAAAGTGGTTGGTTGAGAAATTTTGCTCATGGTTTATGAGGCAGTTTAAGCATAATAACAAGAGTCTTCGATTTCTATAAGTATTATAAATGAAACATTGAATGTTATTGTCTCATATTAATTGTTTGAAAATGTTTAGGTGCCATAGATGGTGGATAACAATTATTCAGATGAACTAATTACCTTTGCTCGAGGTCCGAATAATGTTATTAGGAGATTCAATGGATTCAACATCAACAGCTTTAAATTCCACACAAAGGAACGTGAGAGGTGTAGATGCTCTCAAAATTTGGGAGTGATGGTTGAAGTGGATAATAAAATGTATTATGGTGTGCTCGATGATATCATCGAGCTGGATTACTATGGGACGTTTAAGATTGTGTTGTTCTGTTGTGATTGGGTGGATATTAATTCACCCAGGGGTTTAAAGAAAGATGCAAGTGGTTGCATTCTTGTGAACTTGAATAGGTTAATACACACTGGTAAGTTATTGAAGGACGACCCGTTCGTACTTTCATCTCAAGCGAATCAAGTGTTTTATGTGCAAGACCCAACAATGAAGGAATGGTATCATGTTGTGATCACAAAGCCAAGGGACCTATATGAAATGGGGGAAAAAAGGCAGGAAGAGGATGATGATACTTACAATCAGTGCATGCCTTCCAATGTAGTGGTAGACAATCAATTAGATTGTATCTCAACTCGGGCTAGGATGGACATTGACGAAGATACCAACTAATCTTATGTACATTTCCGTGTAATTATATTTGGATGTATATTTATGTGATGGACATGTGTGTAAACGAGTTTTGTAAGGTTTTATTGTAATCTATCGGGTTATTGTTGCTTTGTCTCACACTTAACAAGAGTCCTGAACTTTTTTGCGTACAGTTTGTGGAATACTACTTTAGACTGTCGTAAATTTCTATTTTGGTTGTATCATTGATTATTGTTTGTTCTTTAAATCCAATCTGAATCACTTATTTGTTCATAACTTCTCAGGTACTCAGAAGTTATTGATTGCTGCATTTGTTGCGACCCCTTGACCATTCCTATCTTTCAGGTGTGGTTCTTCTAATTCTTGTTAACTTTTAATGTATTTTTGATATTGTGAGATACAATCATTTTAATGTTTTTATCTCTACAGATTGCAAGATGTATAGGTCAAAAAATATCCCACCATTGGTTAGAGATAATATGTCAAACCAGTATGCAGCTGGGTCTTCACACCATCAAGAAGATATTCACCATGAGCATGACTATCACCTTGATGATGATCATGACACGCACACTGATTCTGAGACCAATCCAATAACATCGGGAAGTGAGCACAATGATAGTGAACAATACAAGATAATTGGTAATTTCTGTATTAGAATACATTCTATCTATAACTAGTTTGATACCACATTGTTATACTAATTATATAATTTATGTTTTCAATGTATAGATTCTGAAGGGAGGGTGAGGAAGCAGACACGTGTCTTGAGAACCTCACAAGTGTGGTCCCTTGAATGTGAGGAAAAAATTGTGGTCCACTTCAATGCACGTCATCAACCTATTAAGAAAGGTGGCCAAATGTTAAGTAGCTGGTTAGGCAAGGTAACGAAGAGAGGGAACTTTTGTCCGCTTAATTACACGGATTGGAAGAAGGTCCCTTCTAGCTACAAGAAGGACCTTGTTATATTGATTCGGGTAAGTAACAACTTAATAACCACTGATCGCCTCCAATCTCTCTTTTTGTTTTTGTTTATTCGTGGTGTTGTACATGCATAATCCCTAACACCAATAATGCTTATTTGACATCGATTTCCTTTCTGTGTGGTAGAGGAAGTTCCATTACCCTACGATTGAGGCGATATACAACATTTTGTTGAGGATGATAGGGAAAAATTGACGGACTACTGATATGTGCTGAAAAGGGACTACGTGAGGAACAAAACGAAATAACAAGTTTTGAGCAATGATGTTCCAAAAGGTGTAGATCAAGACCAGTGGAAGCAACTGGTGAACTACTGGTTCTCTGACCAGAGTGAGGTTGTTTTAAGACAATAATGTTCATTTGAATTCTCATTGTTTCTATTTTTCTATTAATGACTGACTATTCAATTGGTTTATTATTGGTGTAGAAATATTCGACTATAGGGACAGCGGCACGTGAAAGACAACAATGTCCTCACACGTCTGGTTTAAAGAGTTTTGCTAGACGACGGGATGAATATGTGAGTTAATTTGCTTTATTAATCCAATCTTTCATTTAAGATGTCACTGTCACAATTTGATCTCTTTCCATACATGGTAGGAGATGACACATGAGAATCAGCCCGAGCGCGTGGAGTTTTTTGCTGAAACTCATAAACGCAAGGATGAGACTTTTATTGATGATGCATCACGACAATTTATGGTAAGTTGAACATCTTTAAAAATAGGGGAAAAGCCTAAATTTTTTTTATTCCTTCCTATTTTCACTTGATGTGGAATGAAAGAAAGAAGAGAGCCTTCAATTAAGTTAAGAAATATATAGCTTTCATCAAGGAAGGGTGATAAAATATTTTTAACCCAAAAGTTTGATGTTATTATTATTTTTTAAATGAGGATGACTTCATAGACTTCATTGACATACTCTCTTGTTTTTGTAAATGGTTCTTTTGTTGTGTACACATGTAGCCTTGGTGCCAGAGGAATACATCTGTCTGGTTCTTGTGCCTTTAGGATTAATCTGTTGGGCAATGTGATCTTGACATATATATTAGAGCTGTGTTTGAAATATGATCCGTTTTCTGCATAGCCTTAATGGTCAATAGTTCATTCTTTAATTACTGATTAGATATAGATCTGAATCTTAGATCAGTAAATGTGGAAATTCTGCCCGTTTTTCGAGCATAGATGATACTTTGTTGCTTTGCACATTTTGTCTAAATTAGGTGCATTGCTTGGATTGTATATTTGTTTTTCTTTCGCATGAGGTTTTATGAAAAAATAGGAGAAATTCTGCCTGTTTTTCGAGCATAGATGATACTTTGTTGCTTTGCACATTTTGTATAAATTAGGTACATTGCTTGGATTGTATATTTGTTTTTCTTTCGTAGGAAGTTTTATGAAAAAATAGGGGAAATTCTGCCCGTTTTTTTCTATAAAATTTGATAAACACATTTTGTTTTATGTATATTGCGCTGTTATTATCTTCTAAATATTCGGCGGAGTTTAATTTTTATTGTTTCTTAATTGTAGGTGACAGCTGAAGCTCGTGCTGCTGAACTTGTTGCAGCTTCAGGATCCTCTGATGCTAGCAATACAAAATGAAGTCTTCACCGAACTTATGGGTGAAGAGAGTTCCGGTCGTGTCCGAGGTCAGGGTTTTGGAGTTACACCCTCTGCTGTGTTTGGACTTTCAGCTCAAATAAGGAGTATATGGGATACCATGGAGCCTATACTGAAGAGATAAATAGTTTGAGAGCAAAAATAGAAGAAAATAATCAACAGCATGCGCAACAACTTCAACAAATAACGTTGAGACACGATGATCAAATAAATAATATGCAATCCCAAATGGATGAGCTGAAGTTTTTACTACAACATTTGGCTAATAGAGGACCTTATGATTGATTTCGTGATGCGTGATGCTAAAATAATTTTTCATACTACATTTCCATTACTTTGTTTTTGTATGAATTTTATATATGAACTATGACTGTTTTTTTGTGTGTAAATAAGAGGTTTATGTTGACTAAAAGAATTTTTATGGATGATGCATTTTATATTTCGAAGAACATTTGCATATAGAATGTTGATATTTAAGTCAAAGTAATGTAAAAACATAATTAAAACCAAAATTCATTTTGCCAAAAGAAAGACAGTTGACTCTGCTGACATTCCGCGACGCTTATATACCAGTGCTTTGAAGTGCCGCTATATACCGGCGCTTTGAAGCGCCGGAAAATTATGCATATTGCGGCGCTTCTTCAAAGCGCAGGTATTTGCGTTTCGACACCACACATTTTGGCACTTCCAAAAAGCGTTAGAAATTCATATTGCGGCGCTTTTAAGCGCCGAAGTATGCAAAAAAAAAGCGTCGGCACTGGCAATTTATCTTCTAGTGGGCAGAGAAAATTGAGAAGATGAGAATTTAGAGAAGTAATTCTTCTCCTATCCCTCGATCCAAATTCCCGAGTTTGGTCATATCCCACTATGGTAATAATTATTCACAGATGTTTATATATGAAGAAGTTCGATAAAATGAGTGTTAACTAGCTAGTTTAGATAGTAAAATAACTTGTCATCCCATCAGAAATTTGAGATCAAATTCTACTTACATCAATGATTAAGTAGATAAAGAAAAAAAAATGATTATCTCTCTTGTATAGCTCAAAAATATAATAATCTTTCAATGAAAAAGAAAGGAAAGTTTGATAGGAGTATATATAATTTTTAAAACTCCTCACCATTTGTTTGTTCAAGAATCATAATCCAATAAGTTGGATAATGTGGTGAAAATTAACAAAATTCTCAAAATCATATTGATCTTTTATGGCCCTACAAGAGAAACTCAAGTTAAAAACCTCTTAGATAAAATGTTCATTTCAATCTTTTCAAAACTCAAGATATGTGACGAAAACTGTTTACTTGAGAGAGACTAGATCAAGATCAAAGACCTAGAATAGGTTCTAAGGTAGATAAGATCTGTAAATCTCTACTAACAAGTATTTTACTTTTCATTATGGTTCATTTTGATCGAAATGTTTTTTGACGAAAAATTATTTTGAATAGAAAAACCTTTTTAAAACAGAAAATTCTATTTCAGGACATCCAGTCGACTGAATGAAAGAATTCAATTGACTGAATGATGTTATTCAGATTCCACTCCTTCATTTATTCAGTCGACTGAATGAAATACCTGATACTATTTAGTTTATCTTTTCTAAATTTTTTATAAAAAATTTAAGTTAGCCTTAGATTGTTAGGCCAGATTGTCATTATAATTTAGCATAATTAGAAACCACATGTATTTATTGAAGCATTTTTGGAAGATAGAAAAGTGATAACAAAATATATGATTGCTATTGTATCATGCTATTTCAATCCATATATTTTGATATGTATGTAAAAAACAATAAATATAATAGAAAGAATACTAAATATTTAAAACAACTTATTGACAATAAATTCTTTATTATTTTAGTGATTAGAACAATGAGAACTGACCGTAGCTGGACAGATTGTCGAGTTGGTAATCATACCCTATCGACGAAATTTTTAGAAGAGGTGGAGATTTTTCTTGACTTTGTGTATGGTAATCCATCGTTTGCATATAACAATGGAACTATTTGGTGTCCTTATTTTCCATGCCAGAATTTAAGTTTTTAAACCGAGAAACAATTACGTTGCACCTATATAGGAAAAGTTTTACTCCTAATTATAAGAGGTGGATTTTTCACGGTGAGAGTTATTTGAGACGTGAATGGTTGTAATACCCGTAATCGTAAAGTAAGGGTAAAAAAAAGTAATTTAATAAATATTAAATAAAATTAAAATAGTATATTTATGCGAAGGATTTAGTATTAAATAAAATAATTCTTTTGAAAAAAAATCTGGACGTCCAGAAAAGAAAAGAAGAAAAGGAAAAAAAAGTTTTTTGTAAAGGGAGATTTTTGCATGTAGTGCAAGTGGTCATTTCGTGGAGATTTTGGGGCGAATTAAGGTGATGAGTTGCCAAGTTTCTGCCGAGATTTTTGGTGCAACAACTTATGTATATACACTGTTACGTAAACGTAATTATATACTTGCCAAATTTCGTTTAGTTTCCTTCAAATCTCTCGATTTCTTTAAACACTTGGGGACCGAAATAGCAAAATTTTGAAGAGGTTTACTGAGAAATTTCATAGAGAATCACGAGAAGCTATCAGAAAAATATAAGATAATAAAATAATGTTTATTTTTGATTTTTTTAGCATTTATGAAATTCTTATAATCAGAAAAAATAATTAGATTTAAAATAAATATTATGTCAGGTGTTGACGATCAGCAACCGGGGGAAATTGCTGAGAATAGTGGGAAAAGAAAAGAAGTGATCCACGGGTAGTTTTAAGTACTACGTGGTGAGTTGGACACGTAGAAAATTATTAGGTAAAAAATAATATTTTTAGAATAATGAGTTGATTTAATAATGATGGTGATAAATAAAATTCTTGATGAGTTATGGTTAATAAACTGATGTGATATATGAGGAGAAGAAATTAATGAAATTTAGTGGATCTTGACAAGCTTTGATGGATAATTTGATGTGATTTGGGATGAAATTTAGTGAATCTAAACAGGTTTTGATGGATGATTGGATGTGATTTGTGATGAGAGAAATTTAGTGGAAATTTTTATATAATTTGAGAAAAATCAGGATAGCCAATTTAAATATTTAAATTTATGTTTGTTTTTTTATGTTATTATTCAGATGCATATTTCATATCATTGTTCATATGTATATGTATTAAATAAAAAAACCGAAAGAACCGAGAATGGGCCGGTCTAATTGAAAAACCGTGATAGCCAGTATGTGCTGGAAATAAAAGGGACATCGTGACAGCTGGTATATGCTGGAAATAAATACCGTGGTAACCGGGACAAGCTGTAAAGAAAAGAACCGGGAAGACAGCCGATCTAAGATAATAAAAACATATCAACATATGGGAAGATGTTCCCATAATAATAATTCATGCATTGCATCTGTTTTAATTATTGCTTGCACTATTGAAATGCTGATGTGTGGTGTGTTATTGTGAATTTATTAATAGATTGATGAGTTTCACAGAGAGACAGTTATGGTGATAAGAACCATCTAAATGGTTGACTTTATGATGTGAACCTCATTGCGAGGTAATTATGAGATAACAAATGGTTTTGAGGTGAACCAATAAATAAGAAGATGAAATTGATCGAGAATGAGACTTATGATATGTGTAGTAATAGTAGAATGCTAGTATAAAGTTGTATGAGATATAAATTATTAAATATTGAAAGACCATTTATACAAATTGAGTACTTATAGTAAATTTAATTCACTGAGCTTGTGAAGCTCATCCCTCATTGTATAATGATTTTAAGTAGTAGGCAGGATAAATAGTCTGGTGGGTTGAGAGTCAGACAAAATCATTTTTTTTTGTAAGCCACGTACATGTCAACATCCTCATATAAATGAGAAAAGAAAAGAAAAATTTGTTTGTAAATATTCATGCATTTTACGTTGTATATTATGTTTAGTCAATATCAGATTGATGTATCTCCCCTGTTGAGGGTTGAGGATTGATGTAAAAGAATTTTTGTTAGTATTATTTTTACTGTTACATATATGCGTCGTGCTGGGATTTTCAAAATGTGATGACACCGTCTCGAAGGTGGCCAACCCGGGATGGGTCATCACAACGGTTGACGCCCCAATCAGATCACCATGTCGAGGAAGGTTTCAGAGAAACAAATCGCATAAAGGAGATGATAATGAATGTTGCTAGCCTAGACTTCAACTGGGATACGGAAAAGGATCCGAATGCTTGAGCTGCAAAGTTGTTTGACATGTTAAGAGATGCTGATGAGCCCTTATGGGAGGGTTATAAAAAGCACACTAAGTATCAGCGATCTCATAATTATTGAATTGTAAATCTGATTTTGACATGTTTGAGAACTGTTTTGATCGATTATTGTCAATAATTAAGAGTATACTGCCCGAGGATGAGAAGTCTCTTGAAAACTTTTACAATTCCAAGAAGATAGTGAAAGAGTTAAGACTTGGTATGAGAAGATACACTCATGTTCGAATAATTGTATGTTGTATTACAAGGAAGACAAAGACAAGAACGTGTGTGATGTGTGTTGACATCCTCGGTTTAAACCTAGGCAGATCGGTAATAAGAAGCTAAAAGATATACCACACAAGGTGTTGCGTTACTTTCAGTTGACATCTAGACTTCAAAGGCTTTATTTGTCGAAAAACACTACTAGACACATGAGATGACACAAAGAGGGAAAACATAGTATATCAGACATGGTCATCCACCTGGAAGATAGGATGGCATGGAAACATTTTGATGATACTTACCCCGAGTTCGCCATTGAACCACATAAAGTTAGGTTAGGACTCTCAACTGACGGCTTCACTCTGTTTAGCCATTCGACGTCCTCGTACTCTTGTTGGCTGGTATTTGTCATTCCTTATAATTTACCTCCTAGTATGTGCATGAAAGAGCATAATCTGTTCTTATCATTGGTAATTCTTGGCCCAAACAACCCTAGTAAGACTTCGGATGGCTATCTATGTCCATTAATAGATGAGTTAAAAACATTGTGGATTGATGGAGTTCCTACTTACGATGCAGCTAAGAAACAAAATTTTAATATGAAGGTTTCACTTTTATGGACGATTAATGACTTTCTTGCATATGGCATGCTTTTTGGGTGGAGTACTCACAGTCTACTGGCTTGTCCTTACTGTATGGAGCATACAAAATCGTTCTGATTGCCACATGGTCATAAAAATTCATGGTTCGATTGTCATCGTCAGTTCTTTCGAGAAGATCATGATTTTAGAAGGCAGAGGCAGGGTTTCATAAAGAATAGATCTAAGAGTGGCCTGCCACTACAACAAGGTTGTCAGGGGTAGATGTGAAAGCTAGAGTGATGTCTTTCGAATAGATCACATTCGGTTCCAATGGTAGAAAACAAGAAATATGTGGATTTGGGAAGGATCATAATTAGACAAAGAGGAGTATCTTCTGGGAGGTACTGTACTGGTCAACTAATCTTGTTCGCCAATATCTGGACGTTATGCATTTTGAGAAAAATGTGTTTGCCAACGTCTTCAACATTGTTATGGATATCAAGGGTAAAACCAAAGACAATGCTAACACTCGTTTAGATATGGCAGAGTTTTGTAGGCGTCCTCAATTGGAGTTGGTTGAAGTCAATGGTAAACCTAAATATAAACCCAAAGCAACATATGTATTAAACAAGTCCCAGATAAAGACAGTTTGCGAATGGGTTTCAAATTTGAAGTTCTTATATGGGTTTGCCTCAAATTTAGCGCAATGTATTAAACTGAATGAATGCAAGTTTTACGGGATGAAGAGTCACGATTGTCACGTGTTCATGGAAAGATTAATTCTCCAGGCGTTTCGTGACTTGTTACATGACCCTATGTGGGATGCATTAACAGACCAAAGTAAATTCAGTTCATTAGATACACATGATTGCATTGAATGACCAAATTATGCCCATCTATATTTGGTATCATGGTTTTAGCCTAGAATTTGTTCTAGACAAGTTGAGTTTGAAATGGGTATTGGATATCCAAGATTCTAATTGTAGCTAAACATAATATAAGTAATTCATGTCAATCTAACTGGAGTTATAATAGGAAGCATGTGGATCTGCTTCTTTTAGATTGCATTATTGCGCATAATTCTAATGATTTATTTGTTTTACTTTTTGCAGAAAACTTGATCTTATCCGAAAACCACACATTGGTTAATCCAGCAGATTTTGGGTTTGCTAGAGAAAAATGATTGATAGAGATAATGACTACTGAAACAGGGGCATAACGTTGGATGGCTCAAAAGGTGCATTACTGAAAACTTCAAAAGTTCAAGTAACATATTTTAGTTCGGTTTTGGGACCAGGTTTTCACATTAGAGTACTTTTTTTTTTTAACTTTCTTAATTGGTGACAGCTTTATATCACAATCACATTGAGGTGTGGATAGAAAAATCATTATTAAACCAAAAGGTTAATGCCTACAGCTTTGCAATTGTGCTGTGGGAGCTCATCCAGAAAAATCTACAAGCAGCGAATGCATCTGCTTTTACGGTAATCGATTGCATAATCTTAGCTAGGTGGAAAAATCTAATCTAACCCTAAAATATATCAAAATAATATGATATAAATTTAATTTAATTCGATCTTAATTTGAGTGATTTGGATTCAAAATAATCTGAATTTAATCAAACCCAAACACAAATGACCTGAAACTTGAAACGACCTGAAAACTCGAAAAGATCCGAAAACCTAAAACGACCGAAACCTAAAACAACCCAAAAATCTGACCCGACTAAAAAATATATCAAAATAATATGACCCGAACCTGAACCCGACCTGAACCTAACCCAAGTGATCCAAAATGACCTGATCCGATCTGATCCGACCTGAAACCCGAAACAACCCGAAAACCTTAAACGACCCGACCCAAAATGAATTGAAAAAATATATATATTTTACAAAAAACAATTTGCTTTATAAAACTGAGATAATAGTTAATTTAGTAGTTGTTAAATAAAATAAATTATATAACAATTAATTAATTATTGATTTACATGTGTTGATATGCATGGTTCAATATTATAATAATATGAGTAATCTCATTAATTTCAAATAAAAAAATAAGAAGAATAGTAAATTTTGCATTGTTCTTCAAGTCACAATAAAATTTTATTTTCAATTGTCTTGAAAAAATATAATTGAATGAAGTGATTACAAACCCGAGAAGTTTCGGAATCAAAAAAGTATATAACTTAGCAATTTTAAGGTAAAAAAGTTGATACTTCGATAACAGACGAGGCAGGTTTACTATCACGGCCGTTTAGTAGAATATAACAGATGAGACGGACTCACAAAGTATATAACTTAGCAATTTTATTTTCATAAATTATTTAGTTTCTGTTTTGGTTTATATGTATACTTGACCATGTTATCTGCTGTATGTAGGATCCAATTGCAGAGTAGGATGCTAAGCATGTGGACCCCAATGGTGACACACACTTGACAGACCCATAGTTTTATTTTTAGACATTTGTATTTAGAATTTTCGGAATATTTGATTATTTTTTTGAAGAGGGAATATTTGATTATTGATTGTATTTTCATTCGTATATTATATTTTATTAATTTATGAAATATTTTATTTTCTCGATTTCATTGTATTATATATTTTTTAAATATATTTGAAGCAAGTTGAATATGTTTTTGTTGACCCGTATTTGATTTTAATAATGACAAAACACTACTTAAATTGCACTAACAGTTTTATCTAAGTATTTAAGTGGTAAAAGCATTCAGTTCATAAACAAGATGCAAGAACTCAACACGTTCAGTCACCAAAAGAAGATAAAAGATCTAGAATAGACACTATGGTAATTGAATCATTCTGTAAGTCTCTTTATTCAATTACTTAGCTTGATCTATGGTTCAATTTACAAAAGACTATGACAAAACTAAAATGCTAAAAGTTTTAAAGTCAAAAAACTGTTTTGAAACATGAAAACTGGGTTGAAGGACAACCCAGTCGACTGGGTCTACATACCAGCTGATTGAGAAATGGGACACTAAGTTCCCAGTTGACTGGTACTGCGGACCCAGTTGACTGATAACTTTACCCAGTCGACTGGTCCCATGACCCAGTCGACTGGTACTCTCCCTAAACCTAAAAGTGAAGATTTTTCACTTGACCTAGTCGATTGGTACAAGGACCTAGTCGACTGGTAATGCAAAAATATGACCATTTGAGACGTAAGACTTGAGAATTTAATGCCCCAAACCTACCAAGTCAGTGTCAAACGACCATATTGATTCAAGGTTATATAAACCCACTTCAATGAGCATTTGTAAAAAAAGAAAGAAAGATAGCACATTCAATTCATTATATAGCTCATAAATTCTTAAAATCTTTGTAAAAATTCATTGTGAGCCATTCTTCAAGCTTGTTCTTGAAAAAGAGATATTATTCATTTGTAAGAGTATGCATTGCTATCTCTCTACAATTTACTTTACAATTAATACAATTTATTGTAAAGGGAAAGAGTTGGTGTAACTCTTAGAGTGTTTAAGATTAAACACTTCAGTTGTTACTTCCGTGAGGAAGAGATTATTGTAATGTTTGTGCAACACTCGTGAAGTTGCTCGACTAACGATTAGTGGATTACTTCAATGAGGTTCCTTGAAGAGAGTGGCCGTAGGGTCGAAGAGATTCTAATATTGCCGAACCACTATAAATGGAGTTTGAATTTTTTCTTCCTTAACTCCTTTATTTACAAGCATATTATTTGATTGTGTGCATTGCTTATCAAACTGTTTTAAAAACTTGCAAGTTAATTACCAAAATGTTTTTAAAACCCAATTCACCCATCTCTTGGGTTTGAACCTCGGTTTATAATTTTAATAGGAAAAATCGAAAAAAACAAATAAAAGTATTTAGAAATTAATTACTATCATCAAGGGATATCCCTCGGTGATAGTATTGCACATTAATACTGTTAGAAAAATAAATAGTGATTGGAGAAGAAACTCTTGTATTATTGATGTATATTATTGAAGTTATTGTGAAAGACGAATACAAGCCTATATATAGGCTAAGAATATAAAACCTAATAGAATTAGGAAACATAGGGTTTATAATAAAACAGGAAACTAAACTAATTAGGAAACTAATACATATGAAACTAGGAAGCTAATATTGCAGTAAGAATAGGAAATATCTTTTAACAGCCCCCCTCAAACTTAAGGTGGTAAAATGGATGCCAACTTGAGTTTGTAAACTGAATTAACGAAGCACAGAAAAGACGAGTGACAGGCAGGGCCCGGAGCGGAATCACGAGTGATGACTTGGCAGGACCCGAAGCGGAATCTCGGGTGATAACTTGTTGCTGCTGCTGATGCTGATGATGATGCTGCTACTGTTGATGCTGCTGCTGTTGATGGTGATGGTGCTGATGGTGATGCTGTTGATGCTGATGGTGATGCTGCTGCTGATGATGCTGAGAGAATCATGGGCGATGACTTGGCAGGACCCGGAGCGGAATCACGGGGTGATAACTTGCTGCTGTTGCTGATGCTGATGATGCTGCTGGTTATGCTTGTTGAAATGTGACTCGAGATTCGGCGGTTCCACAAGATGGTGATGGTGGAATAGATGTAGCTCGTGTTTGAGTTGTTGTTGATGCTGGTGATGCTAATGCTAATGCTGTTGATGCTGATGGTGATGCTGCTGCTGATGATGCTGAGAGAAACATGGGTGATGACTTGGCAGGACCCGGAGCGGAATCACGGGGCTCTTACCAGATGGGAGAGAGGTGGCAGTTATGCTGAAGGTGGAGGTGAACTCCCTGGCGGTTGTGGTGATGGTGGGGGTGATGTAGGTGAAACAGGAGGAGGAGGAGGTGCTGCTGTATTATCGCCATAGAAGCAGCTGGGTACTGCATAGCTGCCATCCACTGTTGCTGTTGTTGTGAATGCGGTACCCACTGTTGATGTACTTGCTGCGCCTGCGCTTGTTGCTTCGGTGGGTTGCTCAGATCAGGACCGTTAGTCGGCTGCATCTTGATCTGATTGATTGATTGCGTATAGTTTCTTCCTTACAAAAATCAGAATAATTTCACTCTCCCTCTCTCCTTCTCTCTCTCCAATAAGAGTACGTTATGGAGAATTGGAGGAGTGCTGAGAGAGAGAGAGCGAGGGCAGAAGTTTGAGAGAGATGGAGGGCAGGGGTTTGAGGTGTGCTGCTGTAGGTGCCAATGGGGTGAAGGTGAAGATTCAGCAGGGGTTGGTATGGTGATGCTAATGCTGCTGTTGCTGACTCACGGGTGATTATTTGGTAAAGATTATAATAGTATATAACAAGAAGGAAAAAGAGGTTATGTTCGGGCGAGCGGTATGAGGTTATGTCCGGGCAAGCGGCATTAAGCCGCCCGCCAAAATTGCAGAAGCTCAAAATACGACTCTCAAAATAAGATCAATAGCTCTGATACCATGTTAGAAAAATAAATAGTGATTGGAGAAGAAACTCTTGTATTATTGATGTATATTATTGAAGTTATTGTGAAAGACGAATACAAGCCTATATATAGGCTAAGAATATAAAACCTAATAGAATTAGGAAACATAGGGTTTATAATAAAACAGGAAACTAAACTAATTAGGAAACTAATACATATGAAACTAGGAAGCTAATATTGCAGTAAGAATAGGAAATATCTTTTAACAAATACCAAGGGATTGCTGTCGTCGGTGTTGAGCTTAGTTAATTTTTTTGAAAAAACAACTCTTTACCGAGTGATGAATCTCTTGGTGATAAGTATTATTATTACGGACAAGCCATCCCTCGGTGTTGGTTAGATTATTTTATTATTATTTTAAAAATAAAAAAAAATAATTTTTTTAAAACACTATCACCGAGGGAATAATTTGGCCATCGGTAAAAAAAGGTACGACCAAGGAGCTTAACACTGAGGGGGTTAGCACCGAGGGAATTCCCTTGGTGATAAGTATTACCGACGATAGAGGTCCCTTGGAAAAATCCATCGGTGATAAGCAGTTTTCTTGTAGTGTATTTTCGAAAACCACCACCACGAGGGACCCAGAGTCGGCCCTAGCTCCTTACAGGTCTGGAGAGTTTGGCGGTAAGCCTACAAGAGTGGGCGTTGCTCGGGTTGCTGTTCAATCTTTTTTTCTTACTTTTCAAAAATATTTTACTTTTGTTGACATGGCAAAGAGATATTTTGGACTAAAAATATTTGTGGTTCAATCATAACTTTTGATTTAAATTTTAGATGAGTTAGACATCTATCTTACCATGAACTGACCCAAACGAAGAGGAGTTCAAATGGAGAAGATCATTTTCCGGTGGCCAAAAGAAATGCAGTAAAAATATATGAACACTTCAAAATGAACACCCAAATAAAAATCAATAAAAAATTAGATGACTTGGTACAATAATATTTAAGAAGATAAAATGAAAAATTACAATAAAATTTCATTACATATTGCATTGTTACTAACGACTACCCAAATGAAAAAATAGATATAGAAATCGAGTGTCCCAATATCAAAGTTCAAAGAGATACTAATCTTTTTCTATGCTAATGTGACTCAATTAATTTAAGGGTAAATATCAATTTTGGTCTTTAAGATTTGGACTAAACCAAATAAAAATTGGGTCCGTATCGTTTCAATTTAAATAATCAAATCCTTAACATATCAAGTGCAGAACAATTAGGTCATTGGGCCTGTGAAAAAAACTCACCGAACACACGTGTATACTAAAATTGCCCCTAATCTCCAATTCATCTTGGTACCTTTAACAAATACCAACTATGCCTTTAACAACATAGCTCATCCATAAAGATCGTTAGATAACCAAACTTATGAATATACCGAAAAGCAACAAATAAACCATCATGGAACAAAGGAGATTGAAATCGAAAAACTATGCTTCATTTTTTTAATTTTTTAACAAGAGTAGAACCTGAACCAAAACGATAACCATAACTAGTGATCATAAAAGGGAGAACCAAACACTGAATCAAGTACCATAACAGAGAACAATAATCAGAAACCTAAAGATCCCAACCCCAACAAACCCTAAAACCCCATTACTTAACTAACGACCCCCAACAAACGTAACCGTAACAATCTAGCTCATTCAGCTTCTCATCAGAGATGCAACTTGAGTACCTATCACCAAGATTATATCCATCGCTACTTCAGCTATCTCCACCCTCACGACGACCGTCACCTCCACCTCTTCCACAACTATATTTGCCACCACCATCGTTACCATCGCTTCCATATGATTGCGCTTCGTTGACGGTGATGTTACGACCATCAAGGTTCTGGTCGTTCATCCCCTCAATAGCATCCCTTATTGACTTCTTATCCCTGAAAGTCATGAACCCGAAACCTATAGATCTACCAGTCTCACGATCATTAATGATATGAAATACATAGAAAATCAAAATAAAATCAGATTTAAAGAAAAAACAAAAGAAAGCAGATGATGGGCACGCTTAGAATCAAAGTCACCACAATGGTACATATCAAACCCCTAAAAAAGCCTGAATCCGACGAAGATAATTTAATACCCAAACCCTAATAATCAGTTGATGATGATAATGAAAGTGTACGTTTAACACAAGAAGTAGAACTAGAATCATAAGCATAAGAAGACATGTTGCTGTAATCGGTGTTCCTATGGTAGGTAGAGAAGATACCAAAAGTGAAAATGGAGTTGACATAGAAAATGAAGAGGACAAGGAAAGGAAGTTCCTTGATGGACATGGGCTTATAATTGTAGGAGATTTGAAGGAATTGGGTCGGGTCGGGCTCTTTTGGCTTGGTTTGCGCAAGTGATTCTTCAATTGGAGGGTTGGGTTTAGAGAGAAGAGGTTGTGACGGTGAAGATGACTTGTGTAAAGGGAAGTTGGTTTGTTGGGGTCTTCTTCACTACTACCTGTTTTAGAAAGAGAAAGTCTTGTTCTTGAGAGAAAGAAACAGAGAGAATTGAAGAAAAAAGAGATGGGTATAAGATGATGCTAGAAGATATTAAGGGACCGTTTTGATATTTCATGTGTTCCGTTAGTTTTTTTCACGATGTCATGGTTTAAGTATCTAATTGTTCTGTATTTAATATGTTAAAAACTTGATTGTTTAAATTAAAATAAGAAGAACCCAATTGTTATTTGATCCAACTTTTATAGATCAAAATTGATATTTAGCTTTAGTCAAATCACAGTTTGCTAACTAATTTGTCAATTACTTTTTACACTCATTGTAGTATTCTGTTAAGTTGAAGAACCGTTGGAGACGCTCATGCCAAATCTTAGTCTACTGACAAGGAAGCTGACACGTTCTTTCACTTTTCAAGTATTCACATCAAACAATCATTTACTAGAAGGCATCAAGCATAGCAAAAAGTCAATATGTCCAATAAATTCTTCTTCTTTTTTGGCATGTAACACTTGAATTTTCATCGACTATCATTACAAACGAGAATTATTGACTGTGCATTTATTGATATGTATACTTTTTCTCACGCTAATTATTCATGGATCATGCCCAATACCAAATCCTTTGTCGTTTGTTAGCTAGTTATTATGAAATTGCCAATTTGGCGTTGAAGTATTAATAAATTCGAGGTCCACTAATTTTCGAAAACGGAGATTTACAAAAATAATCTCATTTTGCTGATGTGATGAGTTATTTTGGTCCCTAAATAATCAATCTTTTAATCTTAACCATTAATTTACTTTTTAGATGATTTAAATATCTATCTTATTATGAATTGGATTCTTCTTAACCATTAATTTATTTTTAGATGATTTAAACATTTATCTTATTATGAACTGGACCTAAACCTAAAGAGAGACTAACCCAAATAAAAAGATTTTGATCCAAAGAAATGAGATGGTCAATGAGACTTGCGGGTACACCGCGTTGATGCTGGTATGTTGCAGGAAGCACGGATGCATATGAAAGAATGTTCATGCTAAATCTAGACAGTGTCCTACTTTGACCTGCACTTCATATTCATTAAGACTGCTCATCTTTCATAGTACATCTTTTCATTCAATTATTATTACAAACCATTCTTTGAATATTCTTCATTATAAGACGAGGTTATTGGGACATAAAGGCACAAAACTTATTAGTTAAAGTATACATAAAAAGCTAGGATTAAGTTCATGTTGCCCAAATTTTATTTTTATTCAATGAATTTGTTAAGAAAATAAACAATCATTTATTAATAGAAACTTTTTTATCTACTCAACTTAAAATGTTAATGCATAATAAAAGCCAAAAAAAAAAATTGGCATTTTTCTCATGCCTCTTTATTTAATATACTATGGAATGTTAAACACTAAACTAATGATTATATATAAAGCACCGCATCCAGTTTTGCTATCCATTTGTAGCACCATACAAATCCATAGTAACATGCCATTACGTAGAGGAGGATTGACTAAAAAATTACATTTTAACCTTAAAAAAAATTACCAAATGCACTTAAAATTAATGATTAATTGTTGACGTAAGTGTACACAAACAATTTTGCTGTTATACATAATTGTTGACAAAGGCCTTTTCTTCACATGAAAACAATAGTTGACAAAGACTTTTTCTTTATCATGACGGTGAGAAAAATAATGGTTATCATATAATCATTGACAAATGACAGACCTCTACTTGATGTGAAAAAATCACCATGCAGTGTACAAGTCATTAAATAGACACACACCATGCTAGCTACCTAATTTCACATCGGTTCTTGATGTGATGAACCGATGGAGATGCTCATGCCAAATCATTGTCTACTGACAAGGAAGCTTACATGTACTTTTACTTTTCAATCATAGAAAAAGGCATTATGTCCAATAAAATATATATTTTTTTTCTGGCGAGTAACACTTGAATTTTCACCAAGGCAAACGAGAATTATGAACTGTGCATAATTATTGATATGTATACTTTTTCTCAGACGCTAAGTAATCATGGATAATGACAAATACCAAATCCTTTGTCGTTCGTTGGTTGGTTATTATAAAATTGACAATTTGGCGTTGAAATATTAATAAATTCGAGGTCCATTATATTTAGCTAGTGGGATTACAGAGTTGAATTAACAATCTCGACATACTAAAAAAGTTGTTCAGGATGCTCGCCATTTAGATTTGTCTTCGTTTGGTCAGTTGAAAATGAATTTATCAAGATAATTTTGTAAATTTAAAAATTTAAAATAAATAAGAAGTATATTATAAATTCAATAAAGTCAAAATTTTAAATATTTCTTTCTCGAAAATTTTTCAACAATATCAAAATAATCGAAAGTCGAAAAAAATGCATATTTGATACTGTTGAAAAACTCTTGTCGAGAGCTATAAAATGAGATCTGAAAGCAACCATCTTCGCTGCGCCGACAACCCTTACGCTCCACCGGTTACTCCGTTGCGAATTAAGGGCTATTTTTATTTTTTGTTTTTTATTTTTCAGATTTAACATTTTTCCATGAGTATTACCGAAAAGTGATACCATCAACCGGTCGAATTTTACAATACTGACCCATCTCGTCTTCTTCGACCACTGTCCACAACCGAGAAATCATCACATTTGCCTCGTGCTTCGGCGCGTCTGAGTTAGAGAGTGATTAGATATGACGATTTTTTTTATTATTTTTGAGAAAAGTTATTTCCAAAATAACCTCACTTTGCTTATGTGATAGTTATTTTGGTCCTTAAAAAATCAATCTTCTAATTTTAATCTTTGATTTACTTTTAAATGATTTGAATATTCATCTTATTGTAAACTTAATCTAAACATAGACAAATCCAAATAAAAAGGATCTTATCCTAAGAGATGAAGTGTCAGGTTTCTTGTCTTGTATTTTAAATTTTTAATGATTAAAAGCAAAATTCGACACTATAGAATATATATAGCTATTCAATTAGACGCGCGCGTACTCCGCGTTGATGCTGGCATGTTGCTGGAAACGCAGTCATGCTAAAATTAGACAAAGTCCTACTTTGACCTGCACTTAATATTCAACGAATTAATGAGGAAAAAAAATCCCTACGCTAAGTAAATTCACTGATAATACATGGGTGTATGCATAAAATTAATTAATAAATTATTTTTTAACATTAAAAAAATTTATTATTAACATTGTGACGAGTTTATTTGAAATTTATAATTAATTGTTGACGTAAGTATTAGTAACAATATCGTTGCTGTTACATATGGTCGATGACAAAAACCTCTTCTTCACGTGAAAACAATTGTTGACAAAGGCTTCTTCACATTGTCTGTGGAGTTTTGTGTGGTGTGTGGGAATTTGTTTGGGACTGACTAATTAGAACCCAATTTTCTTGGACTGATTTGCATACATTAATAGAGTTTTCGTCTTTAAAAAGAACATGTCTATTTCAATGCTTCCTCCTCTCTGATCTATATTACAAGCAATTCACCAAAAAAGAACAAAACAGGAAAAAAAAAAAACAACGTAATCTTTAGGTGACAATTAAAAGACAACATTATCCAACATGTCTATTTCAATGCTTCCTCTTCTCTCAACTATATAATTATCGTTGAAGTTGAAATGCTTGAAATATTAGCTTACGCTAATAAATATAAATGCTGATCAATTAATTGAAGAACAAACTCTACGGATTTCACCCTGAGTACCAGTCTTGACTTCGACGTTACTCATCTTCACCATCGACCTTCCAAACTCGACACCGAAAGTCAACCCAAGCAATCCTCTAATACCCAGAAAACGTTGGACAAAAGTTCTGGTGGAAGTATCAGTCCACAACTTCTGATCAGATTCAAGCACTCCTCTTCCATCTCTCAAGTTTGCGTAGTAAGAAGTGTCGAATCTGTTTGGGCTGCCTGTGTCTAGTCCAATACGCCTTGTTCCATCCCCGTTTTGTGGACAGAGAGCTCGCAGTTGAGGAAGGAATGCAGCATTGATGGAAGGATCAGCACCGTTCCCTGTTGTTGTGAAGTTATATAATCTGTATCTAAAGAACTGGCACGCTGAAGTACCAATGGTGTGTCCTCCTGGTGACCAAAAACGCAACCGATTTTAATATTTAAGCAAGTTAATAAAAATATAAAATTAATTAACCTTCCTTAACATATATAATTTGTTTTTTATATTGACAGAGAGAGGGAACTCTGATCGAAAAGCCCAAGTCACATACATATAATTTGTTTAATTGTAATATAGAATCAAGGATCAATTTACCTCCTAAATATAATTGTTTAATTTATCAGTTGACTTAACTAACATAGCTTAATACATTATATCTCAACTAGTCAATATATCCATGTCATTGACATTAAAATTTTAAATTGGATTAAGTACTTAATTTGTAAGCAAAAAAAAAAATTGAAATCATGCTTACCAAGAAGGGTGACAAGATCTTGGGTGTTGAGACCCTTAGCGGAGAACTTTTGCTTTTGCACATCAACAGAGTCAGTGAAACTTGGCAAATTGGCTGCATCAGATGCCAATGAAACTCTTCCATCTCTCCGTCCTGTAGGCACTGCCCAACTAGGTCCATTTGTCTGCACAACAAATAAAAAAAATATTAATTATACTACACGAGTATAAAAATACATTAATAATTTAAACGATAAAAACATAATACTCTCTAATTTTAGTGTAAAAATGTCTTGCATAAACTAAACTTGTCACATGAACTGTAAATTACACTAATTACATATGTTTTATTATGTCAATAAATTTATAATAAAACTCAAGATCTCAACTATGTACTACACTGTAAATTTTATGACATGAAAAAATATGTTTGGTTTAGTCTATTAATCATATATATAAAAAATAAAAATTAATTACCAGAACAACTGAGTCACGGGTAGCAAGAGCTAAGATATCAGCACAAGAAACAATCCCAGGGCAAGCAACTTCAAGCTGGGTCTTGACATCATCAATAACTTCAAATCCTCTCAATAAGAGATTTGGAGGGGCAGTTTTCTCAGTGTTAGAGCCATCAATAAGAATCGAAGCATCACAGCCGTTGACAAAGCAATCATGAAAGTGCATCCTTAACAACCCAGGAGCAATAGTGGGATCAGAACGAAAATGAGATTGAACAGTTGACTTAACAATTGATTCCGCTCGAGGACACGTTCTCGAGTAGAACCCAACACGTGTGCCTTGGCCTTGCACCAAGGTGACAGCCATGCCGAGCAAAAGAAATATTGAAAAACATATTTTTTAAAAACAAACACTACCCTCCATTTCTTTTTGTTTTCCTTTTGTGAGTGTGTATGTGTGTTTTTTTTTAATATAAAAAGCAATGACACCAATTAGAGAGAATTTGAATATGGGGTTGATATGGTGGTACTACTGAATTACTATAAAAAAAAAAAAGAACTCTAGGGTTTTGTTTAAAACTGAAGATCACTGATCTGAGTGCAATATGTTAGCTAGATAGGCTTGTTTGATATTTTAGACAAGGAAATGGGATGTATTTATAGGGTTATGTAGTCAAAGGTTGAGAGAAAAAAGTAAGCAAAGCCGGCTACTAAAACCCGTGATCACAACAGAGAAAGATTCAAAAAGTGTATGTTATGACTTTTGTCTCTTTATGACTTTTTCCTTTCTTAATTTGGATAAATAGATTTCAACCAATAAAAAAATTTAATAAATAGAATATTGATTTCTTGGACAGCGCATGCATTGAGCATTGTGTTGCTTCACGTAAATTATATATATTTTTTACTTGTCAACGAGACTCTCTAACCATAGTATTGCTTTTTACTTTGCACCCACAATGAAAAATGATTACTTAATTAGTTAATTAACTATGATGATTAAGAGACATGAAAATAAAAAAGACATAAGAGATATGCAATGCCCTTTTGTGTAATATTTTTAATTTAAGGAGATTTAAGTCAATTGAATTAATTTTATTTAAATTTGAATTCAAATAAGGTCTTTACAATCGAAATAACAAAAGACAGTTATAAGATGAAAAACTTTAAGGAGATTTGAAAACTTTTTCATTTGACATTCTTCTCAATTTAGTTTAATTGATAGTAAAATGATGAATAAAACTTTAAGAAATTAATTTTGTTTTAAATAAAAAAAGAGTATTCAGGCAATTCAATAAATTTTTGATTTAATTTTTTTAACATTTACGGATTTTTTTATGATATTTGTTAACCGATGATCAAAAAAATACATTTTGATATTGTTAAAAAAATTTGACAAAATTTACATTTTAACATTGAATTTACTGTTTTCCATCGAGCCAACTATCTTCATGCACCTTCCGTGCGAATCGAGGAGGCCAACTTTCTATGTATATGTTTTCGAGCATTATTGTCGAAAACTAGGTACCACTACCAGGGAGCCGAAATCAGCCCTCATCACAGGTGTGGAGAGCTTGGCAGCAAACCAGCCAGAGTGAGCGTTGCTCTTGTTGCTAGTGGGATTACAAAGTTGAATTAACAATCTCGACATACTAAAAAAGTTGTTCAGGATGCTCGCCATTTAGATTTGTCTTTATTTGGTGAGTTGAAAATGAATTTATTAAAATATTTTTATTAATTTTAAAATTTTAAAATAAATAAGAAGTATATTAGAAATTCAATAAAGTCAAAAATTTAATTTTTTTTTTCTTGAGAATTTTTCAAAGATATCAAGATAACCGAAAATCGAAAAAATGCACTCTTGATTCTATTGAAAAACTTTCGTTGAGAGTTACAAAATGAGACCCGAAAGCAATCATCTTCGCTGCACCGACAACCCTCACACACCACCAGCTTCTCCGTTGTGAATGAAAGGCTATTTTTTTTATTTGTTTTTCAGATTTAGCATTTTCCCATGAGTATTACCGAAAAGTGATACCACCAACTGGTCGGATTTTGCAATGCTGACTAATCTTGTTTTCTTCGACCACCATCCACAACCGAAAAGCCATCACATCTACCTCATGTGTGTCGACGCGTCTGAGTCAGAGCGTGATCATATCTGACGATTTTTTATATTTTAAAAAATATATATTTTCAAAATATCCTCACTTTGCTTATGTGACAGAGCTATTTTGGTCATTAAAAAATCAAACTTCTAATTTTAATATTTGATTTACTTTTAAATGATTCATCTATTGTAAACTTAATCTATACAAAGACAAATCCAAATAAAAAGAATCTTATCCAAGGAGATGAAGTGTCAGGCTTCTTGTTTTCATGATAAAAACAAAATTCAATACTATAGAATATGTAGCTATTCAATTAGACGCGCGCGTACACCGCGTTGATGCTGGCATGTTGCTGGAAGCGCGGTCATGCTAAAATTAGACAAAGTCCTATTTTGACCTGCACTTAATATTCAACGAAATGAAGAAAAAAAAAATCCCTACGCTACTCATCTGTAGAATCAAGTAAATTCACTAATTACATACCGTCACGTAAGTATAAAAGGTTGACTAATAAATTATTTTTTAACACAATTTTTTTTATTGTTTACACTGTTATGAGTTTACTTGTAATTAATTGTTGATGAAGTGTTAACGACAGTTTGAGTGTTCAAATATCTTTACTGTTACATATAGCCGGTGACAAAATCATCTTCTTCACATGAAAACAATTATTGACAAAGGCTTCTCCACATGGACATCCTACATGTGCGTATATATACATTATTGTTTTTTTAGGTAAATTCTAAAATCCTTTTTAATGTGTTTAAAGAACTGTAGCTTTTATTATAAAATAACATCAAACCACGAATTGATATCAAATTACTATAAAAAATAACACAATTATCTAATGATAGAGTTCTAAGTTACGGTTCCTTTATTATTGTCGAAGGGAGAACATGTTTTCAATTAGGAGTAATAGTGGTGAGAAAAATAATGGTTATCAAATAATCATTGACAAATGACAAACTTATTCACGTGAAAAAATCACCATGTATAGTATACAAGTCATTACATAGACGCACACCATGCTAGCTACCTAATTTTACATATAGGAATGATATTTTAACATCTACACTAACACTATAACTTTTAACACTCAAATCAATAATCAATAAATTACCAAAAACTCATTCGTTATGGTGCAAAATCACTCACTACGATAACTTACATAAGGTTAAATGTTAATCAACTTCTTGATTGATTGAAATCGAAAGTCAATAAGAATTTTTATAGATTTGATTTTATTATTGTAAAAATTTGTAGGGTATATAAAACATGTTAGAATTTATATAATTATTAATTAATATAAAACTAAATTGTGTTACTGTTTAAAAAAATACATATAATCTTTATAAATAATTTATTGAATATTAGAGTTTAACAGATCCATGGAATATAATTTTGAAAATAATTTCTTATTTAGTTGATTTGAATTTTTAGAAAATTAATAGCTACTTGTTATTGATAATTAAAGTAACCAAAAGTAAATAATTTATGGGGAAAATATGTTGCTATTGAATACTACTTAGAAAATTGATTATTCTTTTAATCAAGATTATTTGATTTGACACTGAAAATACTCTAATCAAGGCATATATTATTATTATACATGAGGTTTTGTATCAAGTAAAGGGAAAAAGTAAAGAATAAATTATATTAATAAGAATGATATGAGTAATTGCATCCTATACAAAAGAGACACTAACAATATTATTTTATAATTACTTGATATATTTAATTGGGTTCTAATCAATGAAAATATAATTAAAGAGAAAAACACATGATCAGTCAATAATGAGATCTTGTATAATGGATTTTTTTAATAAATTTAATTTATTGGATATTGAATTTAAATTTGCTTATTTCTTGAACTACTGAACTCAATTTACTTACTGCTGTTACTCTTCAGTTTTCTGTTGAGGTCTATCATGTAGAGGTACTCAAATTGGATTAATGATCGATTTTTAGGTTTCGTAGTAAACCTAATTGGTTACTTTCAATTAAGTAAATTAGTAGTTCAAACCGCACTTAGAGGTAAGGTATTTCTCATTTTTATAGGAACTTTTATACCAAAAACAACGGTAACTTGATTATATTCTTTGCTTTAAGCATTTTATAAATTACACTTTATCATTTTAGACCTGAGTAGGGTTTTTAAATTTTGCTTTATATAATCTGCATAACTAAAAATATCAAAATTATGCTGTGCTGAAAAAAAAAGAATAAAAAGTGTCATAATTTTTTTATAATAAACTTTATAATTTAATTTTATTATCTCGGACCTTTATAGGGTTTCTAAATTGAGATTTATATAACTCAAATAACTATAAAACTGTCATGCTCTTCTTTTTTTTAAAATATAATCTTATAATTTAATTTTATTGAAAATTTGATTAAGTTAATTTACTAATTTAACTATTAAGTTGATTAAATTATTTATATTGAATTCTTATCAGAAAAAGATTCTTCATATTTGGTTTTAATTTATTAGCCTTTTTAAGCTTTTATAAAGTTTATAAATTGAATTTTACATCCCAATCATGGTGGTTAAACTATAAAGAGTCTAGAGTACATGGTGTATAGCTAGGTGTTTGCGCTGTAAACAGATTGTCTGTGGAGTTTTGTGTGGTGTGTGGGAATTCGTTTGGGACTGACTAATTAGAACCCAATTTTCTTGGACTGATTTGCATACATTAATAAAGTTTTCGCCTTTAAAAAGAACATGTCTATTTCAATGCTTCCTCTTCTCTCAAATATATAATTATCGTTGAGGTTGAAATGCTTGAAATATTAGCTTACACTAACAAATATAAATGCTGATCAATTAACTGAAGAACAAACTCTACGGATTTCACCCTGAGTACCAGTCTTGACTTCGACGTTACTCATCTTCACCATTGACCTTCCAAACTCGACACCAAAAGTCAACCCAAGCAATCCTCTAATACCCAGAAAACGTTGGACAAAAGTTCTGGTGGAAGTATCAGTCCACAACTTCTGATCAGATTCAAGCACTCCTCTTCCATCTCTCAAGTTTGCAAAGTAAGAAGTGTCGAATCTATTAGGGCTGCCTGTGTCTAATCCAACACGCCTTGTTCCGTCTCCGTTTTGTGGACAGAGAGCTCGCAGTTGAGGAAGGAATGCGGCATTGATGGAAGGATCAGCACCATTTCCAGTTGTTGTGAAGTTATATAGTCTGTACCTAAAGAATTGGCATGCTGAAGTACCAATGGTGTGTCCTCCTGGTGACAAAAAATGCAAGATGCAACCGATATTAATATTTAAGCAAGTTAATAAAAATATAAAATTAATTAACCTCCCATAACATACATAATTTGTTCTTAAAATGACGGAGAGAGATCGAACTTTGATCTAGAGACCACGAGTCACATACATCTAATTTGTTTAATTATAATATAGAATCAAGTATCAATTTACCTCTTAAATATAATTGTTTAATTTATCAGTTGACTTAGCTAACAGAGCTTTATATTTTATTATTTCAACTAGTCAATATATCCATGCCGTTGACCTTAAATTTTTAAATTGGTTTAAGTACTTAAATTGCAAGCAAACCAATTAATTGAACTCATGCTTACCAAGAAGGGTGACAAGATCTTGGGTGTTGAGACCCTTAGCGGAGAACTTTTGCTTTTGCACATCAACAGAGTCAGTGAAACTTGGCAAATTGGCTGCATCAGATGCCAATGAAACTCTTCCATCTCTCCGTCCTGTAGGCACTGCCCAACTAGGTCCATTTGTCTGCACAACAACTAAATAAAATTAATTATACTACACGAGTATAAAAATACATTAATAATTAAAACGATAATAACATAATACTCTGTAATTTTAGTGGAAAATTTTCTTGCATAAACTAAACTTGTCACATAAACTGTAAATTACACTAATTACATATGTTTTAACATGTTAACAAATTTATAATAAAACTCAAGATCTCAACTATGTACTACACTGTAAATTTTATGACGTGATAAAATATGATTAGTCAGGTTTAGTAATCACATGTGTGTATATATATATATATATATATATATATATATATATATATATATATATGTATATTATGAAAAAATAATAATTACCAACACAACAGAGTCACGAGCAGCAAGAGTTAAGATATCAGCACAAGAAACAATCCCAGGGCAAGCAATTTCAAGTTGGGTTTTGGCATCATCGATTACTTCAAATCCTCTCAATAAGAGATTGGGAGGGGCAGTTTTTTCAGTATTGGAGCCATCAATAAGGATAGAAGCATCGCAGCCATTGACAAAGCAATCGTGAAAGTGCATCCTTAGCAATCCAGGAGCAACAGTGGGATCCGAACGGAAATGAGATTGAACAGTTGACCTAACAATCGATTCTGCTCGAGGACACGTTCTCAAGTAGAACCCAACACGCGTGCCTTGGCCTTGCACCAAGGTGGCAGCCATGAAGAGCAAAATAAGTACTGAAAAACATGTTCGTAAAGAGCAAACACTACCCTCCATTTCCTTTTGTTTTCCTGGTGTGTTTGTGTGTGTGTGTTTTTTTAAAAAAAAGACACCAATTAGAGAGAATGTGAATACGTGATTGATGTGGTGGTACTACCGAATTACTATATTAGAAGAAAAAGAGAACTCAAGGGTTTTGTTTAAAACTAAAGATTGATCGATCTGAGTGTAATATGTTAGCTAGCTACGCTTGTTTGATATTTTTGACAAGGAAATGAGATGTATTTATAGGGTTATGTAGTCAAAGGTTGAGAGAAAAAAGTAAGCAAAGCCGGCTACTAAAACCCGTGATCACAGGGGCGGAAAGATTCAAAAGTGTGTGTGGAGTGGATGATGAGTTAGGATACAACAATAGTCTTTTGTCCCGTTATGACTTTTTCCTTTCTTAATTTGGATAAGCATATTTCAACCAAAAGAAGAAAATGGATAAATAGACGAATGATTTCTGGGACCTGAGCATGCATGGTGTTACTTCACGTTAATTACGATGTATTTTTTAAATTAGTCAACGAGACTTATTAACCATGGTATTACTTTTTAATTTGCACCGTCACAATGAATAATGATTACTTAATTAGTTAATTAATTATGATGACCAAAAGACAAGAAAATGGAGAGATTAACTCATTTACATTAAAAAAAAAAAGTGAAGTAAAGCTTATTCACATAAATTTTGGTTGTAGAGTGAATTTACCAAATTTCAAAATCTAAACAATCCAAATTTATGTCTAAAAATAATGTATTGTATGTTTTATTTCATAATTTTTTACTATAGAAGAGTTAATTTTGTAGATGGAAGAAGATAAGAGAGATGCACAAGCTTTTTATAACCGAAGAGACAAAGGGCAGCTACAAGGTGGCTATGGATGCATAAACTCTTTCATTTGATAGTCCTCTCAATTTGGTTTGATTGATAGTAAAATGATGAATAAAATTTTAAGAATTTAAATTTATTTTAAATAAATAAAATAATATTTATGCAATTCAATAAATTTTTGATTTAATTTTTTGACATTTAAATACTTTTTATGATATCATTCTAACCGATGATGAAGAAAATATACTTTGATATTGTTGAAAGAGTTCGACGAGATCTACATTTGGTTTACTATCTTCTGTCGAGCTGACCATCTTCATGCAACGTCTGAGGGAGGCCAGGTTTTCGAGCATTATCACTTCAAGAAAATCGCTAATCACTGGAGGACTATCACTAAAGGCTACGTGTTGTCCCTTAGTGATAAGTATTTTCAATGACGGATAAGACTGAGGGGTACGTGTCCCTTTGTGCTAGTGAGAAATGTATCATCGAGGGACAATTTCCTCGGTGATAATATTTTTTACACTTGGTATTAAGTTCGCAAAATATTTTTAAAATATTTTTTTGGTTTTTTTAATTAGAAATGTTATTATGGAAGGAATTTAATCCCTCGGTGTTGATAAATGAATATAAAATTAATTTTAAATTAAGTAAACTACTTTCACCGAGAGATAAAAACATATTATCGAGGGATCTCTCGGTGAAAGTCTGATATAAATTTCACGTAGATACATTTCTTCTCCACTTCTTCTTTTCTCTTGCTTTCTTCTCCTAGTGTCGCGCGACTCCATTTCCAAAACTCTAAAGAAATTTTCACCTCCTCTCTCTCTCATATGCTTTCTCGCTCTCATATTTCGTCTATTGTAATCTTTAACCTCCATTTCTAGGTTTTTTTTTCTCCTATTTTTCCCACTTCACCGATTTTCGGGATCTCTCTCTACCATTTTTGAAAGTTTCTTCTCTCTCTTATTTATTTGTGTATATATATATATATATGTGTGTGTGTGTGTGTGTGCGCGCGTGTTACATTTGTTAATCTATTGAATGTTTTTATTTGAATTTATTTGCATATATATTTCTAGGTTTTTTTATGTTTTTTTTACAGTGTTAATTTTTTTTTTTTTTTTATATAGAATGAGAAAAAAAAATTGTTACATGTATGAGAGTATATGGAAGGGTATATTTATCTCTCCAAATCTTTCAAAACTCTAAACATTTAATTTTTACTTGTTTGAAAGTTTTGAAAAAATAGTAAGGCCACTACAAGATAATTGACTTTTGCCGGCGCTTAATTTCCGGTGCTTGACAAAAGTGCCGCAATATATTAACTGCCGGTGCTTTATTGAAGCGCTGCAATATTCAAAGAACATATTACGGCGCTTCAAAGCACTGTTATATGCGAATCTGATTACATATTCTGGCGCTTTGAAGCGCCAGAATATGACGATTAGCATACACCGACGTTTTGAAGCGCCAAAATATGACCAGGAGCATATTCCGACGCTTTAAAGCGCCGATATATGCTAAAAATTTCACATATAAAAGGTAGCTGCCGCGATTTCCCCCAAAATTTTCCCTCTGCTCCCACTCTACCACACCACCGTCCATTCCATGAAAAACCACGAACCCTTGCCGGGATCGCGACTGGCTTTCTCATATCCAACGTCAGTTTCTTCCTCAACCCTTCCGACTAGACCCTCTAGCTCAACCACGTCTTTTTTCTCTGCTCCCACTCTACCGCGCCACCATCCGTTCCATGAAGAACCATGAACTCTTGTCGGGATCGCGACCGACTTTCTCCTATCCAACGTCAGTTTCTTCCTCAACCCCTCCGACCCGACCCTCTAGTTCAACCACGTTCGGGTCAAGTCATCCCGAAACTCATCCACGGCCTCTCTTTCTGTCTCACCATCAAGGACAGCTCGGGCTGTTGTTCTTCAAAATTAGGTACATTTTCTTGTTTAATGCTACTAATTGGTGTTTGTTTATGATATATTATTAAACTTCAATTTTTAAAATAAAAACTTCATTCAATGATGCTTGAATATAAGGACGATTACCAGTGAACCTGGGAATTTGGTTTGGTAAACTGAAACTGGTATTTTAGCATTTGAATGTTTATGTTAGGTTGGTTTTTGTGATGCCTTTTAAGTTGAATTTATTTGATTTTGGGTTTTAACAATAAATTTTTTTTTGATTACGCCGAGTTTTGGGTTTCTTGGGAATTTTCGTCCCTGGTGTGTGAAGGAAGAGGTGGTGGGTTTGGTCTTGATGTGCTTGGTTCCAGACACAGTGGTGTCTCAAAATTTTCTAGATGAAAGGGTTGGAGATAAGGGTTAGTAGTTGTACCAGAGATTGGTTGGATTATCTGGTTGTTCGATTCTGTTTCTTGAATTGATTGTGATTGGTTAGAAAGGGTGGTAGGAGTTTTAATTTCTGGGTGTTTGGGAGAAAATTTCATGGCCAGAGAAAAGTTTTGTAGGCAAGCAGAAAAGGGTTCTGTTATTTGTGTTTGGTCTTGTGACAGCCTTAAATTGGTACCAATTTGTCTGTGATTGTTTCGTTGTCTGCACTGACTGTAAGTGTAGGAACAGGATCAAGATTCTCTGCCTCCATTTTCTGTGCAATTACCTTACTTTCTTGACTGTTCTCTGCTAGCATTTCTTGTTTCATATTCATGAATGCTGAGAATTGTTGAGTGTTCCTCTTTGTTTCTTGAATTTCTGGTTCTTGTGGCATTATAATACTTCTTTGTGAATTGGGATCTAAGGATGCCATGATAATCTTGAGGGAGTTCTGCAGTGTCTCTAAATTCTTTTTCGTTTCTGTCCTAAACTCAGCTCGATCATGTTTCAGTGCATTAATCTCATGTTTTTGCCTAAGTTGTCCTTGCTGTAATTGCTTGATAGACTCATCCACTTTGGACCATTTTGATCCTTCTGCCATCTATACTTGTTGTTAGACTGAATGGTTGAAAATAGAGTTAAAACTTGAGGAAAAAAATGATGATGAATGAGAAGAATTGGAAGGGTGAATGAAAGCTCCAATGTTAGGATACCAATTTTAGGATTGAAAATAAGAGGAGAAAATTAAGAAAGAAAAGGAAAAGATTGGAAAAAAATTGAAAGGGAATATCACATTTAGAGTAAGCATTTTCAAAGCAGCAAGAAATTCTTAGTTTAATCAACTTTATATGCAGGATCTCTGGTATTTCTATGGATATTTTAGGAAGTAGTGCTCAAGTCTGTCAAACAAGTAGTGCGCACACAACTTTCTATGCTGGATCTCTGGTATTTCCATGGGATATTTTAGGAAGTAGTGCTCAAGTAGTGTATACCTATATGATCTGTAAAGCTGTGTGGAAGACTTTTTTCATGGCTGGTAAGTCAAACTATGTGAAATACTCTATTCCAAGGTTGGTAAGATTGAGTAAAGAATGGGTAAATCCAGCTTCCGTTAACTTTGATGCAAGAAATTTACTAGACTGTTGTTTGGTAAAGTTTGAGATTCCGGGATTTCCAGGACATTGTAGCTTAAGTTGTAGGAAACTCTTAATCATTTTAGAGCAACTTCAACTAGTTAACAGTTTCCAATTTTCATTTCCTAATCTATGATTTTTCTAGCAATTAATTGAGGTACTTGGGACTCAGAGAAATAGTGATAAACTTTCTGACCTTCGTAGGTTAGTATCAATAAAGGAACTTAATATGGTATTATGTGTTTAAATTGAGTTTTTATTACTTGTTGTTAGCACCGTGATGGCTAATAGTTACGTAAAAACATTAAATATTGCAGCTCATTTTTGGCTGCTCAAAGGCTAACCAACCATTCCAATCGACCAATGCAAAGTCTCGAACAAAAGTGGTTGGTTGAGAAATTTCGCTCATGGTTTATGAGGCAGGTTAAGCATAATAACAAGAGTCTTCGATTTCTATAAGTATTATAAATGAAACATTGAATGTTATTGTCTCATATTAATTGTTTGAAAATGTTTAGGTGCCATAGATGGTGGATAACAATTATTCAGATTACCTTTGCTCGAGGTCCGAATAATGTTATTAGGAGATTCAATGGATTCAACATCAACAGCTTTAAATTCCACACAAAGGAACGTGAGAGGTGTAGATGCTCTCAAAATTTGGGAGTGATGGTTGAAGTGGATAATAAAATGTATTATGGTGTGCTCGATGATATCATCGAGCTGGATTACTATGGGACGTTTAAGATTGTGTTGTTCTGTTGTGATTGGGTGGATATTAATTCACCCAGGGGTTTAAAGAAAGATGCAAGTGGTTGCATTCTTGTGAACTTGAATAGGTTAATACACACTGGTAAGTTATTGAAGGACGACCCGTTCGTACTTTCATCTCAAGCGAATCAAGTGTTTTATGTGCAAGACCCAACAATGAAGGAATGGTATCATGTTGTGATCACAAAGCCAAGGGACCTATATGAAATGGGGGAAAAAAGGCAGGAAGAGGATGATGATACTTACAATCAGTGCATGCCTTCCAATGTAGTGGTAGACAATCAATTAGATTGTATCTCAACTCGGGCTAGGATGGACATTGACGAAGATACCAACTAATCTTATGTACATTTCCGTGTAATTATATTTGGATGTATATTTATGTGATGGACATGTGTGTAAACGAGTTTTGTAAGGTTTTATTGTAATCTATCGGGTTATTGTTGCTTTGTCTCACACTTAACAAGAGTCCTGAACTTTTTTGCGTACAGTTTGTGGAATACTACTTTAGACTGTCGTAAATTTCTATTTTGGTTGTATCATTGATTATTGTTTGTTCTTTAAATCCAATCTGAATCACTTATTTGTTCATAACTTCTCAGGTACTCAGAAGTTATTGATTGCTGCATTTGTTGCGACCCCTTGACCATTCCTATCTTTCAGGTGTGGTTCTTCTAATTCTTGTTAACTTTTAATGTATTTTTGATATTGTGAGATACAATCATTTTAATGTTTTTATCTCTACAGATTGCAAGATGTATAGGTCAAAAAATATCCCACCATTGGTTAGAGATAATATGTCAAACCAGTATGCAGCTGGGTCTTCACACCATCAAGAAGATATTCACCATGAGCATGACTATCACCTTGATGATGATCATGACACGCACACTGATTCTGAGACCAATCCAATAACATCGGGAAGTGAGCACAATGATAGTGAACAATACAAGATAATTGGTAATTTCTGTATTAGAATACATTCTATCTATAACTAGTTTGATACCACATTGTTATACTAATTATATAATTTATGTTTTCAATGTATAGATTCTGAAGGGAGGGTGAGGAAGCAGACACGTGTCTTGAGAACCTCACAAGTGTGGTCCCTTGAATGTGAGGAAAAAATTGTGGTCCACTTCAATGCACGTCATCAACCTATTAAGAAAGGTGGCCAAATGTTAAGTAGCTGGTTAGGCAAGGTAACGAAGAGAGGGAACTTTTGTCCGCTTAATTACACGGATTGGAAGAAGGTCCCTTCTAGCTACAAGAAGGACCTTGTTATATTGATTCGGGTAAGTAACAACTTAATAACCACTGATCGCCTCCAATCTCTCTTTTTGTTTTTGTTTATTCGTGGTGTTGTACATGCATAATCCCTAACACCAATAATGCTTATTTGACATCGATTTCCTTTCTGTGTGGTAGAGGAAGTTCCATTACCCTACGATTGAGGCGATATACAACATTTTGTTGAGGATGATAGGGAAAAATTGACGGACTACTGATATGTGCTGAAAAGGGACTACGTGAGGAACAAAACGAAATAACAAGTTTTGAGCAATGATGTTCCAAAAGGTGTAGATCAAGACCAGTGGAAGCAACTGGTGAACTACTGGTTCTCTGACCAGAGTGAGGTTGTTTTAAGACAATAATGTTCATTTGAATTCTCATTGTTTCTATTTTTCTATTAATGACTGACTATTCAATTGGTTTATTATTGGTGTAGAAATATTCGACTATAGGGACAGCGGCACGTGAAAGACAACAATGTCCTCACACGTCTGGTTTAAAGAGTTTTGCTAGACGACGGGATGAATATGTGAGTTAATTTGCTTTATTAATCCAATCTTTCATTTAAGATGTCACTGTCACAATTTGATCTCTTTCCATACATGGTAGGAGATGACACATGAGAATCAGCCCGAGCGCGTGGAGTTTTTTGCTGAAACTCATAAACGCAAGGATGAGACTTTTATTGATGATGCATCACGACAATTTATGGTAAGTTGAACATCTTTAAAAATAGGGGAAAAGCCTAAATTTTTTTTATTCCTTCCTATTTTCACTTGATGTGGAATGATTGAAAGAAGAGAGCCTTCAATTAAGTTAAGAAATATATAGCTTTCATCAAGGAAGGGTGATAAAATATTTTTAACCCAAAAGTTTGATGTTATTATTATTTTTTAAATGAGGATGACTTCATAGACTTCATTGACATACTCTCTTGTTTTTGTAAATGGTTCTTTTGTTGTGTACACATGTAGCCTTGGTGCCAGAGGAATACATCTGTCTGGTTCTTGTGCCTTTAGGATTAATCTGTTGGGCAATGTGATCTTGACATATATATTAGAGCTGTGTTTGAAATATGATCCGTTTTCTGCATAGCCTTAATGGTCAATAGTTCATTCTTTAATTACTGATTAGATATAGATCTGAATCTTAGATCAGTAAATGTGGAAATTCTGCCCGTTTTTCGAGCATAGATGATACTTTGTTGCTTTGCACATTTTGTCTAAATTAGGTGCATTGCTTGGATTGTATATTTGTTTTTCTTTCGCATGAGGTTTTATGAAAAAATAGGAGAAATTCTGCCTGTTTTTCGAGCATAGATGATACTTTGTTGCTTTGCACATTTTGTATAAATTAGGTACATTGCTTGGATTGTATATTTGTTTTTCTTTCGTAGGAAGTTTTATGAAAAAATAGGGGAAATTCTGCCCGTTTTTTTCTATAAAATTTGATAAACACATTTTGTTTTATGTATATTGCGCTGTTATTATCTTCTAAATATTCGGCGGAGTTTAATTTTTATTGTTTCTTAATTGTAGGTGACAGCTGAAGCTCGTGCTGCTGAACTTGTTGCAGCTTCAGGATCCTCTGATGCTAGCAATACAAAATGAAGTCTTCACCGAACTTATGGGTGAAGAGAGTTCCGGTCGTGTCCGAGGTCAGGGTTTTGGAGTTACACCCTCTGCTGTGTTTGGACTTTCAGCTCAAATAAGGAGTATATGGGATACCATGGAGCCTATACTGAAGAGATAAATAGTTTGAGAGCAAAAATAGAAGAAAATAATCAACAGCATGCGCAACAACTTCAACAAATAACGTCGAGACACGATGATCAAATAAATAATATGCAATCCCAAATGGATGAGCTGAAGTCTTTACTACAACATTTGGCTAATAGAGGACCTTATGATTGATTTCGTGATGCGTGATGCTAAAATAATTTTTCATACTACATTTCCATTACTTTGTTTTTGTATGAATTTTATATATGAACTATGACTGTTTTTTTGTGTGTAAATAAGAGGTTTATGTTGACTAAAAGAATTTTTATGGATGATGCATTTTATATTTCGAAGAACATTTGCATATAGAATGTTGATATTTAAGTCAAAGTAATGTAAAAACATAATTAAAACCAAAATTCATTTTGCCAAAAGAAAGACAGTTGACTCTGCTGACATTCCGCGACGCTTATATACCAGTGCTTTGAAGTGCCGCTATATACCGGCGCTTTGAAGCGCCGGAAAATTATGCATATTGCGGCGCTTCTTCAAAGCGCAGGTATTTGCGTTTCGACACCACACATTTTGGCACTTCCAAAAAGCGTTAGAAATTCATATTGCGGCGCTTTTAAGCGCCGAAGTATGCAAAAAAAAAGCGTCGGCACTGGCAATTTATCTTCTAGTGGGCAGAGAAAATTGAGAAGATGAGAATTTAGAGAAGTAATTCTTCTCCTATCCCTCGATCCAAATTCCCGAGTTTGGTCATATCCCACTATGGTAATAATTATTCACAGATGTTTATATATGAAGAAGTTCGATAAAATGAGTGTTAACTAGCTAGTTTAGATAGTAAAATAACTTGTCATCCCATCAGAAATTTGAGATCAAATTCTACTTACATCAATGATTAAGTAGATAAAGAAAAAAAAATGATTATCTCTCTTGTATAGCTCAAAAATATAATAATCTTTCAATGAAAAAGAAAGGAAAGTTTGATAGGAGTATATATAATTTTTAAAACTCCTCACCATTTGTTTGTTCAAGAATCATAATCCAATAAGTTGGATAATGTGGTGAAAATTAACAAAATTCTCAAAATCATATTGATCTTTTATGGCCCTACAAGAGAAACTCAAGTTAAAAACCTCTTAGATAAAATGTTCATTTCAATCTTTTCAAAACTCAAGATATGTGACGAAAACTGTTTACTTGAGAGAGACTAGATCAAGATCAAAGACCTAGAATAGGTTCTAAGGTAGATAAGATCTGTAAATCTCTACTAACAAGTATTTTACTTTTCATTATGGTTCATTTTGATCGAAATGTTTTTTGACGAAAAATTATTTTGAATAGAAAAACCTTTTTAAAACAGAAAATTCTATTTCAGGACATCCAGTCGACTGAATGAAAGAATTCAATTGACTGAATGATGTTATTCAGATTCCACTCCTTCATTTATTCAGTCGACTGAATGAAATACTTGATACTATTTAGTTTATCTTTTCTAAATTTTTTATAAAAAATTTAAGTTAGCCTTAGATTGTTAGGCCAGATTGTCATTATAATTTAGCATAATTAGAAACCACATGTATTTATTGAAGCATTTTTGGAAGATAGAAAAGTGATAACAAAATATATGATTGCTATTGTATCATGCTATTTCAATCCATATATTTTGATATGTATGTAAAAAACAATAAATATAATAGAAAGAATACTAAATATTTAAAACAACTTATTGACAATAAATTCTTTATTATTTTAGTGATTAGAACAATGAGAACTGACCGTAGCTGGACAGATTGTCGAGTTGGTAATCATACCCTATCGACGAAATTTTTAGAAGAGGTGGAGATTTTTCTCGACTTTGCGTATGGTAATCCATCGTTTGCATATAACAATGGAACTATTTGGTGTCCTTATTTTCCATGCCAGAATTTAAGTTTTTAAACCGAGAAACAATTACGTTGCACCTATATAGGAAAAGTTTTACTCCTAATTATAAGAGGTGGATTTTTCACGGTGAGAGTTATTTGAGACGTGAATGGTTGTAATACCCGTAATCGTAAAGTAAGGGTAAAAAAAAGTAATTTAATAAATATTAAATAAAATTAAAATAGTATATTTATGCGAAGGATTTAGTATTAAATAAAATAATTCTTTTGAAAAAAAATCTGGACGTCCAGAAAAGAAAAGAGGAAAAGGAAAAAAAAGTTTTTTGTAAAGGGAGATTTTTGCATGTAGTGCAAGTGGTCATTTCGTGGAGATTTTGGGGCGAATTAAGGTGATGAGTTGCCAAGTTTCTGCCGAGATTTTTGGTGCAACAACTTATGTATATACACTGTTACGTAAACGTAATTATATACTTGCCAAATTTCGTTTAGTTTCCTTCAAATCTCTCGATTTCTTTAAACACTTGGGGACCGAAATAGCAAAATTTTGAAGAGGTTTACTGAGAAATTTCATAGAGAATCACGAGAAGCTATCAGAAAAATATAAGATAATAAAATAATGTTTATTTTTGATTTTTTTAGCATTTATGAAATTCTTATAATCAGAAAAAATAATTAGATTTAAAATAAATATTATGTCAGGTGTTGACGATCAGCAACCGGGGGAAATTGCTGAGAATAGTGGGAAAAGAAAAGAAGTGATCCACGGGTAGTTTTAAGTACTACGTGGTGAGTTGGACACGTAGAAAATTATTAGGTAAAAAATAATATTTTTAGAATAATGAGTTGATTTAATAATGATGGTGATAAATAAAATTCTTGATGAGTTATGGTTAATAAACTGATGTGATATATGAGGAGAAGAAATTAATGAAATTTAGTGGATCTTGACAAACTTTGATGGATAATTTGATGTGATTTGGGATGAAATTTAGTGAATCTAAACAGGTTTTGATGGATGATTGGATGTGATTTGTGATGAGAGAAATTTAGTGGAAATTTTTATATAATTTGAGAAAAATCAGGATAGCCAATTTAAATATTTAAATTTATGTTTGTTTTTTTTTATGTTATTATTCAGATGCATATTTCATATCATTGTTCATATGTATATGTATTAAATAAAAAAACCGAAAGAACCGAGAATGGGCCGGTCTAATTGAAAAACCGTGATAGCCAGTATGTGCTGGAAATAAAAGGGACATCGTGACAGCTGGTATATGCTGGAAATAAATACCGTGGTAACCGGGACAAGCTGTAAAGAAAAGAACCGGGAAGACAGCCGATCTAAGATAATAAAAACATATCAACATATGGGAAGATGTTCCCATAATAATAATTCATGCATTGCATCTGTTTTAATTATTGCTTGCACTATTGAAATGCTGATGTGTGGTGTGTTATTGTGAATTTATTAATAGATTGATGAGTTTCATAGAGAGACAGTTATGGTGATAAGAACCATCTAAATGGTTGACTTTATGATGTGAACCTCATTGCGAGGTAATTATGAGATAACAAATGGTTTTGAGGTGAACCAATAAATAAGAAGATGAAATTGATCGAGAATGAGACTTATGATATGTGTAGTAATAGTAGAATGCTAGTATAAAGTTGTATGAGATATAAATTATTAAATATTGAAAGACCATTTATACAAATTGAGTACTTATAGTAAATTTAATTCACTGAGCTTGTGAAGCTCATCCCTCATTGTATAATGATTTTAAGTAGTAGGCAGGATAAATAGTCTGGTGGGTTGAGAGTCAGACAAAATCATTTTTTTTTGTAAGCCACGTACATGTCAACATCCTCATATAAATGAGAAAAGAAAAGAAAAATTTGTTTGTAAATATTCATGCATTTTACGTTGTATATTATGTTTAGTCAATATCAGATTGATGTATCTCCCCTGTTGAGGGTTGAGGATTGATGTAAAAGAATTTTTGTTAGTATTATTTTTACTGTTACATATATGCGTCGTGCTGGGATTTTCAAAATGTGATGACACCGTCTCGAAGGTGGCCAACCCGGGATGGGTCATCACAACGGTTGACGCCCCAATCAGATCACCATGTCGAGGAAGGTTTCAGAGAAACAAATCGCATAAAGGAGATGATAATGAATGTTGCTAGCCTAGACTTCAACTGGGATACGGAAAAGGATCCGAATGCTTGAGCTGCAAAGTTGTTTGACATGTTAAGAGATGCTGATGAGCCCTTATGGGAGGGTTATAAAAAGCACACTAAGTATCAGCGATCTCATAATTATTGAATTGTAAATCTGATTTTGACATGTTTGAGAACTGTTTTGATCGATTATTGTCAATAATTAAGAGTATACTGCCCGAGGATGAGAAGTCTCTTGAAAACTTTTACAATTCCAAGAAGATAGTGAAAGAGTTAAGACTTGGTATGAGAAGATACACTCATGTTCGAATAATTGTATGTTGTATTACAAGGAAGACAAAGACAAGAACGTGTGTGATGTGTGTTGACATCCTCGGTTTAAACCTAGGCAGATCGGTAATAAGAAGCTAAAAGATATACCACACAAGGTGTTGCGTTACTTTCAGTTGACATCTAGACTTCAAAGGCTTTATTTGTCGAAAAACACTACTAGACACATGAGATGACACAAAGAGGGAAAACATAGTATATCAGACATGGTCATCCACCTGGAAGATAGGATGGCATGGAAACATTTTGATGATACTTACCCCGAGTTCGCCATTGAACCACATAAAGTTAGGTTAGGACTCTCAACTGACGGCTTCACTCTGTTTAGCCATTCGACGTCCTCGTACTCTTGTTGGCTGGTATTTGTCATTCCTTATAATTTACCTCCTAGTATGTGCATGAAAGAGCATAATCTGTTCTTATCATTGGTAATTCTTGGCCCAAACAACCCTAGTAAGACTTCGGATGGCTATCTATGTCCATTAATAGATGAGTTAAAAACATTGTGGATTGATGGAGTTCCTACTTACGATGCAGCTAAGAAACAAAATTTTAATATGAAGGTTTCACTTTTATGGACGATTAATGACTTTCTTGCATATGGCATGCTTTTTGGGTGGAGTACTCACAGTCTACTGGCTTGTCCTTACTGTATGGAGCATACAAAATCGTTCTGATTGCCACATGGTCATAAAAATTCATGGTTCGATTGTCATCGTCAGTTCTTTCGAGAAGATCATGATTTTAGAAGGCAGAGGCAGGGTTTCATAAAGAATAGATCTAAGAGTGGCCTGCCACTACAACAAGGTTGTCAGGGGTAGATGTGAAAGCTAGAGTGATGTCTTTCGAATAGATCACATTCGGTTCCAATGGTAGAAAACAAGAAATATGTGGATTTGGGAAGGATCATAATTAGACAAAGAGGAGTATCTTCTGGGAGGTACTGTACTGGTCAACTAATCTTGTTCGCCAATATCTGGACGTTATGCATTTTGAGAAAAATGTGTTTGCCAACGTCTTCAACATTGTTATGGATATCAAGGGTAAAACCAAAGACAATGCTAACACTCGTTTAGATATGGCAGAGTTTTGTAGGCGTCCTCAATTGGAGTTGGTTGAAGTCAATGGTAAACCTAAATATAAACCCAAAGCAACATATGTATTAAACAAGTCCCAGATAAAGACAGTTTGCGAATGGGTTTCAAATTTGAAGTTCTTATATGGGTTTGCCTCAAATTTAGCGCAATGTATTAAACTGAATGAATGCAAGTTTTACGGGATGAAGAGTCACGATTGTCACGTGTTCATGGAAAGATTAATTCTCCAGGCGTTTCGTGACTTGTTACATGACCCTATGTGGGATGCATTAACAGACCAAAGTAAATTCAGTTCATTAGATACACATGATTGCATTGAATGACCAAATTATGCCCATCTATATTTGGTATCATGGTTTTAGCCTAGAATTTGTTCTAGACAAGTTGAGTTTGAAATGGGTATTGGATATCCAAGATTCTAATTGTAGCTAAACATAATATAAGTAATTCATGTCAATCTAACTGGAGTTATAATAGGAAGCATGTGGATCTGCTTCTTTTAGATTGCATTATTGCGCATAATTCTAATGATTTATTTGTTTTACTTTTTGCAGAAAACTTGATCTTATCCGAAAACCACACATTGGTTAATCCAGCAGATTTTGGGTTTGCTAGAGAAAAATGATTGATAGAGATAATGACTACTGAAACAGGGGCATAACGTTGGATGGCTCAAAAGGTGCATTACTGAAAACTTCAAAAGTTCAAGTAACATATTTTAGTTCGGTTTTGGGACCAGGTTTTCACATTAGAGTACTTTTTTTTTTTAACTTTCTTAATTGGTGACAGCTTTATATCACAATCACATTGAGGTGTGGATAGAAAAATCATTATTAAACCAAAAGGTTAATGCCTACAGCTTTGCAATTGTGCTGTGGGAGCTCATCCAGAAAAATCTACAAGCAGCGAATGCATCTGCTTTTACGGTAATCGATTGCATAATCTTAGCTAGGTGGAAAAATCTAATCTAACCCTAAAATATATCAAAATAATATGATATAAATTTAATTTAATTCGATCTTAATTTGAGTGATTTGGATTCAAAATAATCTGAATTTAATCAAACCCAAACACAAATGACCTGAAACTTGAAACGACCTGAAAACTCGAAAAGATCCGAAAACCTAAAACGACCGAAACCTAAAACAACCCAAAAATCTGACCCGACTAAAAAATATATCAAAATAATATGACCCGAACCTGAACCCGACCTGAACCTAACCCAAGTGATCCAAAATGACCTGATCCGATCTGATCCGACCTGAAACCCGAAACAACCCGAAAACCTTAAACGACCCGACCCAAAATGAATTGAAAAAATATATATATTTTACAAAAAACAATTTGCTTTATAAAACTGAGATAATAGTTAATTTAGTAGTTGTTAAATAAAATAAATTATATAACAATTAATTAATTATTGATTTACATGTGTTGATATGCATGGTTCAATATTATAATAATATGAGTAATCTCATTAATTTCAAATAAAAAAATAAGAAGAATAGTAAATTTTGCATTGTTCTTCAAGTCACAATAAAATTTTATTTTCAATTGTCTTGAAAAAATATAATTGAATGAAGTGATTACAAACCCGAGAAGTTTCGGAATCAAAAAAGTATATAACTTAGCAATTTTAAGGTAAAAAAGTTGATACTTCGATAACAGACGAGGCAGGTTTACTATCACGGCCGTTTAGTAGAATATAACAGATGAGACGGACTCACAAAGTATATAACTTAGCAATTTTATTTTCATAAATTATTTAGTTTCTGTTTTGGTTTATATGTATACTTGACCATGTTATCTGCTGTATGTAGGATCCAATTGCAGAGTAGGATGCTAAGCATGTGGACCCCAATGGTGACACACACTTGACAGACCCATAGTTTTATTTTTAGACATTTGTATTTAGAATTTTCGGAATATTTGATTATTTTTTTGAAGAGGGAATATTTGATTATTGATTGTATTTTCATTCGTATATTATATTTTATTAATTTATGAAATATTTTATTTTCTCGATTTCATTGTATTATATATTTTTTAAATATATTTGAAGCAAGTTGAATATGTTTTTGTTGACCCGTATTTGATTTTAATAATGACAAAACACTACTTAAATTGCACTAACAGTTTTATCTAAGTATTTAAGTAGTAAAAGCATTCAGTTCATAAACAAGATGCAAGAACTCAACACGTTCAGTCACCAAAAGAAGATAAAAGATCTAGAATAGACACTATGGTAATTGAATCATTCTGTAAGTCTCTTTATTCAATTACTTAGCTTGATCTATGGTTCAATTTACAAAAGACTATGACAAAACTAAAATGCTAAAAGTTTTAAAGTCAAAAAACTGTTTTGAAACATGAAAACTGGGTTGAAGGACAACCCAGTCGACTGGGTCTACATACCAGCTGATTGAGAAATGGGACACTAAGTTCCCAGTTGACTGGTACTGCGGACCCAGTTGACTGATAACTTTACCCAGTCGACTGGTCCCATGACCCAGTCGACTGGTACTCTCCCTAAACCTAAAAGTGAAGATTTTTCACTTGACCTAGTCGATTGGTACAAGGACCTAGTCGACTGGTAATACAAAAATATGACCATTTGAGACGTAAGACTTGAGAATTTAATGCCCCAAACCTACCAAGTCAGTGTCAAACGACCATATTGATTCAAGGTTATATAAACCCACTTCAATGAGCATTTGTAAAAAAAGAAAGAAAGATAGCACATTCAATTCATTATATAGCTCATAAATTCTTAAAATCTTTGTAAAAATTCATTGTGAGCCATTCTTCAAGCTTGTTCTTGAAAAAGAGATATTATTCATTTGTAAGAGTATGCATTGCTATCTCTCTACAATTTACTTTACAATTAATACAATTTATTGTAAAGGGAAAGAGTTGGTGTAACTCTTAGAGTGTTTAAGATTAAACACTTCAGTTGTTACTTCCGTGAGGAAGAGATTATTGTAATGTTTGTGCAACACTTGTGAAGTTGCTCGACTAACGATTAGTGGATTACTTCAATGAGGTTCCTTGAAGAGAGTGGCCGTAGGGTCGAAGAGATTCTAATATTGCCGAACCACTATAAATGGAGTTTGAATTTTTTCTTCCTTAACTCCTTTATTTACAAGCATATTATTTGATTGTGTGCATTGCTTATCAAACTGTTTTAAAAACTTGCAAGTTAATTACCAAAATGTTTTTAAAACCCAATTCACCCATCTCTTGGGTTTGAACCTCGGTTTATAATTTTAATAGGAAAAATCGAAAAAAACAAATAAAAGTATTTAGAAATTAATTACTATCATCAAGGGATATCCCTCGGTGATAGTATTGCACATTAATACCAAGGGATTGCTGTCGTCGGTGTTGAGCTTAGTTAATTTTTTTGAAAAAACAACTCTTTACCGAGTGATGAATCTCTTGGTGATAAGTATTATTATTACGGACAAGCCATCCCTCGGTGTTGGTTAGATTATTTTATTATTATTTTAAAAATAAAAAAAAATAATTTTTTTAAAACACTATCACCGAGGGAATAATTTGGCCATCGGTAAAAAAAGGTACGACCAAGGAGCTTAACACTGAGGGGGTTAGCACCGAGGGAATTCCCTTGGTGATAAGTATTACCGACGATAGAGGTCCCTTGGAAAAATCCATCGGTGATAAGCAGTTTTCTTGTAGTGTATTTTCGAAAACCACCACCACGAGGGACCCAGAGTCGGCCCTAGCTCCTTACAGGTCTGGAGAGTTTGGCGGTAAGCCTACAAGAGTGGGCGTTGCTCGGGTTGCTGTTCAATCTTTTTTTCTTACTTTTCAAAAATATTTTACTTTTGTTGACATGGCAAAGAGATATTTTGGACTAAAAATATTTGTGGTTCAATCATAACTTTTGATTTAAATTTTAGATGAGTTAGACATCTATCTTACCATGAACTGACCCAAACGAAGAGGAGTTCAAATGGAGAAGATCATTTTCCGGTGGCCAAAAGAAATGCAGTAAAAATATATGAACACTTCAAAATGAACACCCAAATAAAAATCAATAAAAAATTAGATGACTTGGTACAATAATATTTAAGAAGATAAAATGAAAAATTACAATAAAATTTCATTACATATTGCATTGTTACTAACGACTACCCAAATGAAAAAATAGATATAGAAATCGAGTGTCCCAATATCAAAGTTCAAAGAGATACTAATCTTTTTCTATGCTAATGTGACTCAATTAATTTAAGGGTAAATATCAATTTTGGTCTTTAAGATTTGGACTAAACCAAATAAAAATTGGGTCCGTATCGTTTCAATTTAAATAATCAAATCCTTAACATATCAAGTGCAGAACAATTAGGTCATTGGGCCTGTGAAAAAAACTCACCGAACACACGTGTATACTAAAATTGCCCCTAATCTCCAATTCATCTTGGTACCTTTAACAAATACCAACTATGCCTTTAACAACATAGCTCATCCATAAAGATCGTTAGATAACCAAACTTATGAATATACCGAAAAGCAACAAATAAACCATCAGGGAACAAAGGAGATTGAAATCGAAAAACTATGCTTCATTTTTTTAATTTTTTAACAAGAGTAGAACCTGAACCAAAACGATAACCATAACTAGTGATCATAAAAGGGAGAACCAAACACTGAATCAAGTACCATAACAGAGAACAATAATCAGAAACCTAAAGATCCCAACCCCAACAAACCCTAAAACCCCATTACTTAACTAACGACCCCCAACAAACGTAACCGTAACAATCTAGCTCATTCAGCTTCTCATCAGAGATGCAACTTGAGTACCTATCACCAAGATTATATCCATCGCTACTTCAGCTATCTCCACCCTCACGACGACCGTCACCTCCACCTCTTCCACAACTATATTTGCCACCACCATCGTTACCATCGCTTCCATATGATTGCGCTTCGTTGACGGTGATGTTACGACCATCAAGGTTCTGGTCGTTCATCCCCTCAATAGCATCCCTTATTGACTTCTTATCCCTGAAAGTCATGAACCCGAAACCTATAGATCTACCAGTCTCACGATCATTAATGATATGAAATACATAGAAAATCAAAATAAAATCAGATTTAAAGAAAAAACAAAAGAAAGCAGATGATGGGCACGCTTAGAATCAAAGTCACCACAATGGTACATATCAAACCCCTAAAAAAGCCTGAATCCGACGAAGATAATTTAATACCCAAACCCTAATAATCAGTTGATGATGATAATGAAAGTGTACGTTTAACACAAGAAGTAGAACTAGAATCATAAGCATAAGAAGACATGTTGCTGTAATCGGTGTTCCTATGGTAGGTAGAGAAGATACCAAAAGTGAAAATGGAGTTGACATAGAAAATGAAGAGGACAAGGAAAGGAAGTTCCTTGATGGACATGGGCTTATAATTGTAGGAGATTTGAAGGAATTGGGTCGGGTCGGGCTCTTTTGGCTTGGTTTGCGCAAGTGATTCTTCAATTGGAGGGTTGGGTTTAGAGAGAAGAGGTTGTGACGGTGAAGATGACTTGTGTAAAGGGAAGTTGGTTTGTTGGGGTCTTCTTCACTACTACCTGTTTTAGAAAGAGAAAGTCTTGTTCTTGAGAGAAAGAAACAGAGAGAATTGAAGAAAAAAGAGATGGGTATAAGATGATGCTAGAAGATATTAAGGGACCGTTTTGATATTTCATGTGTTCCGTTAGTTTTTTTCACGATGTCATGGTTTAAGTATCTAATTGTTCTGTATTTAATATGTTAAAAACTTGATTGTTTAAATTAAAATAAGAAGAACCCAATTGTTATTTGATCCAACTTTTATAGATCAAAATTGATATTTAGCTTTAGTCAAATCACAGTTTGCTAACTAATTTGTCAATTACTTTTTACACTCATTGTAGTATTCTGTTAAGTTGAAGAACCGTTGGAGACGCTCATGCCAAATCTTAGTCTACTGACAAGGAAGCTGACACGTTCTTTCACTTTTCAAGTATTCACATCAAACAATCATTTACTAGAAGGCATCAAGAATAGCAAAAAGTCAATATGTCCAATAAATTCTTCTTCTTTTTTGGCATGTAACACTTGAATTTTCATCGACTATCATTACAAACGAGAATTATTGACTGTGCATTTATTGATATGTATACTTTTTCTCACGCTAATTATTCATGGATCATGCCCAATACCAAATCCTTTGTCGTTTGTTAGCTAGTTATTATGAAATTGCCAATTTGGCGTTGAAGTATTAATAAATTCGAGGTCCACTAATTTTCGAAAACGGAGATTTACAAAAATAATCTCATTTTGCTGATGTGATGAGTTATTTTGGTCCCTAAATAATCAATCTTTTAATCTTAACCATTAATTTACTTTTTAGATGATTTAAATATCTATCTTATTATGAATTGGATTCTTCTTAACCATTAATTTATTTTTAGATGATTTAAACATTTATCTTATTATGAACTGGACCTAAACCTAAAGAGAGACTAACCCAAATAAAAAGATTTTGATCCAAAGAAATGAGATGGTCAATGAGACTTGCGGGTACACCGCGTTGATGCTGGTATGTTGCAGGAAGCACGGATGCATATGAAAGAATGTTCATGCTAAATCTAGACAGTGTCCTACTTTGACCTGCACTTCATATTCATTAAGACTGCTCATCTTTCATAGTACATCTTTTCATTCAATTATTATTACAAACCATTCTTTGAATATTCTTCATTATAAGACGAGGTTATTGGGACATAAAGGCACAAAACTTATTAGTTAAAGTATACATAAAAAGCTAGGATTAAGTTCATGTTGCCCAAATTTTATTTTTATTCAATGAATTTGTTAAGAAAATAAACAATCATTTATTAATAGAAACTTTTTTATCTACTCAACTTAAAATGTTAATGCATAATAAAAGCCAAAAAAAAAAATTGGCATTTTTCTCATGCCTCTTTATTTAATATACTATGGAATGTTAAACACTAAACTAATGATTATATATAAAGCACCGCATCCAGTTTTGCTATCCATTTGTAGCACCATACAAATCCATAGTAACATGCCATTACGTAGAGGAGGATTGACTAAAAAATTACATTTTAACCTTAAAAAAAATTACCAAATGCACTTAAAATTAATGATTAATTGTTGACGTAAGTGTACACAAACAATTTTGCTGTTATACATAATTGTTGACAAAGGCCTTTTCTTCACATGAAAACAATAGTTGACAAAGACTTTTTCTTTATCATGACGGTGAGAAAAATAATGGTTATCATATAATCATTGACAAATGACAGACCTCTACTTGATGTGAAAAAATCACCATGCAGTGTACAAGTCATTAAATAGACACACACCATGCTAGCTACCTAATTTCACATCGGTTCTTGATGTGATGAACCGATGGAGATGCTCATGCCAAATCATTGTCTACTGACAAGGAAGCTTACATGTACTTTTACTTTTCAATCATAGAAAAAGGCATTATGTCCAATAAAATATATATTTTTTTTCTGGCGAGTAACACTTGAATTTTCACCAAGGCAAACGAGAATTATGAACTGTGCATAATTATTGATATGTATACTTTTTCTCAGACGCTAAGTAATCATGGATAATGACAAATACCAAATCCTTTGTCGTTCGTTGGTTGGTTATTATAAAATTGACAATTTGGCGTTGAAATATTAATAAATTCGAGGTCCATTATATTTAGCTAGTGGGATTACAGAGTTGAATTAACAATCTCGACATACTAAAAAAGTTGTTCAGGATGCTCGCCATTTAGATTTGTCTTCGTTTGGTCAGTTGAAAATGAATTTATCAAGATAATTTTGTAAATTTAAAAATTTAAAATAAATAAGAAGTATATTATAAATTCAATAAAGTCAAAATTTTAAATATTTCTTTCTCGAAAATTTTTCAACAATATCAAAATAATCGAAAGTCGAAAAAAATGCATATTTGATACTGTTGAAAAACTCTTGTCGAGAGCTATAAAATGAGATCTGAAAGCAACCATCTTCGCTGCGCCGACAACCCTTACGCTCCACCGGTTACTCCGTTGCGAATTAAGGGCTATTTTTATTTTTTGTTTTTTATTTTTCAGATTTAACATTTTTCCATGAGTATTACCGAAAAGTGATACCATCAACCGGTCGAATTTTACAATACTGACCCATCTCGTCTTCTTCGACCACTGTCCACAACCGAGAAATCATCACATTTGCCTCGTGCTTCGGCGCGTCTGAGTTAGAGAGTGATTAGATATGACGATTTTTTTTATTATTTTTGAGAAAAGTTATTTCCAAAATAACCTCACTTTGCTTATGTGATAGTTATTTTGGTCCTTAAAAAATCAATCTTCTAATTTTAATCTTTGATTTACTTTTAAATGATTTGAATATTCATCTTATTGTAAACTTAATCTAAACATAGACAAATCCAAATAAAAAGGATCTTATCCTAAGAGATGAAGTGTCAGGTTTCTTGTCTTGTATTTTAAATTTTTAATGATTAAAAGCAAAATTCGACACTATAGAATATATATAGCTATTCAATTAGACGCGCGCGTACTCCGCGTTGATGCTGGCATGTTGCTGGAAACGCAGTCATGCTAAAATTAGACAAAGTCCTACTTTGACCTGCACTTAATATTCAACGAATTAATGAGGAAAAAAAATCCCTACGCTAAGTAAATTCACTGATAATACATGGGTGTATGCATAAAATTAATTAATAAATTATTTTTTAACATTAAAAAAATTTATTATTAACATTGTGACGAGTTTATTTGAAATTTATAATTAATTGTTGACGTAAGTATTAGTAACAATATCGTTGCTGTTACATATGGTCGATGACAAAAACCTCTTCTTCACGTGAAAACAATTGTTGACAAAGGCTTCTTCACATTGTCTGTGGAGTTTTGTGTGGTGTGTGGGAATTTGTTTGGGACTGACTAATTAGAACCCAATTTTCTTGGACTGATTTGCATACATTAATAGAGTTTTCGTCTTTAAAAAGAACATGTCTATTTCAATGCTTCCTCCTCTCTGATCTATATTACAAGCAATTCACCAAAAAAGAACAAAACAGGAAAAAAAAAAAACAACGTAATCTTTAGGTGACAATTAAAAGACAACATTATCCAACATGTCTATTTCAATGCTTCCTCTTCTCTCAACTATATAATTATCGTTGAAGTTGAAATGCTTGAAATATTAGCTTACGCTAATAAATATAAATGCTGATCAATTAATTGAAGAACAAACTCTACGGATTTCACCCTGAGTACCAGTCTTGACTTCGACGTTACTCATCTTCACCATCGACCTTCCAAACTCGACACCGAAAGTCAACCCAAGCAATCCTCTAATACCCAGAAAACGTTGGACAAAAGTTCTGGTGGAAGTATCAGTCCACAACTTCTGATCAGATTCAAGCACTCCTCTTCCATCTCTCAAGTTTGCGTAGTAAGAAGTGTCGAATCTGTTTGGGCTGCCTGTGTCTAGTCCAATACGCCTTGTTCCATCCCCGTTTTGTGGACAGAGAGCTCGCAGTTGAGGAAGGAATGCAGCATTGATGGAAGGATCAGCACCGTTCCCTGTTGTTGTGAAGTTATATAATCTGTATCTAAAGAACTGGCACGCTGAAGTACCAATGGTGTGTCCTCCTGGTGACCAAAAACGCAACCGATTTTAATATTTAAGCAAGTTAATAAAAATATAAAATTAATTAACCTTCCTTAACATATATAATTTGTTTTTTATATTGACAGAGAGAGGGAACTCTGATCGAAAAGCCCAAGTCACATACATATAATTTGTTTAATTGTAATATAGAATCAAGGATCAATTTACCTCCTAAATATAATTGTTTAATTTATCAGTTGACTTAACTAACATAGCTTAATACATTATATCTCAACTAGTCAATATATCCATGTCATTGACATTAAAATTTTAAATTGGATTAAGTACTTAATTTGTAAGCAAAAAAAAAAATTGAAATCATGCTTACCAAGAAGGGTGACAAGATCTTGGGTGTTGAGACCCTTAGCGGAGAACTTTTGCTTTTGCACATCAACAGAGTCAGTGAAACTTGGCAAATTGGCTGCATCAGATGCCAATGAAACTCTTCCATCTCTCCGTCCTGTAGGCACTGCCCAACTAGGTCCATTTGTCTGCACAACAAATAAAAAAATATTAATTATACTACACGAGTATAAAAATACAATAATAATTTAAACGATAAAAACATAATACTCTCTAATTTTAGTGTAAAAATGTCTTGCATAAACTAAACTTGTCACATGAACTGTAAATTACACTAATTACATATATATTTTATTATGTCAATAAATTTATAATAAAACTCAAGATCTCAACTATGTACTATACTGTAAATTTTATAACATGAAAAAATATGTTTGGTTTAGTCTATTAATCATATATATAAAAAATAAAAATTAATTACCAGAACAACTGAGTCACGGGTAGCAAGAGCTAAGATATCAGCACAAGAAACAATCCCAGGGCAAGCAACTTCAAGCTGGGTCTTGGCATCATCAATAACTTCAAATCCTCTCAATAAGAGATTTGGAGGGGCAGTTTTCTCAGTGTTAGAGCCATCAATAAGAATCGAAGCATCACAACCGTTGACAAAGCAATCATGAAAGTGCATCCTTAACAACCCAGGAGCAATAGTGGGATCAGAACGAAAATGAGATTGAACAGTTGACTTAACAATTGATTCCGCTCGAGGACACGTTCTCGAGTAGAACCCAACACGTGTGCCTTGGCCTTGCACCAAGGTGACAGCCATGCCGAGCAAAAGAAATATTGAAAAACATATTTTTAAAAAACAAACACTACCCTCCATTTCTTTTTGTTTTCTTTTGTGAGTGTGTATGTGTTTTTTTTTAATATAAAAAGCAATGACACCAATTAGAGAGAATTTGAATATGGGGTTGATAAGGTGGTACTACTGAATTACTATAAAAAAAAAAAAAAAAGAACTCTAGGGTTTTGTTTAAAACTGAAGATCACTGATCTGAGTGCAATATGTTAGCTAGATAGGCTTGTTTGATATTTTAGACAAGGAAATGGGATGTATTTATAGGGTTATGTAGTCAAAGGTTGAGAGAAAAAAGTAAGCAAAGCCGGCTACTAAAACCCGTGATCACAATAGAGAAAGATTCAAAAAGTGTATGTTATGACTTTTGTCTCTTTATGACTTTTTCCTTTCTTCATTTGGATAAATAGATTTCAACCAATAAAAAAATTTAATAAATAGAATATTGATTTCTTGGATAGCGCATGCATTGAGCATTGGGTTGCTTCACGTAAATTATATATATTTTTTACTTGTCAACGAGACTCTCTAACCATAGTATTGCTTTTTAATTTGCACCCACAATGAAAAATGATTACTTAATTAGTTAATTAACTATGATGATTAAGAGACATGAAAATAGAAAAGACATAAGAGATATGCAATGCCCTTTTGTGTAATATTTTTAATTTAAGGAGATTTAAGCCAATTGAATTAATTTTATTTAAATTTGAATTCAAATAAGGTCTTTACAATCGAAATAACAAAAGACAGTTATAAGATGAAAAACTTTAAGGAGATTTGGAAACTCTTTCATTTGACATTCTTCTCAATTTAGTTTAATTGATAGTAAAATGATGAATAAAACTTTAAGAATTTAATTTTGTTTTAAATAAAAAAAGAGTATTCAGGCAATTCAATAAATTTTTGATTTTATTTTTTTAACATTTACAGATTTTTTTATGATATTTGTTAACCGATGATCAGAAAAATACATTTTGATATTGTTAAAAAAATTTGGCAAAATCTACCTTTTAACATTGAATTTACTGTTCTCCATCGAGCCAACTATCTTCATGCACCTTCCGTGCGAATCGAGGAGGCCAACTTTCTATGTATATGTTTTCGAGCATTATTGTCGAAAACTAGGTACCACTACCAGGGAGCCGAAATCAGCCCTCATCACAGGTGTGGAGAGTTTGGCAGCAAACCAGCCAGAGTGAGCGTTGCTCTTGTTGCTAGTGGGATTACAAAGTTGAATTAACAATCTCGACATACTAAAAAAGTTGTTCAGGATGCTCGCCATTTAGATTTGTCTTTATTTGGTGAGTTGAAAATGAATTTATTAAAATATTTTTATAAATTTTAAAATAAATAAGAAGTATATTAGAAATTCAGTAAAGTCAAAAATTTAATTTTTTTTTTCTTGAGAATTTTTCAACGATATCAAGATAACCGAAAATCGAAAAAATGCACTCTTGATTCTATTGAAAAACTTTCGTTGAGAGTTACAAAATGAGACTCGAAAGCAATCATCTTCGCTGCACCGACAACCCTCACACACCACCAGCTTCTCCGTTGTGAATGAAAGGCTATTTTTTTTATTTGTTTTTCAGATTTAGCATTTTCCCATGAGTATTACCGAAAAGTGATACCACCAACTGGTCGGATTTTGCAATGCTGACTAATCTCGTTTTCTTCGACCACCATCCACAACCGAAAAGCCATCACATCTACCTCATGTGTGTCGACGCGTCTGAGTCAGAGCGTGATCATATCTGACGATTTTTTATATTTTAAAAAATATATATTTTCAAAATATCCTCACTTTGCTTATGTGACAGAGCTATTTTGGTCATTAAAAAATCAAACTTCTAATTTTAATATTTGATTTACTTTTAAATGATTCATCTATTGTAAACTTAATCTATACAAAGACAAATCCAAATAAAAAGAATCTTATCCAAGGAGATGAAGTGTCAGGCTTCTTGTTTTCATGATAAAAACAAAATTCAATACTATAGAATATGTAGCTATTCAATTAGACGCGCGCGTACACCGCGTTGATGCTGGCATGTTGCTGGAAGCGCGGTCATGCTAAAATTAGACAAAGTCCTATTTTGACCTGCACTTAATATTCAACGAAATGAAGAAAAAAAAAATCCCTACGCTACTCATCTGTAGAATCAAGTAAATTCACTAATTACATACCGTCACGTAAGTATAAAAGGTTGACTAATAAATTATTTTTTAACACAATTTTTTTTATTGTTTACACTGTTATGAGTTTACTTGTAATTAATTGTTGATGAAGTGTTAACGACAGTTTGAGTGTTCAAATATCTTTACTGTTACATATAGCCGGTGACAAAATCATCTTCTTCACATGAAAACAATTATTGACAAAGGCTTCTCCACATGGACATCCTACATGTGCGTATATATACATTATTGTTTTTTTAGGTAAATTCTAAAATCCTTTTTAATGTGTTTAAAGAACTGTAGCTTTTATTATAAAATAACATCAAACCACGAATTGATATCAAATTACTATAAAAAATAACACAATTATCTAATGATAGAGTTCTAAGTTACGGTTCCTTTATTATTGTCGAAGGGAGAACATGTTTTCAATTAGGAGTAATAGTGGTGAGAAAAATAATGGTTATCAAATAATCATTGACAAATGACAAACTTATTCACGTGAAAAAATCACCATGTATAGTATACAAGTCATTACATAGACGCACACCATGCTAGCTACCTAATTTTACATATAGGAATGATATTTTAACATCTACACTAACACTATAACTTTTAACACTCAAATCAATAATCAATAAATTACCAAAAACTCATTCGTTATGGTGCAAAATCACTCACTACGATAACTTACATAAGGTTAAATGTTAATCAACTTCTTGATTGATTGAAATCGAAAGTCAATAAGAATTTTTATAGATTTGATTTTATTATTGTAAAAATTTGTAGGGTATATAAAACATGTTAGAATTTATATAATTATTAATTAATATAAAACTAAATTGTGTTACTGTTTAAAAAAATACATATAATCTTTATAAATAATTTATTGAATATTAGAGTTTAACAGATCCATGGAATATAATTTTGAAAATAATTTCTTATTTAGTTGATTTGAATTTTTAGAAAATTAATAGCTACTTGTTATTGATAATTAAAGTAACCAAAAGTAAATAATTTATGGGGAAAATATGTTGCTATTGAATACTACTTAGAAAATTGATTATTCTTTTAATCAAGATTATTTGATTTGACACTGAAAATACTCTAATCAAGGCATATATTATTATTATACATGAGGTTTTGTATCAAGTAAAGGGAAAAAGTAAAGAATAAATTATATTAATAAGAATGATATGAGTAATTGCATCCTATACAAAAGAGACACTAACAATATTATTTTATAATTACTTGATATATTTAATTGGGTTCTAATCAATGAAAATATAATTAAAGAGAAAAACACATGATCAGTCAATAATGAGATCTTGTATAATGGATTTTTTTAATAAATTTAATTTATTGGATATTGAATTTAAGTTTGCTTATTTCTTGAACTACTGAACTCAATTTACTTACTGCTGTTACTCTTCAGTTTTCTGTTGAGGTCTATCATGTAGAGGTACTCAAATTGGATTAATGATCGATTTTTAGGTTTCGTAGTAAACCTAATTGGTTACTTTCAATTAAGTAAATTAGTAGTTCAAACCGCACTTAGAGGTAAGGTATTTCTCATTTTTATAGGAACTTTTATACCAAAAACAACGGTAACTTGATTATATTCTTTGCTTTAAGCATTTTATAAATTATACTTTATCATTTTAGACCTGAGTAGGGTTTTTAAATTTTGCTTTATATAATCTGCATAACTAAAAATATCAAAATTATGCTGTGCTGAAAAAAAAAGAATAAAAAGTGTCATAATTTTTTTATAATAAACTTTATAATTTAATTTTATTATCTCGGACCTTTATAGGGTTTCTAAATTGAGATTTATATAACTCAAATAACTATAAAACTGTCATGCTCTTCTTTTTTTTTAAAATATAATCTTATAATTTAATTTTATTGAAAATTTGATTAAGTTAATTTACTAATTTAACTATTAAGTTGATTAAATTATTTATATTGAATTCTTATCAGAAAAAGATTCTTCATATTTGGTTTTAATTTATTAGCCTTTTTAAGCTTTTATAAAGTTTATAAATTGAATTTTACATCCCAATCATGGTGGTTAAACTATAAAGAGTCTAGTGTACATGGTGTATAGCTAGGTGTTTGCGCTGTAAACAGATTGTCTGTGGAGTTTTGTGTGGTGTGTGGGAATTCGTTTGGGACTGACTAATTAGAACCCAATTTTCTTGGACTGATTTGCATACATTAATAAAGTTTTCGCCTTTAAAAAGAACATGTCTATTTCAATGCTTCCTCTTCTCTCAAATATATAATTATCGTTGAGGTTGAAATGCTTGAAATATTAGCTTACACTAACAAATATAAATGCTGATCAATTAACTGAAGAACAAACTCTACGGATTTCACCCTGAGTACCAGTCTTGACTTCGACGTTACTCATCTTCACCATTGACCTTCCAAACTCGACACCAAAAGTCAACCCAAGCAATCCTCTAATACCCAGAAAACGTTGGACAAAAGTTCTGGTGGAAGTATCAGTCCACAACTTCTGATCAGATTCAAGCACTCCTCTTCCATCTCTCAAGTTTGCAAAGTAAGAAGTGTCGAATCTATTAGGGCTGCCTGTGTCTAATCCAACACGCCTTGTTCCGTCTCCGTTTTGTGGACAGAGAGCTCGCAGTTGAGGAAGGAATGCGGCATTGATGGAAGGATCAGCACCATTTCCAGTTGTTGTGAAGTTATATAGTCTGTACCTAAAGAATTGGCATGCTGAAGTACCAATGGTGTGTCCTCCTGGTGACAAAAAATGCAAGATGCAACCGATATTAATATTTAAGCAAGTTAATAAAAATATAAAATTAATTAACCTCCCATAACATACATAATTTGTTCTTAAAATGACGGAGAGAGATCGAACTTTGATCTAGAGACCACGAGTCACATACATCTAATTTGTTTAATTATAATATAGAATCAAGTATCAATTTACCTCTTAAATATAATTGTTTAATTTATCAGTTGACTTAGCTAACAGAGCTTTATATTTTATTATTTCAACTAGTCAATATATCCATGCCGTTGACCTTAAATTTTTAAATTGGTTTAAGTACTTAAATTGCAAGCAAACCAATTAATTGAACTCATGCTTACCAAGAAGGGTGACAAGATCTTGGGTGTTGAGACCCTTAGCGGAGAACTTTTGCTTTTGCACATCAACAGAGTCAGTGAAACTTGGCAAATTGGCTGCATCAGATGCCAATGAAACTCTTCCATCTCTCCGTCCTGTAGGCACTGCCCAACTAGGTCCATTTGTCTGCACAACAACTAAATAAAATTAATTATACTACACGAGTATAAAAATACATTAATAATTAAAACGATAATAACATAATACTCTGTAATTTTAGTGGAAAATTTTCTTGCATAAACTAAACTTGTCACATAAACTGTAAATTACACTAATTACATATGTTTTAACATGTTAACAAATTTATAATAAAACTCAAGATCTCAACTATGTACTACACTGTAAATTTTATGACGTGATAAAATATGATTAGTCAGGTTTAGTAATCACATGTGTGTATATATATATATATATATATATATATATATATATATATATATATATATATATGTATATTATGAAAAAATAATAATTACCAACACAACAGAGTCACGAGCAGCAAGAGTTAAGATATCAGCACAAGAAACAATCCCAGGGCAAGCAATTTCAAGTTGGGTTTTGGCATCATCGATTACTTCAAATCCTCTCAATAAGAGATTGGGAGGGGCAGTTTTTTCAGTATTGGAGCCATCAATAAGGATAGAAGCATCGCAGCCATTGACAAAGCAATCGTGAAAGTGCATCCTTAGCAATCCAGGAGCAACAGTGGGATCCGAACGGAAATGAGATTGAACAGTTGACCTAACAATCGATTCTGCTCGAGGACACGTTCTCAAGTAGAACCCAACACGCGTGCCTTGGCCTTGCACCAAGGTGGCAGCCATGAAGAGCAAAATAAGTACTGAAAAACATGTTCGTAAAGAGCAAACACTACCCTCCATTTCCTTTTGTTTTCCTGGTGTGTTTGTGTGTGTGTGTTTTTTTAAAAAAAAGACACCAATTAGAGAGAATGTGAATACGTGATTGATGTGGTGGTACTACCGAATTACTATATTAGAAGAAAAAGAGAACTCAAGGGTTTTGTTTAAAACTAAAGATTGATCGATCTGAGTGTAATATGTTAGCTAGCTACGCTTGTTTGATATTTTTGACAAGGAAATGAGATGTATTTATAGGGTTATGTAGTCAAAGGTTGAGAGAAAAAAGTAAGCAAAGCCGGCTACTAAAACCCGTGATCACAGGGGCGGAAAGATTCAAAAGTGTGTGTGGAGTGGATGATGAGTTAGGATACAACAATAGTCTTTTGTCCCGTTATGACTTTTTCCTTTCTTAATTTGGATAAGCATATTTCAACCAAAAGAAGAAAATGGATAAATAGACGAATGATTTCTGGGACCTGAGCATGCATGGTGTTACTTCACGTTAATTACGATGTATTTTTTAAATTAGTCAACGAGACTTATTAACCATGGTATTACTTTTTAATTTGCACCGTCACAATGAATAATGATTACTTAATTAGTTAATTAATTATGATGACCAAAAGACAAGAAAATGGAGAGATTAACTCATTTACATTAAAAAAAAAAAAGTGAAGTAAAGCTTATTCACATAAATTTTGGTTGTAGAGTGAATTTACCAAATTTCAAAATCTAAACAATCCAAATTTATGTCTAAAAATAATGTATTGTATGTTTTATTTCATAATTTTTTACTATAGAAGAGTTAATTTTGTAGATGGAAGAAGATAAGAGAGATGCACAAGCTTTTTATAACCGAAGAGACAAAGGGCAGCTACAAGGTGGCTATGGATGCATAAACTCTTTCATTTGATAGTCCTCTCAATTTGGTTTGATTGATAGTAAAATGATGAATAAAATTTTAAGAATTTAAATTTATTTTAAATAAATAAAATAATATTTATGCAATTCAATAAATTTTTGATTTAATTTTTTGACATTTAAATACTTTTTATGATATCATTCTAACCGATGATGAAGAAAATATACTTTGATATTGTTGAAAGAGTTCGACGAGATCTACATTTGGTTTACTATCTTCTGTCGAGCTGACCATCTTCATGCAACGTCTGAGGGAGGCCAGGTTTTCGAGCATTATCACTTCAAGAAAATCGCTAATCACTGGAGGACTATCACTAAAGGCTACGTGTTGTCCCTTAGTGATAAGTATTTTCAATGACGGATAAGACTGAGGGGTACGTGTCCCTTTGTGCTAGTGAGAAATGTATCATCGAGGGACAATTTCCTCGGTGATAATATTTTTTACACTTGGTATTAAGTTCGCAAAATATTTTTAAAATATTTTTTTGGTTTTTTTAATTAGAAATGTTATTATGGAAGGAATTTAATCCCTCGGTGTTGATAAATGAATATAAAATTAATTTTAAATTAAGTAAACTACTTTCACCGAGAGATAAAAACATATTATCGAGGGATCTCTCGGTGAAAGTCTGATATAAATTTCACGTAGATACATTTCTTCTCCACTTCTTCTTTTCTCTTGCTTTCTTCTCCTAGTGTCGCGCGACTCCATTTCCAAAACTCTAAAGAAATTTTCACCTCCTCTCTCTCTCATATGCTTTCTCGCTCTCATATTTCGTCTATTGTAATCTTTAACCTCCATTTCTAGGTTTTTTTTTCTCCTATTTTTCCCACTTCACCGATTTTCGGGATCTCTCTCTACCATTTTTGAAAGTTTCTTCTCTCTCTTATTTATTTGTGTATATATATATATGTGTGTGTGTGTGTGTGTGTGCGCGCGTGTTACATTTGTTAATCTATTGAATGTTTTTATTTGAATTTATTTGCATATATTTGTGTATATATTTCTAGTTTTTTTTATGTTTTTTTTACAGTGTTAATTTTTTTTTTATATAGAATGAGAGAAAAAAAATTGTTACATGTATGAGAGTATATGGAAGGGTATATTTATCTCTCCAAATCTTTCAAAACTCTAAACATTTAATTTTCACTCGTTTGAAAGTTTTGAAAAAATAGTAAGGCCACTACAAGATAATTGACTTTTGCCGGCGCTTAATTTCCGGCGCTTGACAAAAGTGCCGCAATATATTAACCGCTGGTGCTTTATTGAAGCACCGCAATATTCAAAGAACATATTGCGGCGCTTCAAAGCGCCGTTATATGCGAATCTGATTACATATTCTGGCGCTTTGAAGCGCCAGAATATGACGATTAGCATACACAGACGTTTTAAAGCGCCAAAATATGACCAGGAGCATATTCCGATGCTTTAAAGCGCCGATATATGCTAAAAATTTCACATATAAAAGGTAGCTGCCGCTATTTCCCCCAAATTTTTCCCTCTGCTCCCACTCTACCACGCCACCGTCCATTCCGTGAAAAACCATGAACCCTTGCCGGGATCGCGATCGGCTTTCTCATATCCAACGTCAGTTTCTTCCTCAACCCTTCCGACTAGACCCTCTAGCTCAACCACGTCTTTTTTCTCTGCTCCCACTCTACCGCGCCACCGTCCGTTCCGTTAAGAACCACGAACCCTTGTCGGGATCGCGACCGACTTTCTCCTATCCAACGTCAGTTTCTTCCTCAACCCTTCCGACCCGACCCTTTAGCTCAACCACGTTCGGGTCAAGTCATCCCCAAAACTCATCCACGGCCTCTCTTTCTGTCTCACCATCAAGGACAGCTCGGGCTGTTGTTCTTCAAAATTCCTATTCAGGTACATTTTCTTGTTTAATGCTACTAATTGGTGTTTGTTTATGATATATTATTAAACTTCAATTTTTAAAATAAAAATTTCATTCAATGATGCTTGAATATAAGGACGATTACCAGTGAACCTAGGAATTTGGTTTGGTAAACTGAAACTGGTATTTTAGCATTTGAATGTTTATGTTAGGTTGATTTTTGTGATGCCTTTTAAGTTGAATTTATTTGATTTTGGGTTTTAACAATAATTTTTTTTATTACGCCGGGTTTTGGGTTTCTTAGGAATTTTCGTCCCTGGTGTGTGAAGGAAGAGGTGGTGGGTTTGGTCTTGATGTGCTTGGTTCCAGACACAGTGGTGTCTCAAAATTTTCTAGATGAAAGGGTTGGAGATAAGGGTTAGTAGTTGTACCAGAGGTTGGTTGGATTATCTGGTTGTTCAATTCTGTTTCTTGAATTGATTGTGATTAGTTAGAAAGGGTGGTAGGAGTTTTAATTTCTGGGTGTTTGGGAGAAAATTTCATGGCCAGAGAAAAGTTTTGTAGGCAAGCAGAAAAGGGTTCTGTTATTTGTGTTTGGTCTTGTGACAGCCTTAAATTGGTACCAATTTGTCTGTGATTGTTTCGTTGTCTGCACTGACTGTAAGCGTAGGAACAGGATCAAGATTCTCTGCCTCCATTTTCTGTGCAATTACCTTACTTTCTTGACTGTTCTCTGCTAGCATTTCTTGTTTCATATTCATGAATGCTGAGAATTGTTAAGTGTTCCTCTGTGTTTCTTGAATTTCTGGTTCTTGTGGCATTATAATACTTCTTTGTGAATTGGGATCTAAGGATGCCATGATAATCTTGAGGGAGTTCTGCAGTGCCTCTAAATTCTTTTCAGTTTCTGTCCTAAACTCAGCTCGATCATGTTTCAGTGCATTAATCTCATGTTTTTGCCTAAGTTGTCGTTGCTGTAATTGCTTGATAGACTCATCCACTTTGGACCATTTTGATCCTTCTGCCATCTATACTTGTTGTTAGACTGAATGGTTGAAAATAGAGTTAAAACTTGAGGAAAAAAATGATGATGAATGAAAAGAATTGGAAGGGTGAATGAAAGCTCCAATGTTAGGATACCAATTTTAGGATTGAAAATAAGAGGAGAAAATTAAGAAAGAAAAGGAAAAGATTGGAAAAAAATTGAAAGGGAATATCACATTTAGAGTAAGCATTTTCAAAGCAGCAAGAAATTCTCAGTTTAATCAACTTTATATGCAGGATCTCTGGTATTTCTATGGATATTTTAGGAAGTAGTGCTCAAGTCTGTCAAACAAGTAGTGCGCACACAACTTTCTATGCTGGATCTCTGGTATTTCCATGGGATATTTTAGGAAGTAGTGCTCAAGTAGTGTACACCTATATGATCTGTAAAGCTGTGTGGAAGACTTTTTTCATGGCTGGTAAGTCAAACTATGTGAAATACTCTATTCCAAGGTTGGTAAGATTGAGTAAAGAATGGGTAAATCCAGCTTCCGTTAACTTTGATGCAAGAAATTTACTAGACTGTTGTTTGGTAAAGTTTGAGATTCCGGGATTTCCAGGACATTGTAGCTTAAGTTGTAGGAAACTCTTAATCATTTTAGAGCAACTTCAACTAGTTAACAGTTTCCAATTTTCATTTCCTAATCTATGATTTTTCTAGCAATTAATTGAGGTACTTGGGACTCAGAGAAATAGTGATAAGCTTTCTGACCTTCGTAGGTTAGTATCAATAAAGGAACTTAATATGGTATTATGTGTTTAAATTGAGTTTTTATTACTTGTTGTTAGCACTGTGATGGCTAATAGTTACATAAAAACATTAAATATTGCAGCTCATTTTTGGCTGCTCAAAGGCTAACCAACCGTTCCAATCGACCAATGCAAAGTCTCGAACAAAAGTGGTTGGTAAATTTCCCTCATGGCTTATGAGGCAGGTTAGGCATAATAACAAGAGTCTTCAATTTCTATAAGTATTATAAATGAAACATTGAATGTTATTGTCTCATATTAATTGTTCGAAAATGTTTAGGTTCCATGGATGGTGGATAACAATTATTCAGATGAACTAATTACCTTTGCTTGAGGTCCGAATAATGTTATTAGGAGATTCAATGGATTCAACATCAACGGCTTTAAATTCCACACAAAGGAACGTGAGAGGTGTAGACGCTCTCAAAATTCGGGAGTGATGGTTGAAGTGGATAATAAAATGTATTATGGTGTGCTCGACGATATCATCGAGCTGGATTACTATGGGATGTTTAAGATTGTGTTGTTCTGTTGTGATTGGGTGGATATTAATTCACCCAGGGGTTTAAAGAAAGATGCAAGTGGTTGCATTCTTGTGAACTTGAATAGGTTAATACACACTGGTAAGTTATTGAAGGATGACCCGTTCGTTCTTTCATCTCAAGCGAATCAAGTGTTTTATGTGCAAGACCCAACAATGAAGGAATGGTATCATGTTGTGATCACGAAGCCAAGGGACCTATATGAAATGGGGGAAAAAAGGCAGGAAAAGGATGATGACACTTACAATCAGTGCATGCCTTCTAATGTAGTGGTAGACGATCAATTAGATTGTATCTCAACTTAGGCTAGGATGGACATTGACGAAGATACCAACTAATCTTATGTACATTTCCGTGTAATTATATTTGGATGTATATTTATGTGATGGACATGTGTGTAAACGAGTTTTGTAAGGTTTTATTGTAATCTATCGGGTTATTGTTGCTTTGTCTCACACTTAACAAGAGTCCTGAACTTTTTTGCGTACAGTTTGTGGAATGCTACTTTAGACTGTCGTAAATTTCTATTTTGGTTGTATCATTGATTATTGTTTGTTCTTTAAATCCAATTTGAATCACTTATTTGTTCATAACTTCTCAGGTACTCAGAAGTTATTGATTGTTGCATTTGTTGCGACCCCTTGACCATTCCTATCTTTCAGGTGTGGTTCTTCTAATTCTTGTTAACTTTTAATGTATTTTTGATATTGTGAGATATAATCATTTTAATGTTTTTATCTCTACAGATTGCAAGATGTATAGGTCAAAAAATATCCCACTATTGGTTAGAGATAACATGTCAAACCAGTATGCAGCTGAGTTTTCACACCATCAAGAAGATATTCACCATGAGCATGACTATCACCTTGATGATGATCATGACACGCACACTGATTCTGAGACCAATCCAATAACATCGGGAAGTGAGCACAATGATAGTGAACAATACAAGATAATTGGTAATTTCTGTATTAGAATACATTCTATCTATAACTAGTTTGATACCACATTGTTATACTAATTATATAATTTATGTTTTCAATGTATAGATTCTGAAGGGAGGGTGAGGAAGCAGACACGTGTCTTGAGAACCTCACAAGTGTGGTCCCTTGAATGTGAGGAAAAAATTGTGGTCCACTTCAATGCACGTCATCAACCTATTAAGAAAGGTGGCCAAATGTTAAGTAGCTGGTTGGGCAAGGTAGCGAAGAGAGGGAACTTTTGTCCGCTTAATTACACGGATTGGAAGAAGGTCCCTTCTAGCTACAAGAAGGACCTTGTTATATTGATTCGGGTAAGTAACAACTTAATAACCATTGATTGCCTCCAATCTCTCTTTTTGTTTTTGTTTATTCGTGGTGTTGTACATGCATAATCCCTAACACCAATAATGCTTATTTGACATCGATTTCCTTTCTGTGTGGTAGAGGAAGTTCCATTACCCTACGATTGAGGCGATATACAACATTTTGTTGAGGATGGTAGGGAAAAATGGAGGGACTACAGATATGTGCTGAAAAGGGACTACGTGAGGAACAAAACGAAATAACAAGTTTTGAGCAATGATGTTCCAAAAGGCGTAGATCAAGACCAGTGGAAGCAACTGGTGAACTACTGGTTCTCTGACCAGAGTGAGGTTGTTTTAAGACAATAATGTTCATTTGAATTCTTATTGTTTCTATTTTTCTATTAATGACTGACTATTCAATTTGTTTATTATTGGTGTAGAAATATTCGACTATAGGGACAGCGGCACGTGAAAGACAACAATGTCCTCACACGTCTGGTTTAAAGAGTTTTGCTAGACGATGGGATGAATATGTGAGTTAATTTGCTTTATTAATCCAATCTTTCATTTAAGATGTCACTGTCACAATTTGATCTCTTTCCATACATGGTAGGAGATGACACATGGGAATGAGCCCGGGCGCGTGGAGTTTTTTGCTGAAACTCATAAACGCAAGGATGAGACTTTTATTGATGATGCATCACGACAATTTATGGTAAGTTGAACATCTTTAAAAATAGGGGAAAAGCCTAAATTTTTTTTATTCCTTCCTATTTTCACTTGATGTGGAATGAAAGAAAGAAGAGAGCCTTCAATTAAGTTAAGAAATATATAGCTTTCATCAAGGAAGGGTGATAAAATATTTTTAACCCAAAAGTTTGATGTTATTATTATTTTTTAAATGAGGATGACTTCATAGACTTCATTGACATACTCTATTTTTTTGTAAATGGTTCTTTTGTTGTGTACACATGTAGCCTTGGTGCCAGAGGAATACATCTGTCTGGTTCTTGTGCCTTTAGGATTAATCTGTTGGGCAATGTGATCTTGACATATATATTAGAGCTATGTTTGAAATATGATCCGTTTTCTGCATAGCCTTAATGGTCAATAGTTCATTCTTTAATTACTGATTAGATATAGATCTGAATCTTAGATCAGTAAATGTGTTTGATTGGCAGCAGGTGAGGTTGGGAACTTGATCATGCTTTTCATTTTTTTTCGAACTAGATTAGTACTAAACAAATTTTATGTATGGTGAAGATTTTATGTACTAAACAAAGGAAGCTGAATGTATGGTGAAGATTTTATGCTTTGAAGGTAAAAATGATATCCTAGTTACACTTTTGGTGTTGTGCTGATAAAAGTGGGATGATTTTGTATGGTGGTGACCACCGACGAACATAGATGATACTTTGTTGCTTTGCACATTTTGTCTAAATTAGGTACATTGCTTGGATTGTATATTTGTTTTTCTTTCGCATGAGGTTTTATGAAAAAATATGGGAAATTCTGCCCGTTTTTCGAGCATAGATGATACTTAGTTGCTTTGCACATTTTGTCTAAATTAGGTACATTGCTTGGATTGTATATTTGTTTTTCTTTCGCATGAGGTTTTATGAAAAAATGGGAGAAATTCTGCCTGTTTTTCGAGCATAGATGATACTTTGTTGCTTTGCACATTTTGTATAAATTAGGTACATTGCTTGGATTGTATATTTGTTTTTCTTTCGTAGGAGGTTTTATGAAAAAATAGGAGAAATTCTGCCCGTTTTTTCTATAAAATTTGATAAACACATTTTGTTTTATGTATACTGCGCTGTTATTATCTTCTAAATATTCGGCGGAGTTTAATTTTTATTGTTTCTTAATTGTAGGTGACAGCTGAAGCTCGTGTTGCTGAACTTGTTGCAGCTTCAGGATCCTCTGATGCTAGCAATACAAAATGAAGTCTTCACCGAACTTATGGGTGAAGAGAGTTCCAGTCGTGTCCGAGGTCAAGGTTTTGGAGTTACACCCTCTGCTGTGTTTGGACTTTCAGCTCAAATAAGGAGTATATGGGATACCATGGAGCCTATGCTGAAGAGATAAATAGTTTGAGAGCAAAAATAGAAGAAAACAATCAACAGCATGCGCAACAACTTCAACAAATAACGTCAAGACACGATGATCAAATAAATAATATGCAATCCCAAATGGATGAGCTGAAGTCTTTACTACAGCATTTGGCTAATAGAGGACCTTATGATTGATTTCGTGATGCGTGATGCTAAAATAATTTTTCATACTACATTTCCATTACTTTGTTTTTGTATGAATTTTATATATGAACTATGACTGTTTTTTTTGTGTGTAAATAAAACGTTTATGTTGACTAAAAGAATTTTTATGGATGATGCATTTTATATTTCGAAGAACATTTGCATATAGAATGTCGATATTTAAGTCAAAGTAATGTAAAAACATAATTAAAACCGAAATTCATTTTGCCAAAAGAAAGACAGTTGACTCTGCTGACATTCCGCAACGCTTATATACCAGTGCTTTGAAGTGCCGCTATATACCAGCACTTTGAAGCGCCGGAAAATTATGCATATTGCGGCGCTTCTTCAAAGCGCAGATATTTGCGTTTCGACACCACACATTTCGGCGCTTCCAAAAAGCGCTAGAAATTCATATTGCGGCACTTTTAAGCGCCGAAGTATGCAAAAAAAAAAAGCAACGGCACTGACAATTTATCTTGTAGTGGGCAGAGAAAATTGAGAAGATAAGAATTTAGAGAAGTAATTCTTCTCCTATCCCTCGATCCAAATTCCCGAGTTTGGTCATATCCCACTATGGTAATAATTATTCACAGATGTTTACATATGAAGAAGTTTGATAAAATGAGTGTTAACTAGCTAGTTTAGATAGTAAAATAACTTGTCATCCCATCAGAAATTTGAGATCAAATTCTACTTACATCAATGATTAAGTAGATAAAGAAAAAAAAATGATTATCTCTCTTGTATATCTCAAAAATATAATAGTCTTTCAATGAAAAATAAAGGAAAGTTTGATAGGAGTATATATAATTTTTAAAACTCCTCACCATTTGTTTGTTCAAGAATCATAATCCAATAAGTTGGATAATGTGGTGAAAATTAACCAAATTCTCAAAATCATATTGATCTTTTATGGCCCTACAAGAGAAACTCAAGTTAAAAACCTCTTAGATAAAATGTTCATTTCAATCTTTTCACAACTCAAGATATGTGACGAAAACTGTTTACTTGAGAGAGACTAGATCAAGATCAAAGACCTAGAATAGGTTCTAAGGTAGATAAGATCTGTAAATCTCTACTAACAAGTATTTTACTTTTCATTATGGTTCATTTTGATCGAAATGTTTTTTGATGAAAAATTATTTTGACTAGAAAAACCTTTTTAAAACAGAAAATTCTATTTCAGGACATCCAGTCGACTGAATGAAGGAATTCAATTGACTGAATGATGTTATTCAGATTCCACTCCTTCATTTATTCAGTCGACTGAATGAAATACCTGATACTATTTAGTTTATCTTTTCTAAATTTTTTATAAAAAATTTAAGTTAGCCTTAGATTGTTAGGCCAGATTGTCATTATAATTTAGCATAATTAGAAACCACATGTATTTATTGAAGCATTTTTGGAAGATAGAAAAGTGATAACAAAATATATGATTGCTATTGTATCATGCTATTTCAATCCATATATTTTGATATGTATGTAAAAAACAATAAATATAATAGAAAGAATACTATATATTTAAAACAACTTATTGACAATAAATTCTTTATTATTTTAGTGATTAGAACAATGAGAACTGACCGTAGCTGGACAGATTGTCGAGTTGGTAATCATACCCTATCTACGAAATTTTTAGAAGAGGTGGAGATTTTTCTTGACTTTGCATATGGTAATCCATCGTTTGCATATAACAATGGAACTATTTGGTGTCCTTATTTTCCATGCCAGAATTTAAGTTTTTAAACCGAGAAACAATTACGTTGCACCTATATAGGAAAAGTTTTACTCCTAATTATAAGAGGTGGATTTTTCACGGTGAGAGTTATTTGAGACGTGAATGGTTGTAATACCCGTAATCGTAAAGTAAGGGTAAAAAAAGTAATTTAATAAATATGAAATAAAATTAAAATAGTATATTTATGCGAAGGATTTAGTATTAAATAAAATAATTCTTTTGAAAAAAAAATCTGGACGTCCAGAAAAGAAAAGAAGAAAAGGAAAAAAAAGTTTTTTGTAAAGGGAGATTTTTGCATGTAGTGCAAGTGGCTATTTCGTGGAGATTTTGGGGAGAATTAAGGTGATGAGTTGCCAAGTTTCTGCCGAGATTTTTGGTGCAACAACTTATGTATATACACTGTTATGTAAACGTAATTATATACTTGCCAAATTTCGTTTAGTTTCCTTCAAATCTCTCGATTTCTTTAAACATTTGGGGACCGAAATAGCAAAATTTTGAAGAGGTTTACTGGGAAATTTCATAGAGAATCACGAGAAGCTATCAGAAAAATAGAAGATAATAACATAATGTTTATTTTTGATTTTTTTAGCATTTATGAAATTCTTATAATCAGAAAAAATAATTAGATCTAAAATAAATATTATGTCAGGTGTTGACGATCAGCAACCGGGGGAAATTGCTGAGAATAGTGGGAAAAGAAAAGAAGTGATCCACGGGTAGTTTTAAGTGCTACGTGGTGAGTTGGACACGTTGAAAATTATTAGGTAAAAAATAATATTTTTAGAATAATGAGTTGATTTAATAATGATGGTGATAAATAAAATTCTTGACGAGTTATGGTTAATAAACTGATGTGATATATGAGGAGAAGAAATTAATGAAATTTAGTGGATCTTGATAAGCTTTGATGGATAATTTGATGTGATTTGGGATGAAATTTAGTGAATCTAGACAAGTTTTGATGGATAATTGGATGTGATTTGTGATGAGAGAAATTTAGTGGAAATTTTTAAATAATTTGAGAAAAATCAGGATAGCCAATTTAAATATTTAAATTTATGTTTGTTTTTTTTTTATGTTATTATTCAGATGCATATTTCATATCATTGTTCATATGTATATGTATTAAATAAAAAAACCGAAAGAACCGGGAATGGGCCGGTCTAATTGAAAAACCGTGATAGCCAGTATGTGCTGGAAATAAAAGGGACATCGTGACAGCCGGTATATGCTGAAAATAAATACCGTGGTAGCCGGGACAAGCTGTAAAGAAAATAACCGGGAAGACAGCCGATCTAAGATAATAAAAACATATCAACATATGGGAAGATGTTCCCATAATAATAATTCATGCATGGCATCTGTTTTAATTATTGCTTGCATTATTGAAATGCTGATGTGTGATGTGTTATTGTGAATTTATTAATAGATGGATGAGTTTCACAAAGAGACAGTTATGGTGATAAGAACCATCTAAATGGTTGACTTTATGATGTGAACCTCATTGCGAGGTAATTATAAGATAACAAATGGTCTTGAGGTGAACCAATAAATAAGAAGATGAGATTGATCGAGAATGAGACTTATGATATGTGTAGTAATAGTAGAATGCTAGTATAAAGTTGTATGAGATATAAATTATTAAATATTGAAAGACCATTTATACAAATTGAGTACTTATAGTAAATTTAATTCACTGAGCTTGTGAAGCTCATCCCTCATTGTATAATGATTTTAGGTAGTAGGCAGGATAAATAGTCTGGTGGGTTGAGAGTCAGACAAAATCATTTTTTTTTTGTAAGCCATGTACGTGTCAACATCCTCATATAAATGAGAAAAGAAAAAAAAATTTGTTTGTAAATATTCATACATGTTACGTTGTATATTATGTTTAGTCAATATCAGATTGATGTATCTCCCCTGTTGAGGGTTGAGGATTGATGTAAAAGAATTTTTTTTAGTATTATTTTTACTGTTACATATATGCGTCGTGCTAGGATTTTCAAAATGTGATGACACCGTCTCGAAGGTGGCCAACCCAGAATGGGTCATCACAACGGTTGACGCCCCAATCAGATCACCATGTCGAGGAAGGTTTCAGAGAAACGAATCGCATAAAGGAGATGGTAATGAATGTTGCTAGCCTAGACTTCAACTGGGATACGGAAAAGGATCCGAATGCTTGAGCTGCAAAGTTGTTTGACATGTTAAGAGATGCTGATGAGCCCTTGTGGGAGGGTTATAAAAAGCACACTAAGTATCAGCGATCTCATAATTATTGAATTGTAAATCTGATTTTGACATGTTTGAGAACTGTTTTGATCGATTATTGACAATAATTAAGAGTATACTGCCCGAGGATGAGAAGTCTCTTGAAAACTTTTACAAGTCCAAGAAGATAGTGAAAGAGTTAAGACTTTGTATGAGAAGATACACTCATGTTCGAATGATTGTATGTTGTATTACAAGGAAGACAAAGACAAGAACGTGTTTGATGTGTGTTGACATCCTCGGTTTAAACCTAGGTAGAGCGGTAATAAGAAGCTAAAAGATATACCACACAAGGTGTTGCGTTACTTTCAGTTGACATCTAGACTTCAAAGGCTTTATTCGTCGAAAAACACTACTAGACACATGAGATGACACAAAGAGGGAAAACGTAGTATATCAGACATGGTCATCCACCTGGAAGATAGGATGGCATGGAAACATTTTGATGATACTTACCCCGAGTTTGCCATTGAACCGCATAAAGTTAGGTTAGGACTCTCAACTGACGGCTTCACTCTGTTTAGCCATTCGACGTCCTCGTACTCTTGTTGGCTTGTATTTGTCATTCCTTATAATTTACCTCCTAGTATGTGCATGAAAGAGCATAATCTGTTCTTATCATTGGTAATTCTTGGCCCAAACAACCCTAGTAAGACTTCGGATGGCTATCTATGTCCATTAATAGATGAGTTAAAAACATTGTGGATGGATGGAGTTCCTACTTACGATGCAGCTAAGAAACAAAATTTTAATATGAAGGTTTCACTTTTATGGACGATTAATGACTTTCTTGCATATGGCATGCTTTTTGGGTGGAGTACTCACAGTCTATTGGGTTGTCCTTACTGTATGGAGCATACAAAATCGTTTTGATTGCCACATGGTCATAAAAATTCATGGTTCGATTGTCATCGTCAGTTCTTTCGAGAAGATCATGATTTTAGAAGGCAGAGGCAGGGTTTCATAAAGAATAGATCTGAGAGTGGCCTGCCACTACAACAAGGTTGTCAGGGGTAGATGTGAAAGCTAGAGTGATGTCTTTCGAATAGATCACATTCGGTTCCAATGGTAGAAAACAAGAAATATGTGGATTTGGGAAGGATCATAATTAGACAAAGAGGAGTATCTTCTGGGAGGTACTGTACTGGTCAACTAATCTTGTTCGCCAATATATGGACGTTATGCATTTTGAGAAAAATGTGTTTGACAACGTCTTCAACATTGTTATGGATATCAAGGGTAAAACCAAAGACAATGCTAATACTCGTTTAGATATGGCAGAGTTTTGTAGACGTCCTCAATTGGAGTTGGTTGAAGTCAATGGTAAATCTAAATATAAACCCAAAGCAACATATGTATTAAACAAGTCCCAGATAAAGACAGTTTGCGAATGGGTTTCAAATTTGAAGTTCTTATATGGGTTTGCCTCAAATTTAGCACAATGTATTAAACTGAATGAATGCAAGTTTTACGGGATGAAGAGTCACGATTGTCACGTGTTCATGGAAAGATTAATTCTCCAGGCGTTTCGTGACTTGTTACATGACCCTATGTGGGATGCATTAACAGACCAAAGTAAATTCAGTTCATTAGATACACATGATTGCATTGAATGACCAAATTATGCCTATCTATATTTGGTATCATGGTTTTAGCCTTGAATTTGTTCTAGACAAGTTGAGTTTGAAATGGGTATTGGATATCCAAGATTCTGATTGTAGCTAAACATAATATAAGTAATTTATGTCAATCTAACTGGAGTTATAATAGAAAGCATGTGGATCTGCTTCTTTTAGATTGCATTATTGCGCATAATTCTAATGATTTATTTGTTTTCCTTTTTGCAGAAAACTTGATCTTATCCGAAAACCACACATTGGTTAATCCAGCAGATTTTGGGTTTGCTAGAGAAAAATGATTGATAGAGATAATGACTACTGAAACAGGGGCATAACGTTGGATGGCTCAAAAGGTACATTACTGAAAACTTCAAAAGTTCAAGTAACATATTTTAGTTCGGTTTTGGGACCAGGTTTTCACATTAGAGTACTTTTTTTTTTTTAACTTTCTTAATTGGTGAGCTTTATATCACAATTACATTGAGGTGTGGATAGAAAAAACATTATTAAACCAAAAGGTTAATGCCTACAGCTTTGCAATTGTGCTGTGGGAGCTCATCCAGAAAAATCTACAAGCAGCGAATGCATCTGCTTTTACGGTAATCGATTGCATAATCTTTGCTAGGTGGAAAAATCTAATCTAACCCTAAAATATATCAAAATAATATGATATAAATTTAATTTAATTTGATCCTAATTTGAGTGATTTGGATTCAAAATAATCTGAATTTAATCAAACCCAAACACAAACGACCTGAAACCTGAAACGACCTGAAAACTCGAAAAGATCTGAAAACCTAAAACGATCGAAACCTAAAACAACCCAAAAATCTGACCCGACTAAAAAATATATCAAAATAATATGACCCGAACCTGAACCCGACCTGAACCTAACCCAAGTGATCCAAAATGACCTGATCCGATCTGATCCGACCTGAAACCCGAAACAACCCGAAAACCTTAAACGACCCGACCCAAAATGAATTGAAAAAATATATATATATATTTTACAAAAAACAATTTGCTTTATAAAACTGAGATAATAGTTAATTTAGTAGTTGTTAAATAAAATAAATTATATAACAATTAATTAATTATTGATTTATATGTGTTGATATACATGGTTCAATATTATAATAATATGAGTAATCTCATTAATTTCAAATAAAAAAATAAGAAGAATAGTAAATTTTGCATTGTTCTTCAAGTCACAATAAAATTTTATTTTCAATTGTCTTGAAAAAATATAATTGAATGAAGTGATTACAAACCCGAGAAGTTTCGGAATCAAAAAAGTATATAACTTAGCAATTTTAAGGTAAAAAAGTTGATACTTAGATAACAGACGAGGCAGGTTTACTATCACGGCCGTTTAGTAGAATATAACAGATGAGACGGACTCACAAAGTATATAACTTAGCAATTTTATTTTCATAAATTATTTAGTTTCTGTTTTGGTTTATATGTATACTTGACCATGTTATCTGCTGTATGTAGGATCCAGTTGCAGAGTAGGATGCTAAGCATGTGGACCCCAATGGTGACACACACTTGACAGACCCATAGTTTTATTTTTAGACATTTGTATTTAGAATTTTTGGAATATTTGATTATTTTTTTTGAAGAGGGAATATTTGATTATTGATTGTATTTTCATTCGTATATTATATTTTATTAATTTACGAAATATTTTATTTTCTCGATTTCATTGTATTATATATTTTTTAAATATATTTAAAGCAAGTTGAATATGTTTTTGTTGACCCGTATTTGATTTTAATAATGACAAAACACTACTTAAATTGCACTAACAGTTTTATCTAAGTATTTAAGTAGTAAAAACATTCAGTTCATAAACAAGATGCAAGAACTCAACACGTTCAGTCACCAAAAGAAGACAAAAGATCTAGAATAGACACTATGGTAATTGAATCATTCTGTAAGTCTCTTTATTCAATTACTTAGCTTGATCTATGGTTCAATTTACAAAAGGCTTTGACAAAACTAAAATGCTAAAAGTTTTTAAGTCAAAAAACTGTTTTGAAACATGAAAACTGGGTTGAAGGACAACCCAGTCGACTGGGTCTACATACCAGCGGATTGAGAAATGGGACACTAAGTTCCCAGTTGACTGGTACTAAGGACCCAGTCGACTGGTACTCTCCCTAAACCTAAAAGTGAAGATTTTTCACTTGACCCAGTCGATTGGTACAAGGACCTAGTCAACTGGTAATGCAAAAATATGACCATTTGAGACGCGAGACTTGAGAATTTAATGCCCCAAACCTACCAAGTCAGTGTCAAACGACCATATTGATTCAAGGTTATATAAACCCACTTCAATGAGCATTTGTAAAAAAAAAAAAGATAGCACATTCAATTCATTATATAGCTCATAAATTCTTAAAAGCTTTGTAAAAATTCATTGTTAGCCATTCTTCAAGCTTGTTCTTGAAAAAGAGATATTATTCATTTGTAAGAGTATGCATTGCTATCTCTCTACAATTTACTTTACAATTAATACAATTTATTGTAAAGGGAAAGAGTTGGTGTAACTCTTAGAGTGTTTAAGATTAAACACTTCAGTTGTTACTTCCGTGAGGAAGAGATTATTGTAATGTTTGTGCAACACTCGTGAAGTTGCTCGACTAACGATTAGTGGATTACTTCAATGAGGTTCCTTGAAGAGAGTGGCCGTAGGGTCGAAGAGATTCTAATATTGCCGAACCACTATAAATGGAGTTTGAATTTTTTCTTCCTTAACTCCTTTATTTACAAGCATATTATTTGATTGTGTGCATTGCTTATCAAACTGTTTTAAAAATTTGCAAGTTAATTACCAAAAAGTTTTTAAAACCCAATTCACCCATCTCTTGGTTTGAACCTCGATTTATAATTTTAATAGGAAAAATCGAAAAAAACAAATAAAAGTATTTAGAAATTAATTACTATCATCAAGGGATATCCCTCGGTGATAGTATTGCACATTAATACCAAGGGATTGCTGTCGTCGGTGTTGAGCTTAGTTAATTTTTTTGAAAAAACAACTCTTTACCGAGTGATGAATCTCTTGGTGATAAGTATTATTATTACGGACAAGCCATCCCTCGGTGTTGATTAGATTATTTTATTATTATCTTAAAAATGAAAAAAATAATTTTTTTAAAACACTATCACCGAGGGAATAATTTGGCCATCGGTAAAAAAAGATATGACCAAAGAGCTTAACACTGAGGGGGTTAACACCGAGGGAATTCCCTTGGTGATAAGTATTACCGACGATAGAGGTCCCTTGGAAAAATCCATCGGTGATAAGCAGTTTTCTTGTAGTGTATTTCCGAAAACCACCACCACCAGGGACCCAGAGTCGGCCCTAGCTCCTTACAGGTCTGGAGAGTTTGGCGGTAAGCCTACAAGAGTGGGCGTTGCTCGGGTTGCTGTTCAATCTTTTTTTCTTACTTTTCAAAAATATTTTACTTTTGTTGACATGGCAAAGAGATATTTTGGACTAAAAATATTTGTGGTTCAATCATAACTTTTGATTTAAATTTTAGATGAGTTAGACATCTATCTTACCATGAACTGACCCAAACGAAAAGGAGTTCAAATGGAGAAGATCATTTTCCGGTGGTCAAAATAAATGCAGTAAAAATATATGAACACTTCAAAATGAACACCCAAATAAAAATCAATAAAAAATTAGATGACTTGGTACAATAATATTTAAGAAGATAAAATGAAAAATTACAATAAAATTTCAATACATATTGCATTGTTACTAACGACTACCCAAATGAAAAAATAGATATAGAAATCGAGTGTCCCAATATCAAAGTTCAAAGAGATACTAATCTTTTTCTATGCTAATGTGACTCAATTAATTTAAGGGTAAATATCAATTTTGGTCTTTAAGATTTGGACTAAACCAAATAAAAATTGGGTCCGTATCGTTTCAATTTAAATAATCAAATCCTTAACATATCAAGTGCAGAACAATTAGGTCATTGGGCCTGTGAAAAAAACTCACCGAACACACGTGTATACTAAAATTGCCCCTAATCTCCAATTCATCTTGGTACCTTTAACAAATACCAACTATGCCTTTAACAACATAGCTCATCCATAAAGATCGTTAGATAACCAAACTTATGAATATACCGAAAAGCAACAAATAAACCATCATGGAACAAAGGAGATTGAAATCGAAAAACTATGCTTCATTTTTTTTAATTTTTTTAACAAGAGTATAACCTGAACCAAATCGATAACCATAACTAGTGATCATAAAAGGGAGAACCAAACACTGAATCAAGTACCATGACAGAGAACAATAACCAGAAACCTAAAGATCCCAACCCCAACAAACCCTAAAACCCCATTACTTAACTAACGGCCCCCAAAAAACGTAACCGTAACAATCTAGCTCATTCAGCTTCTCATCAGAGATGCAACTTGAGTACCTATCACCAAGATTATATCCATCGCTACTTCAGCTATCTCCACCCTCACGACGACCGTCACCTCCACCTCTTCCACAACTATATTTGCCACCACCATTGTTACCATCGCTTCCAATTGACTGCGCTTCGTTGACGGTGATGTTACGACCATCAAGGTTCTGGTCGTTCATCCCCTCAATAGCATCCCTTATTGACTTCTCATCCCTGAAAGTCATGAACCTGAAACCTATAGATCTACCAGTCTCACGATCATTAATGATATGAAATACATAGAAAATCAAAATAAAATCAGATTTAAAGAAAAAACAGAAGAAAGCAGATGATGGGCACGCTTAGAATCAGAGTCACCACAAGGGTACATATCAAACC